>NQII01000014.1:1734240-1806054 GCA_002778355.1 Clitarchus hookeri
TATCCGGAGGCATAAGTGCGCCGAACCAAAGAGGCCACCCAAGAGTTCCCGCACGTGCAGAACGGAACAATAAACTTCCAGGCCAGAATCAAGGGGCGACGCCAGGCCGACTGCGGACCACAGGAGCAGCGGCCACATGTTTTACGACTCAGGGGGGACGCGGCAAGCACCCTGGCCACGTACAGGGACGGTGCAAGTTGAATATGGCGATGGAGCCTACAAAACCACGAGGAGGGAGGAACGGATCAGTCAGTCGAGGATCGAGCAGTCTGGCAGTCAGTCGGAGGACCTGAAGTGAGGCGTCCGGATCGAGTCACGACGTCGACCTCAGTCGGAGGCCGTCAAGCGGGACGTGCGGCGGGAATAATCCGAGAAAAGTCAGTCAGACTTCGTCAAACGAGAAGGGTGGACCCGGGAGGAGGAGTTCCGAGAGCAGGCGTCGGGACGCCCCACCAAGCGCCGGAGCAGTTCCAAGTCGCCAGCCGAGGGAAGACAGCGCCGCAGTGTCAGATAAGTAGTTCTACACCAGGTGTGAAGAATCTGGCCTCCCCCCCCCCAAGTCGCCAATCGCGGCGTCAAACCATAGGTAGCCTACATAGAAAAAGGGGAGGGGAGTTGTCTCGTTAGTTCATGTACCAGTTAACCTGTTCAAGCAACAATAAAACTCGATTATGTGAACTCGCAAATAAAGTGTGATTTATTAGTAAATTGGACCTAGAGACAACAGTGTCGACGTATTCCTACGCCCTTTCACTGAAGGCTAGCATCAAGTGCTGGCGCCTCACGCCGCAGAGAAGATTCAATACCTACTTCCAAACTTCAGCATTGGCAGGTATCAAGTTAACACGGGCCATAACATGCTTCAGCCAATCAAAATAGCTAGACAATGCTACACTGTTCAGAACTGTATCTTGTCTCGGAATTTTTTCGTGAAATATCACTGCCCGTATTCATAGTTTTAATATGAGGTAAACACCCCACTGCCTTCCGGCACCGAGGAAGCGTCCAAACGCAAAAAAAAAGTATTAAAAAAAAAGCCATTATGCATTATATAAATAACATGCCCCGTTGCTCATGACATAGGCGAGTGTATACTTCCTCTCACTTGGCAATATGACTGTCGGGGTTTCAGCGATCTTAACCTTGCACCAGTGGCGTAGCCAGAAATTTCTCAAATTGTAAGGGGAGAGGGATGGGCTCAAGAGGGGAGAAGGGCTACACTGACTGAAGTTGACATCAGCGGTGCTGGTAGATGTACTAATTAGAACAAATTATACGATAAGATTACTTCACAGTTAATTAAATGGCATCATAGTAAACAATAATTGTAAATTTTTATCACAATATGAGGATTATTAATAGTTTTCATACTAATTGTTGACAACGTAATGGTCAAAAGGAGGGGGGGTGGGTTTACAACCCCAAAATTCTTCTCCTGGCTACCTCTCCACCTTGCACGCCGGTGATGATCATCATAATATGCTAGCTACGAACGTCTAAATGCGACCAAGCTTCCGTTGCCCACGTGCGATATCACGAACCAGCAAAGATACTTGAACAAAGCGTGCCGGTTATGTTTTCCAGGTTTGTGGAGTGGAATAGTGACATAACGCGTTAACATCATTATAAACTGCCGGCATGCGTATGTTTTATGGCCGCGTGATTTAACAAGCAGGCAAGTCAGAACTGTGTTCCGGATTTATACCACCTGCAATACAAGACGCCAAAGTTTCCGCTGGTTTGCATTTTATAATTTAAGTTTATGCTCTTGGTGCAAATACAGTTGAAAGCTTGAAACGAGGCAAAGCGTGATGTGAAAATATTGCAGACCGTTAAGCGGAGAATGACGCCATCATTTTGAGCTTACAGTTTTTATCGTCGAGGACGTGAACATCGTCAGCGAGAGGATGGCGTTCATAAAGCTTTGTAATCATAACGTCAACTTATAAAAGATAGCTCTTTCGGTAGTTTCCTTGAGAATGCAGTAGCCTATTTCAAACTGATTTGTGTACTTTTGTGTAATTAGATATTACAGAGAAAAATTTGGGCAACGTTACGCGCATTGTAAATATTACTGAGTAATACTTTAAACAGTAATTTTTTTTCAAACATGAATGCGTGACAAGATACTTGCTGTAACCTTATTGGTTAATGGGTGAATAGTTTCGTGAAATGAGAAAACAAGACAGATATTGATCAAAATAATTGAATCAGTGTCTGTACAAATTAAATTGAAATGTTGAATTACAAGGTGCAGGCAAAGTATTTACCTAGACAGCTGGTCGTCATGAAGTAACCTGTAAGAGGACTGTCAAATTTTAATGGGATGAAAAGAGAAGTTGACAACATTGAATGTAAGTTTAATTGTGGAAGGGGGAAATTTCTGAATTGCAACCGTATATGCCTAGATTTGAAATGGAAAACCACTCTGGAAAAATTATTTCCAGTGGAACCTGACGGGATTTAATGCATGACCTCTATAATTCGTAACATACACATTAAATGACCAAAATGGAGAAGCAATGTAATGAAACCGAGGCGGGAAAACAAAAATGCCAGGAAGAATTAATTACGCATGCCATATCAATATAAAAGTATGTTTTTGCGTGAAATTCGTGTAATTATAATCATCAAACTTTAATAATAAATAATAATGATAGTTATCTGAACGAAAAAATTCATTCGTGGAAGAATTATTTATTTTCAAGCATCATTCTGAGGAGAAATTGGAAGTTATATACGCCTCGCGTGTGTATTTTTTCTCTGAAACATAGCGTAACTGCAGAATCAGACAGAAGGTCGATTTCAACTGACACAAAATTCCACGTTTGTCCTGTTAAGGTGCGAGATTGAAATTAAATCAGAAAATAATTCAATTTAATCTAGAATATAAATTCAGTCTTTAGTAGACTGCTACGAATACAATCCTTAGCTTCCAGGAGCGGGTGATCTGAACAGTGTCTCGTAATAAGTCCTGTTCACGGAGCCCTGCTTAAGATCTACTTCTATGCACATTGTGTATTACTCCACCATATATATTATTAACATTGCCATGGACCTGATAACTTTATTCATGCGGCAGTCAAGTAAAACTGTAAAATTATCAGAAAATAAATATTTTACAAATTAGCTATTTCTCACACCTATGTGCATTAAAAAACAGAAAGCAAAATAAATAATTTCGGTATTCACTAATGTTTACCCAACACTTTTAATTCAACGTTAAAGCTCGTAACTAGTTTCCGACGGTGTTTACCGACTTTACAGTGCGCATGCCAGTCAGTGTGCCTGTTAAAATATATGCAGGTAGAGGCAGTGATATTTTTCAAAGGTTGGTTTCGAAAGTGCTCATTTTACCGTGAACAGCTTATACAAATCTGAGTGGCAGAAGTCGCTTTGTCGTTGCATTAAGACCAAAAAGGTTCCCGGGTCTAATCCTCAGTACGTCAAAAAGGTTTTCCATTTTCACGTTTAAATGTAGGTTATTTTACTGCGCAAAAGCAAAGTGCTAATAAAACGCATGAAATAAAATCCTGCTCTAGTGCGTTGTGCGCAGAGCTGCGACGGCGAACGTGAGCTATCAGAGCTTTACGGCGACCTAATATCGAGCGTCCTGAGTGCTCAGTGCGTTAACGAGATTTCTTACGGAAAAGTTCAGCATAAGAAAATGTTTTCCTACAGACCTTTTTTAAGATGGCAGTAAATTGAGAAATTCTATTTATTTGTGGCTATAAGTTTGCTTTTGGTCAAAATTGTAATATATAAATGGCCCTGCCAAAATATTAAATATTAACTTTATTTTGTAACTTTAGCACACTCGCCGACAGTGTTTACGATAGTAAACATTAAAAATGTAGTTGTAGTTGGTTTTTAACTTATGTACATACGCTTATGTTAGTCAAACATTTGAGATTTTAAGGGCGAAATAAGGATAGCTATCAACAAAAGGAATTTTCCGATTATTCTGTAAAACTAAAATTAGGTAACTGTGTAATCCAGTGTTTGTAAAATCCATTTTTATGACAGCATATTAAGCAATACTTAATTCGTTATACTTCCACTCATTGTCCAAAGAGCAAAGTTTATTCTCTAGGAAGGTATTAACAAAATACAAATATGAGATTTTACAGGATTATGTTTAGTTTGTGAAAATTACAACAATCCCATTAGTTTACACGCTTACGGTAAACTCCGTTATATATATTATTCAACGCGAGTGCTATCTGGCGGCGAAAATTTTTAGCTGCCAAACTATTAGCAATGAGCTTCTCAAACTTAGTAGAATAAACCTTAGTGCGATCTAACTGTTACGAACGCTGACGCACGGAGACTCAAGAGATAAGAATATCCATTACATCTGATAAAATCGTGAACTGCAGACTCTTACGATTTGTGCGATGAAGTACATAACACGTTTTTCAAGCAACAAATATTTTGCACTAGTAAGTCTAAAGAATAGTAGAAAGGGTCTTTCAATTTTTATATATAAATTATTTTTATTTATGTAAGTAATAACCATGTTTTTCGGGTATATTTATAAATATTTCCACAAGTTCAGGTTTGGTATTTCTTGAAATGAGTTTTTTATAAGTATAGTTTTACTAGTAATATAAAGGGTTCTCACTTTATTTCCCAATGTGGCGGCTGAAATTTTTTAATAACACGATTATAACGAAAGTGCTGGCAACTTAATTGGCAGAGTAAAAAAAACGTGTGTCCGAAGCGGAAGGGACAAATTGGGAACCAGATAAGAAGGTAAGAGAAACAGATCAACAGCTAACGTGATACCGGTGACCTTGAAAATAACATGTGCAGAACGAAGCCGAGATGTTCTAGGTCTGCCACCAAGTCCAAATAGCAGTGAGTGAAGAGATTTAGGCGGCTCTTAACATCAAGGTCTTGAGAGCCGATGAGGATGAAGCGAGGTGAGTATGGAGCAACGCCGGAATGAAAAGGCGTTGGAAACGGGAGATCCCCGAGAAAACCCGCCGACCGGCGGCATCATCCGGCACGATTCTCACATGCGAAAATCCGGCAGCGACCCCGCCGGGCCGCAAATACCGACATGTAAAAATATACGCAATGAGTAAGACTTTCCCTTAGGGTAACCTGTTGCGCGTTCTAAATGGTTACAGTTCGGAATCACGTTATATTCATATTACATGATAATTTAAGTACACAAGTGTCTCTTAGCGCTCAGACAGTAAGGACGGTCAGAAGCTCAGCGCCATTAACATTCTTAAGACGTTCCTGGATACTTGAGAAGTTCACACGTACTGTCGTAGCGTCCATTACAGGACACGTCTTTTGTCGCATTGTAACCAAACAAAAAGCGAATGAAAGTGAAAATATCACCTAATAGGCTGACGTGTTTTTGTGAACGATTTTGTCTTACAGTAATTATAACAAGAAGCCAAAATAAACCCTTTGTTAAGACAAAATTGTACAAAATTTATTTTTTATTAAATTTAACAAATAGGTTTTTAATAGGGTTACATGAAGTTTAAGTTATTTCATTACCTTGAACAAATAAGTTTATAATTTATGCACTTTCAAATCTGTAGTGGAAATACTGGATCTTCTATGTAGGGTAACTAAAATTCATAAATTTTTAAAAAATACACGGTAAACGATTTTACATGAGTCAATAAATTTAATGTGCAATGCAATATCCTATATAAACATAAGAACATAGCCTGCCGGCAGCTATTTGTGCGTCCTGAGCTCTAGGGAAGATGATTGTTCACTCGCCACTTGCCTCGTGGCCTCTACGCGCTAGGCGCTCAACTTACGTGCACTGTTTCGGTCCGCGACTCGCCTAAACGTCACACTAAGCGATGCCAAACTAATAAAGATACAAGTACGGCGTGTGTCTAAATACAGCTACAAAGTTTTTGTATAGCAAAACTACTCACAGAAAACTGATTCTGAAAACACCCGTCCTAACACTTTTCACGCCCAAAAAAAAAAAATATCCGTGGAGTTATGTCAACTTCAAACTTCTCTTCGGGCACGAGACGTTTCTTATCCCCATTCAGACCCCGTGTACACATTCTTGTAAATAACGCACGTGTAGGTAACTTTTTGTCTGTACCGCACACTGCGAAACTCAATGACCAATGATCTTACCGGGGGGTAAATTATTCGCAAATCGTCTTACTGACCTAGGTTATAATTGATTCATGACTGTAGCCGAACATATAGCCTACAGATCATTGACCATGCCAACAAGTATGGCGTCAATTTAAGTATAGCAAGAATCATAAAATATTTTGTTTGCAACACATGTAACCGTGAATTAAAGTGGGTCTGCAAGTTTTCAATGCGTTTCGTGTTCGGACACTACTGCAAAATATCCAACCGTTCTTTTCTATCAAACCACCAAAACGTACATAATGCGGCAGCCAGTTTGAGACTTTACAATTTGACTTTTTGTTGTTTCGTGGTTTAAAACTTTTGACCTTCGCTTTACTAGCGTAAGCAAGGGCCTGCGCCATTGAGTGTTCCGAATTCAAAGCATTGCGCTATGCTACTGCAAAGTATAGGCTATTCTCAGTAAAATTAATACTTTTCAAAACAACGGCTGAAAAAATTCACTGCATGATAACTGCATATGGACGTGGTTATGCAAAAGGGAACCAACAAACAGTGTTTTGGAACATACATATTTAAGTTCAAAAAATTCCTCGTGTATCTAATTTGAGTAGATGTTTTTGTTCAGCTATTTTCCCACGCGTGTATGTTGATTGTAAAACTGTTTGGCAGTATAAGTAAACAATTTTCGCAATGTAGATGTTTTTTAAAAAATAAAAATTATTGGTTGGTTCCATTTTGTAAAATACGATATCTAGGTTGGTTCTCTTATGCACGTATGGTCCCATTTTGCAAATACTTTTTTTACCGTTTTGTGTTTCAATTGTTATAATCACATTCATAATTGTATATTTAGTTACTTTCTAATCAAAATATAGTAGCATACAGCATATTGCCAAAAGCGGAAAATCATTGAATAGTGTTTTCATTAAGGGGTTGAATTTGGCCCTGTATCAAATATGTTACAATATTTCGTGGGGAAAAAATCCATTATAATGTCAGAACGACGGCCAAAATGGGCTACACTGTTCTATAACAGTCATTCGTTTTGAATATTATCACTGAACCAGCTCGAAAAATTTTTTACAGAAAATCAGATTCCACAACAAAATCTAGTTCATCAGCAAATCAATTGACATCTTCGACGTTCTGACTTTCGAGAACTTGGACGGTAGGTGTAAGATTAAATTATCAGAGCCAAAAGCAACAACTTCTTACTCCACGCCGACATTTTAAAGAGTAAGTTCGAACACACGGTTACCACATGTGCAAACAATAATTTCGCTTACAAGTTTACAGCTAAAGCTATAATTTATTGTAAATATAATAAGCATCGTTCCATACTGTTATGCAAAACAGAACCATCCCACACTGAGTGTTTTTTTTCCTGTGAAACGATTTCCATCAATCAAAATCCTGTGGGTTCGTTTGGGGTCTTATTTATTTTCAAATATCATATTATAACACCGGGTGATTATTTTCTGTAGAATATAACTCACATCTTCTCCTAGTACCTGGCATGATCATCTCAAAAACAACATATCTGTGGAATATGAAGCGGATTACGTAAAGTAGTTCTAAGACGTGACGTAGTATTGCGAATGTAATGTTTAATATCATGTAAAATCAATATGAAGGGGCTGATCCGAAGAGGGATCACAGGGGACATCCCCCCTCGCTCCCCCAAACCAACACAATAACATTAAACTGCTGTGTGTTTTGAAATATAAACTAAATATCCGAATGGTTTAGAATTCTTACATTACATGATTAATTTATTACTGTTTCCTAAAATTATGAGACAGTGCCCCCTCTCCATGTCTCGAATCGAAAGTATAGATCTGTTTCTGTACTATGAGAAAATTACCCCCTACTCCTCCCAAATTCCCCAAACCGAAAAGGGGCCGCGGTAGCTGAGCGGTTAGACTGCTCGCCTCTCACCAAGGCAAACCAGTTTCAATCCCCGGCCGGGTCACTCCCGGATTTTCGCAAGAGGTAATCGTGCCGGACTATGCCATTGGTCGGTGGGTTTTATCGGGGATCTCCCGTTTCCCCAGTCCTTGCATTCCAGTGCTGCTCCATTCTCACCTCATTTCACCCTCATAAGCTCTCAAGAACTCGAAGTTAGGAGACGCCCAAACCTCTCAACTCAACTCAACTCCAAACCGAAAGTCTAAATCCGCTCCTATCAATATCGTGTTCTATTCCTTTTTACACAATATAATACGAGTTATCGTATTAGTACCACATATAGTTTCTTAACAATTTCGCGTTTTCGCGTAACTGACGCACGAATAAAGTCTTTATGCCCGTGGCAAGGTAAATGTTACGTAAGCGGGAGGATACGTCATGAGAAGAAAAAGTATATCTTAAGGGAAACCTCCCATCGCCATACTGCATTGTTGGTTTTTATTACGTGTTTGTATTTTTAAACAGAAAATTCCAAAAGTACGCCTTTTACCAACTAAATATTAACTTTACAATGCAGTGCTATCATAACGACTGCACTGAGAAGTCATGAATACGCCACCATATTAATTTGGCCAAAATTGGGAAAAATCAATACTGCGACATAAATACGACTTCGTATTTGAGTGGTTAAGCATGTGCTGCTGTGTAAAGTCAATAGCTAGTTGGGTACAAGAGTACATTCGGAATTTTATGTTTAAAAATACAAAAACCCTATAAAAACCAAGAATACAATATGGTGGGAGAAGGTTCCTCTTAAGCAGAGTTTTCGAGCGTGCGCAATTGGCCCATTCAGACCCAGTGTACACAATTGCGTACATTACGTACGTGTAGGTAATTTTTGGTCTATACTGCACACTGCGAAGAACAATGACCAATGATCTTACTTGTGGGTCATTATTGGTTCATATAACTGTAGCCGTACATATAGCCTACGGCCCATTGGCTGTGTGACAACGAAACACGATTTGCACCGACTTAAGTACAGCACTACATCATAACTTTTTTTTTGTTTGAAACGCCTAAAACCGTATATTAAAGAGGGTCTGGAAGGGTTAAGAGTGGACGAACAACCAATAAAAACATTCTGCATATGAGGAATTATCTGAACGGCAGCATACAGAAGTGGCTACACGAGATCGAGCCCATGCACGTCAGCTGAGGGCCTAGCGGCAGCGGACGCCCGGGTACGAGAGGTTATCTCTGATGGTGACTCGCCTGCGCCAGTCGAGAGGAAAGATTAAATTAGAACGAAACCCGCCTGCCAGGCAGGTGTCCCGAGGGGGAGGGGGGGGGGCAAGCGGAGCATTGTTCTCGCAGACAAGGCTCCCTGATGACGTTGGCGGGTGGACCCTCCCCATCACCCCGCAGCAGCCCTTGTTTCTCCGCGGCTCTGCTCTGCGTGAAGAAACAAGAAGAGAGCTTATTATTTATTCAGAACTTTGCGAAAGGAAGTCGGACCCTGCCTTCATACATACAAGCCATTGATTTTTTTTTTCCTTGCAGGAAAAGTCGACTGGGGAGTAGACACTTCGTTATTCCATCCTTGTGAAGACTCCGGCGTGTTTTTTTTTTTTTTTTGTAAGTCAAATTTGAAATACTAGGCTTTTATGACGTAAAAATGAAACTCTTCTCGTCATCAACCCGTTACAGTATTATTCAAAAGCCACAGAAATATAACTCTAACGTTAGTGTAGTGTTTGAAAACATGTATATGTAAAGGCAAAAATTGTCAACAACCTTTTTATATGATAAAAATATTTGTACATATGAATACTGATAGTGTTTTGCATATGTCAGTATTTATAATTAATTATGCACATTCGTGAACTGTTTTTGGCGAACACAGTGGTCAATATGGCTAAGGCATCAAACACCGAAATTCAGGGTTCTGATTAATGCCGATTCCTGTATTGGTACGTCGTTTATAGTTGTAAGTTCAAAGCTCATGTAAACAATTCATAATAACAGGACGGTTATAAAATAAGTAATCTTACACAATGCATTTTTTTTTGCTATTTATGTATTTTTTTATGTTTGAGTGTCTTACTTCCTGACCTTTAACTTGGTTAGGTCTTGTTACTGTTTTGCTTAATGACAAATTCGTGACGCTACTTATTATCACCTACTCATCAACGCTACTGCAGGGTTGGTATAGGCTATTCACTATAAATTGAGCACTTTTTAAAGCCCTTTCATTTAGAATAATAGTCAATAAATATATTTTATTTTAGCCTTAGACGTTAACCTTCGAGAGCGATGGAATCTACACACTGTGTTTATTACTTACATGGCAATATTTATTTAAAAAGGATAAAAATTCGCACACACAAACACAGAACTCAGAAAGACAAAAAACGAAAAGACCTTTTTACAACACTACAGACAGATACTTAGGAAAGGCTGTTTCCTTGTAAATAGAAAACAAATATATATATATATATATATATATATATATAATTAAAGCGACAAAAATACGGATGAACAATATCTTATTACAAATCCGGACAAACAGCAAAAGCAAATCAAAAGAAAAGACAACACGATGGCGAAAACTAAAACACCAGCAAGCGAACAAAACAGTGCATAAAACAATATCGGTGGACACAGCTGAACCATAAAAACTAAAAGCACACACACAAAAAAGAAACAGACTACTATGGAACACAAAAAAAAAATTATTCCTTGTCAGATTATAAAACCAAATAATTCAACACTGGGAACAACACAAGAACCAAAAAAAATACCAGAAAAAAGAATAGATAAACCAACAGATACAGAACGATGAAAAAATTATAACACAAAAAATAATAATTAAAAGTCTTCACGACGTTTTGGGGGCTAGGATCTGTCCCCTTCTTCAGGCGAAACACTGGAAGACAGTAGACAATCTTAGAGCACAAAGAACAGCAGTGACAACAACACAAGACTTTACAAAACTATTCAATAATAACTTATTGGACACAAAATTCAACAGACACAACATATTACACATTCCATTAAAACCATCAAAATAGTATGTCTGTGTTGCCTTGCCTCGTCCCACCATGATTGAAACGCTCGTTAGGAAACGTTAAAACTCGACTGTAATAGTACAAAGTGTATCGCCATTTGACCCAGTTTTCTATTTATTTCAACGAATGCAGAAAATTCCGTCAAGTTCAACTATCTTAATAACACAGTTTATTTACTTCGCAGCAAACATGGGGAACCCAACATAGGATAAAAATCGTTCTGATTTACTTACACAACCAGTTTACGTTGAACAAGAAGTGACTGTGTTCGGAACGAGTCCTCAGCTGCTGCAACCGTGTGCAGATCCGGACATGTCTTTAAGTGGAGCCATATTTACTGTAACAAGTCCAGCCTTTAAGTATAACCGCGCTCTTAGATTGATGTGTCTGGATCGCTGCTAAGTTAGCGCTTTTAAAAGCTCTGCAAATCTTATTTTTCTTGTCAATTGTGCATTCTCCCCGCCTCATATAAAAATTACCTTAGCCCTACACCTAATAATTAAAATTGATGGTTAGGTCAAATACCCCTATCAATACATTAGAAGCATAGATATGATGCTATTGCACCAGTTTTCACTCCAGTGCGTATAAAACAAAAACAAACCAAATTCAACTACCGTTAATAAAAAACATACTTATAATATTACGTTAAGTCACTGCATCTCTTTTCCTAACTTGTTGACAACGTAAACGAAACTACTAAGGACAGCTTCTAGGTTAAAATACGAATGAAACGTTTAAGTAATTATTTAAATGTTTATTTTTAAAATATTTATTTAATTACAAATAAATGTCCTGGATGTCTCAAAATCGTAGCTTTATCAGTGGTTACTGGCATAGGATAAGCCTTCTTACAAAAGTGATGGATAATCTCCGTCTCTCAAAACATGCTTTCAAAAAAAAAAATTCCAGGAAAGGCCTCCTTGCAATTTATTTTTTAAGTTGAAAATTGAAGTTAAGTTAACGAGATAGCTTCAACCTCTTGCATGAGTAATGCAGCTTTGTAAATTGGATTTTAAGTTTGTTATTTTTAACGAGGGCGTTATAAAAAAATGCCTCTTACAACACCCAAGTTAGGCACTTTTACAATTTATTTTTCCTCAACGTAACGCGTATCCACGGCATAAAATGTAATGATAAGCAAAGGTTTTCTCTGAAGCACTCACAGACGTAGCTTTTCAACACGAATTGGAATCGTTCTAACAAAAGAAATAATGTAAATATTCACGTATTTCTGACTGAATTAGACGCTCAACTTGCATGTTATTTAATTAATTACAAGGAAAGTTTGGTCTAACATTGCCAATGTTCTCTAACATTATACATTAATGTATGCACGAAGTACCTAATGAAAACGCGTGGTCAAAAGTACGCCGTATTATCCGCTACTGCGAAAATAAAACCATAACCCCCAAAAACCATAACCCCCATGCAGTGTGTATACTTTTCCCCCGCGGTGCTTGGTACATAAACATTTCTTCATACAAATGGCGTATTATTAATTTAATATATTGCAATGCAAAAAAACTCTGCTTTTGCTTTTAATTAATTTTTTTATAGAAAATCCGAGACACACATGAACATTGGGTAACAACACGTAGTCATTGCCAATGTTGGGAAAAAAAAGGGGGGGGCTTGAAAAGGAGGGCGGCAGCCCCACTTATTTGCAATTTTGCCAAAAGAAAAAGTTTTAGTTCAACTTAATACAAACAAAATCGCTCATCCTGAACTGAAGATGGGACACTGCACGTTCCTTAGTACAGGCGATGGCCGCTTCTTACCCCGCCCATGCTTACCTGAGAAACTCGCTCCGTCTCTAATGACCTCGCTGTTGAAGAGAGACATTAAGCCCTACCTGCCGAAACGGTTTGTGTAAACAGACTACTAAATATGTGGTAATTAAAGCTAAAACTGTAGGAACGCTTTGATACCGTCTAAATTAACTGTTGAATTATGACGTGGAGATAGAAAGCTTGAATAATGTATGTGTTGTTTTGTTTGCAACCTTGTGATCATTTAATATCATGTATCACAGGCATAAAAATTACATGAATATGGGATATCAAAATTAACCTTCTGGAAACTACAAATTTTTTTCAGGTGTAAGATCAAGTCGTGCGTTGAACTTAATGAAAATGAAGTCAGTCCTCTAATTTCGTACTCAATAATTTATTGAAACTTTGCGTGAAATGGCAATCAATAAAGCAGAATCATCGATTACATTTAAAAATTGGAGCTCCGTCTAAAATGCATCTGGTAAGTTTATTTCGCATAAAAGTACACTTTTGTACGTGTACATACAAATTTACAGCACGTTACTATTTTAGGCTAATTAAATATTAAACAATGTTGTCTGACTTTGAAATGCTCGTACGTATAGAAAAATTCCTATATTTTCGACGATATTGGGGAAAACGTCTTCATTGTATTCTGTCGAGGCCACAAATATGCGAAGCGATAAAGTTTTCAAATCTTTATTTCCCTCTGCTTTAGTTACTGACACGAGATGAAGTTAAATGTGTGATAACAGCTATAGAATAATACCTAGGACGAGAAACATTGTGTTCACAGGAACTAGTTGTGTGTTTCTAATGTCATATTCAATAATTTCTAAAAGTGAATGAATATTGCTATCTCAAAATACGAGACCATTAAGAGTGAAGAAAAAGTGTTACTATTATTGGCATAGCGCCAATTTTAGTTCATTTGTTTATTCATATATTTTAATGAAACGTTTACTTTCCAGTTTTGTCAATTACCAATTTTTTTAAGGGGCACTTCTATTCGTTTATTTTTCTGGCGAAAATTAACAGAATTCCTAACTTTTCCCTGACTATTTTTGTCCCACCTGATTCGCTCTGAAATACTTTAATTAGCGGAAGAGCGAGAAAGACAGAATCGTCAAAGTTTTAGACAGCAATAAACGTGAATTTATCCATGGTAGCTATACTATTCTATTTCTCTCCTTAAGGTTTTTATTCACTTCCCGTTTGGATATCACCTCCGTTTCTTCAAAAACTTTTAGACATACTCCTATTCGTCTATTCATCTTATCGATTTCCTCGGCGTTTTCTTAACAACCGTTCCGTTTCCAAGCTGTTGGAAACGACACACTCACTTTCATATTTTACACGGAATTTCAATGATTTCTCATTTCTCAAAACACGGCTTTGATATTGTCCATACAGTAGTTGAATAGCAACAATTAAAGAATTTCACTACGCTCAACCCTCCCCTCCCCCCCTCCTTTTCCCGCCTACCAACAAAAAAAATTGCAATAAATCTACAACTAACTGCAATTCCACCAACGACATGAACATTACAATCTGACAGATCTTCTGTCTCTTCGGATATATACATATATACATACATATATATATATATATATATATATATATATATATATATACTTTAACTGAAGGTTATTTAGATAATGTTGCCCTTTAATAAATGTTGTAATTCTGTTTCAGAATGAGTGTTTTGTAGCTGTTTCGTGCAATGTAACTATTGCGACATCCCCTCCCATACCTCTTCCGTCCAACAAGTAGTTAATTTGAGCAGTTTACTTGTCGCATAAAGGTTCTGAGAATAGATACAAAATCTGTCACTTTTTAAAATTAGAGTTTAAAAGATATATATTATGTTACTTCATGCGGCATGCATTAGTAGTTTTGATTGCATAACCACCACCTAAAACTTGGTGTCCCGCCTGTGCAGATGGAGACATCGAGCAGCAAGCTTACTCCATTCACTGCGACAGATAGCAACTACTAATGCCACATACGTTTGAAAGGTTACGGTTGCAATGGACTTCATTTTCCTAAACGTACAAGGTCATATTTAAGTTAACTTTTTTTTTTTACTTTCTGTACTCCGATGTGGTCGAGCGCATCGAACCTTTCTGGTGTCTGCTGTTAGACGTTTGTTTTGTTGATAAATATCCGCTGCCTGATACTGCTAAAATTTGCACTGTCTGAAGGTTTTTGGGATGTTAACAACGCTTTATTAACAGCGGGTGGAACTGATATTTTCTACGGGATTCAAAAACATTTTAAAGGAAACGAATGTTGACAAAATGCAGCCTTGTTGCATAATAATTTCGAAAAAGAACTCGGGCATGCATTTGAAGATTTTTAAGCAGAGTCTCGAATTAAGGTAAAGGTTGTGAAAAATTACAATGTGTCATTAAAATATACCGTACAACTTGAGAATGTGTCATGATGAATAAAATTCAACATTGCACATTCAAACATAGGTTTCAATCGGTGATTTCATATTCACTGTAAATTTAGTTATTTTGCATTTCCTGATAGGCGAATCAGTGGAGTGCACTATCAGTGATTTGAAGCAGGTGTATTAATTGTAAATCTGCCAAAACCACGCTTTAAATGCGTGGAAGTGAATCAGTGAAGCGATTCGGATGCTTTCACTTTCTTTACTGGCTTACGTGTGAATTATTTTATTTTTATGGATTCGAGTAAAGCCTGCCGCACACGAAACGATTTTCCTTGCGATATCGCATGCGCGGGGTCTTGCTTGTTGCTGTTCGTGCTCGCCCAATGGAAATATCGATGCAATGCGTGCAGTTTTGCTGGCTGTTCTTCTATTTGTCGGTAATTGGAATAGTGCTATTTTCTCCACGTGTTTCTTTGCTGGCTTCCGATCTCAGCCAATGAGAGCAAGGCAAGTGTCACGTGATTTTATTTAGATGGAAACATGATTTTTTTTGCCAGTGTTAATATATGCATAGAAGAAACATGTTTGTATACAGTTTTGAGGTTATCTGTGTACTCACCTGAATGCTTCGAAAAGCATTCGTTCCTTCGGGGTAACCATTCTCTTGCCCACAGTCGTTTATTTCGGCTACAATTTCTATTTTCATGATCCAAAACTAAAAGAAGTGTAATTACAGAAATCTTTATTCGCCGTAAAGATTTCATTGTTTTATATTTTCGCTAGCTGTCCAAAATAGAAATGGCTGCCGGCGTTACTAGTTGACAAAGCAGCTCGCAAGGAACCCCATACTGTGTGCGGCAAAACCAGTGACGAACCCCGCGAGTGACCAAGTTACATATCTCTTGGTCTAGCTCTTAAATAACATCTTAGCAAAACCCTCAAGAAAAATCGTCCCATGAAGGCCATTTGCTTATAAACATAATCTGAGAAGGAAATCTACTAAAACTTCGTGTTCGCGTGTTAAACGGGTGTGCCAATGTGTTTGCAAGAGCGAGTTAAGAACCGCGGAAATCGATTTTTTTATCTGATATCAAGACTCTAAGGCCTATTTCATATTTTTTACATTGAATGAGGTTGCAGAATAGAGGCAAGTGTGTTGAAAACCCGTCGTAAGTACAGTACTTTGAAAATCATGGCAAAATTATTCTGCTATTAGTTGGCACAGGTTAGGTGCCTGAATTGATCACCTGTAACCTACAAGTTGTGGTTATTAACAAGACTTGAGCACCCCCAAGACTGTATTTCTGGTAGAGAGTGATGCTGATATCGATAGGTGTCTTTGATGCTTACGGAGAAAATTACCCTATGTCTCTCTTTCTGTGTGGTTTAGTTTTCCACTTGGCTTTCGTGAAAGAGGAATCAGCTGTTTCATCTTGTCATGATCATAGTCAGTCCTATAAACATTAAGCAGTACGTGGAACTCAAATTCCTTGTGTTTGAAGTTGAGGATGCACACAGGGATACCATGCCATGTAGGGGCCGCGGTGGCTGAGCGGTTAGCCTGCTCGCCTACCACCAAGGCGAACCGTGTTCAATCCCCAGCCGGGTCACGTTCGGATTTCCGCATGTGGGAGTCGTGCCGGACGATGCCGCTAGTCAGCGGGTTTTCTCGGTAAATTTCCCGTTTCCCAGACATGGCCCTTTCATTCCGGCGCTGCTCCATACTCACCTCAATCATCCTCATCGGCTCTCAAGACCTCGCTGTTAAGAGCCGCCCAAATCTCTTCACTCACTCACTCTTCACATACTATGCCATGTATGCGAATTTTTGAATGGTGCAAACTATCTAATGAAATTTGGGAAGAATTGGAGTATAAAGTACTTCTATGTCGCCCTGTCCTTAAGAAACTGATGAAAATTAAAATGTGCTGAACGATCGACGTATGAAAGTTCGATTTATTTCAGACGTGATGAACACGCATATGGTAAACTAAACTTTCCTGATCGATTGGATATGAGAATACTGTGAGCATTTTCCAGTGCACAAACGCATCCCCATGATCGAGTATCCCCCCCCCCCCCTTTTTTCCCTTCCCAATTTNTTACTTCTTCCTCAAAGTGATGAGTATATTGAAAATTATTATTATCATTATGTAGAGGCAGTTAAAAGTAAAACGGCAGACCTGTTGAAGAAGGAAACAGTTGAGTTGCAGCACGGAGATTCATATGCAGCAATAAAAAAAAATGGAGGGGGAAATTTCGAAAGATTATTAAAGGAACGTTGCAATATTGCAACAGTAAACATAATTTTTCTGACCAATTTCGTAACTTTATAGCCATATCTTGCATTTAACGAAAAATCTTAGTAGTTTGCAAACATTTTTTAATGTGCTCTTTCTTCTCTTAATTAATGTGTTTTTACTTCGTTCAACACTTTCAATCTCTTATGCCAGAAGTAGCAATGGACTTAATTAACAAACAACACCCATTCGTTTTCTCAGCTCTTTGACATTTTTATTTGAAGGAAAGTATTAACTACAGCAGAAGTTATATTTTATAGGAATTTAAAACCAATGCAAAGTACGAAAACCTGAAAGTAATTTTTTAATTATTTTACATATTTTGTTTTGTTTGGGCATGTTAACAGATACAACTATTTTATTTTTTTAAATTAATCCGTACTCTGCAAGTAAGAAATGACTACGCCTCAGATTACAAAAAAAAATCCTCCTTTCTAGTGAGAACAGAAATTAAATTGCCACTTGCATTTACCATTCTAGATATTCTGGCCATTAGCCCCTATATTTTATTTACAGATTAATTTCCCCGAGTGGAAGGCAAGCAGGATGCAAGGGAAACACAAAAGAGACGATATGAGTTAACACGATGATGAACACCGAGTCCTGCCTTTTGATCTGACACATTTGCGTGTCCGAGGCTTGTGCTCTACTTTTCTGTTTGTCAGTATTTGAATTCAGAATGTCAATCACTTTGTTCGAATGCTGATAATATTTTTAGTGTACATTGATTGTACCATTTTTCCCCATTACAGTTTGGTAGTATTAGGTACAGAAAATTTAAAAATAACGTTATCTCGTGGGTTTTTTGGTCCCAAAAATATGTGTGCCATCGAATATAAAGAATTCTGCAGAGTATACGTACAAATCCATGAGAGAATTCCTACATGTTTCTCGGCCCTATTTATGACCTAACATAATAAATATCTGGAAATGCTGTTGTTAGAGGGCATCAAGCGGTCAACCAGTTAACTTACACTATCCCCCGTCCCACCAATTTCGTCATAAGAGCCTTAGCAGACTGAAGTGGCCGATATGCGTTACTCTCTTAATAAGAAAATTAGCGATCGCTTGCATATTAATTCAGTTGCATGTTAAACGTTTTGGAAGATGATGACGCCACGCGCATGCGCAATATAATACAGAGCTATATTGCGTCGTGCCAGTAAAGTAACTCCAAAACGAATAGGTATTCTTAATGGATTCGTACAGTCTACACTACTCGTTGTATTCTATTAATGACTTTCTAAATTATATAGTTGTTAATTGTATTATATTCTTAATGGTTTCGTACATTCTATGGTATTATTTACTTTCTATCTTATTGGTTTCGTACAAGGGAAAGTAAAAAAGTAAGTTTCTCTATTTTATTACTCAGAAACAAAGCGTCGTAGCTCACAGCGACGTATGTATCCGCTAGTTTGTAGTTCCGCCAATAGATAGTGCATAGATGCACAAGTCGGTAAAACCAAATCTTGGGCGCAGCGACAGTTCCAAAATGGCGAAGGTACTGAACGAGTGATCACAGGAGAAGGTGCTCACGGGTATCAGTTCTCTGTGGCCAGAAATCACGGAACCTGTCAATATTCACAGGAGGATCGTGTCTGTATACGGAGAGGAAGTAAATGCCTGTCCAACAAGTGATAAGGCCAGGCCCCGTGTTACCCGCACCGCAACAGTCTTACAGCACACCTGGCATTGGCAGTGTGTTACCCACGCACCGTACAGCCCGGACTTGGCACCATCGGACTTTAATCTGTTTGGCAATATGAAGAAACATCTACGGGATAGACGGTATTCCAGCGACGACGAAGTGGAAGACGAAGTGGTGAAATGGCTTAATGAGCAGGACGCCACTTTCTATCGTCAGGGAATGGGAAGCCTCATTTCACGCCATGACAAATACGAAATAATTTGGATGATTATGACAAAAAATAAAGGAATGATGCCGAAATAAAAATGTGTTTATTATCTTGGCCTATATTTACCCGTTCACCAACAAAAAATAAGGAAACTTACTTCTTGACTTACCCTAGCTTTTTCTACAGTATAATTTGTATTTTAATCTTCGTACTTTGTATAGTATTAATAGAAAGAAATAATTCCTTCGGGGACAAGGGCTGGGGTCTGAGTTGCCGCTGCCATCTTTTTTCCGCGCGCCATATTGTTTCCGGCTACAATTTTGTTTTTCCCGTCATCTGGTTTCTCTATATTACTCACCTTCGCATCTACATGCCATAGTTCTCTCGTCGTCCGCTAGAATGGACCTCAGATCCCTGTAATGTTTATTGCTGCTAGAGTGTGCCACCCTGTTACTCACCTTCCCCTTGTCCTTACTTCAACTTTCAACTGCTAGTGGTACTGGTGTCGCAATTTTGGTTCTAAAATTGGATACTAGGGGCACTGCTTTTTAAATTTAATTTTCGCAGAGCTCAAAATATTATCTGGAGGATTGTAGGCTCGAACTCCCGAGTCTTGAGTCGTCATGCAGACACCTTAGACCTCTCGGTTATCGGGACATGTGCTGGTGTAAGGATTTAAAAAAGAAGTAAATGTAATATTATTTGTATGGGGAAAAAATTGTATTTAAAGGAATGTAAGATTTTGTTGTCATGATTATTCCAGAATAAGAATGTGTAATAATATTTTTAGTCACTTTCTTCAAATCATTTTCTTATTAAAAAGTATGAAAAAATGTACTTAAAAATAAAATATAATATTTTATATTTAATTTTTTATTCGGTGGTTATTTTCACATATTTTTTTTTATTAAAGATTTTTTTTTCCTTGCACTGGTCATCCATCCTTCGGGTTCGAACTGGTCATCTAGCCTTCAGTTTGGAAATACACGTCCATCCTTCGGTCTGGAAATGGTACAATTTTCGGCCGCTAAAGCAACCATGTGCACGGGTCCCTGGCTGGAGACGGAGCAATACAGTGCACTCTTACAGTACTGCAGAGTTTTAAAACATATATTTTAAATCTCGATGGTGTTGCAAGAATGAGATGGACATGCGGGTTATAATGCCGAAAATTTTACACAACCTATGACAAAAAAAAAAACACAATGGCTAGAAGAAACAACAAGAATAAAGAAGAAAACAGCCGAAAGTAAGCGAATGAAAGAATTGTAAATAAATAGGAAGAAAATAAAATAAGTAGATATATAGATAGGGTGGGTAAAAACAATACCGCCTCTAGTGGTTACATGGGCCAAGATACCACAACTAAAAAATATTTCACTCACACAACCCTGGTAAAGAATAAGGGTTGGAACCCCCAGGAATTGGCTTAAAACCCTGGTCGGAGGCCCAAACAGAAGTCAAGCCCCAAATCCCTATGCAGGAGTGCACAAGCGAAATTGCCGAAGTGAAGTACTAGTCCATAGTCGAAATTGCTGATGGTGGCGCAATCTCTCTCATGATGACATATGTAGCATTGCATCAGGACCCATATGTGTGTGCTATAAAAGCAGTAATATTTTCACCAAAAGCGAATAATTATTTTTAGCTGAGGGTAGATGGTGAGGAGTGAAATCGCTTCAGGTTTAACACTTCCATCCATGCCCAAGGAAAAAAAGCAAATTAAAGTTTTATAGCTGGAGGATGTGGAAGCAGTGAAATCGCTTCTGATTTGACACCCCCGAGGTGAGGAACTGGCCTTGCATCTCGGCCTCATTCACCCAACACCCAAGAAAAGACACATTATTTTGAACATGCAATTCCCCTACAGGTATGTAGGCAGGAAAGAATCCTCCCGTCTTTTTCTTCTCCATCCTCTTGCAACTTCGTCTCGCTTTCTTCGCCCCCATGCCCTTATTCGCCTTGGCTTCCATCGCGTTGGAAATGCCAGACAAAGCAATTTTTTTTACCGAGTCCGGTGTCCAGTACGCGATGTATTTCGTCCACCACTTGTGCGAGTATTTTGTCTGCCTGGTGCCTGGCTTGCAGATCCTTGTTCTGGGAATAGGTGATATCATGCCACTTGCACATCCCATCCAGCACCTTGACGCCCGTATCGCCACATGCCAACCTTTTAGCTAGCTTGGTTCCTTGCCCTCAGAGCCTGTTTCCAGGAATGGGCAGCTCGAAAGGTAGATTGTTGATCAGCATATCGACGATGCTTCTTCCATATTTGATCTTTCTTCTATGAGTTATCGCATGCTACTGTGCTATGAACAGATATATACTCGACCTTAATATGTTTTCGTTTCAGTATTATGGAGATAATCAAACAAGATGTTAGTCTTCCTGTCCGCATCACAGAGGAAGATGTCGAAACATCACACGACGGACATCATGGCATGCTGTCACCCAATACTGTGAGAGCACGGATTTTCGGGCCATGGGATGCAGTCAGACACGTGTGCTTCTCAGCCTTTTGGAGGAACTGGATGGTCTTAGGTTAGAGAACATGTACCTGCACTACAAATCGCTCCAGCGACCGAAATACCAGCATCTGACACATGTACTGCAGACCATGGAAGGCTTACGCTACTTCCCTTGCAGCGATAAAGAAGCCGTCGTGCCAACAAGTGAAGCATTGCCAAACTCAGAGTTTATTTTCGACGATGTGGCATGTGATATACAAAATTGCATTCAGGAGTACTTTAGTATGGGATGACATGCGAATGTGGACTGTGTGTACTTGAGTCAAACTTATTTGCGTATGCTTAAACAGTTGCTACATGATATGGTGAATTTCCCTGTGTTGTTTCGCATGAATGATACGATTTTGCAGCATGTGAACGATGACCACATCAATATGGACATGACATTCGCAGAATTTAAGGATATGTGTTCTTTGTACTGGAACGAGGGGTACAGCATATTGGTGATCGATAAATATTCGCTGGTTCATAAGGGAAGGTACAGGCATGGCTTCAATCAGTTTATAGTAAGATGCCGACCATGAGTCACGATGTAATTTCGAAGTTCGGACATGGTCTACACTCCGATTATGATGATGATAGGTTCGCGTAAGCTCACATCACCGCTGTGCACAGGGGACTATCGCTTCTTGGGCAAAAGATCGAGAGCGTGAAAAATGAAGTGGTGGAATAATTGGTGGCCATCGACCAGCACATAGGGGTTGCGGAGGCACGGATAATATACCTGATCAACATGTCGAATGTGCAGAGACAGGAAGAATTTAAGGCTCTTCAAAATGCATAAACGCCCTAACTGCCTGCCAAAACCGATGTTGCGCAGTATAGCAAGAAGGTGCTGGATGTGTGCACCGACCGACTGGAAAGGATTGAAAATTCTTTCTCCTCAACTCGAGAGTGAATATGTATATATACATGTGTGGTTGTGTGTTTATTACATTCTATGAATTATGGCAGAGTGAACCGAATTGACGACTTAACTGCAGCGTGCCATCGAATCTGTTCACGCGAAAAATCTACTCGCGAAAAGTAACAGACTGGTTTTCGAGAATCGAAGTGAAGGCACTTACAAGCTGATAACCAGCAATCTCGACGAACTTGGTCGACAACGCCAGGAGGAAGCTTTGTCTCGACTGGATATCAAACATGAAATCAAGGTGGAAAGACCGACCCCGACATGTAAACAGAAAAGAAGTCCAGGACTGCCCGAATCGGGAGGCATCACTAGCGACAAAGATGATTTGCCCCTGATTGATTTCCTGCATGCGCGAGAACAGAAACGGATGCGAGAGCATGGACCCGAGGTTGGCAACCTGGTCGGGCATTACATCGCTTCTTACTCTGATCAGAACAGCGACAAAATGTATAGCTTGCTACACAACGATGAAAAATGGTTCCTCGGNAGCTTGCTACACAACGATGAAAAATGGTTCCTCGGAAACAAGGAAGTGGTGTTTTTTCAGGAGACGCATCGTCTGTGCGAATTTTTGTTTCGTAGACATCCCGGACACTACACCAAATTGTATTTGCATAAGTACTGTCGCCTGCTACAGTTCAGTCGTGCTTATTATGCAAACCATAACCCCTCAACGCAGCGAATTAAGGGCACGATGCATGCGCAAATAAAATCGGNCATGGACCCGAGGTTGGCAACCTGGTCGGGCATTACATCGCTTCTTACTCTGATCAGAACAGCGACAAAATGTATGGCTTGCTACACAACGATGAAAAATGGTTCCTCGGAAACAAGGAAGTGGTGTTTTTTCAGGAGACGCATCGTCTGTGCGAATTTTTGTTTCGTAGACATCCCGGACACTACACCAAATTGTATTTGCATAAGTACTGTCGCCTGCTACAGTTTAGTCGTGCTTATTATGCAAACCATAACCCCTCAACGCAGCGAATTAAGGGCACGATGCATGCGCAAATAAAATCGGNAGTCGTGCTTATTATGCAAACCATAACCCCTCAACGCAGCGAATTAAGGGCACGATGCATGCGCAAATAAAATCGGCATTATCGCAGGACTGTTTCCACAATTGATAGAATCTATTGGATCAGATCTGCTGCTGCAGAAGATCGACGCTAAACACAAGATAGACTATATGTTTTGGGACGATCCGAACGAACTCGTCGATAGACTATAGCTTTCTTTATATATTTAGTTATTATCCAGTGTCCTTCCCCGTTCTCATCCGGTGAGCTTGTCTTTACCTCGCACAGCAGGCTGCGGCAAGTCGTGGTCCGCTCGACAAACAGAACCATGTCAGCTTCTTCTTCCTGTAGGAGTCTATGCTTCTCGCCATCGCATTCTTCACTTAAGCGAAGGACTGTTTCCTGCCCCCTCGTCGTATTTCGTAGTCCCTACACTGGACACCTCCTTTAATGATGATTGTTTCATCCTTGTTCAGCTCCAACAGTTCGTCGGTGCTGCATTATAGGGTTATGTCCGGACTCACATTGTACACTGCGCAAGTTTCACCATATCACTGGATTGTGTCCATAAAAAAACACATTTGACTTGCATTCGGCATTCATGATGCTCGGGTTGTTTGCAGGCACCAGGGTGTAGTAGAGGTGGGAATGATTCACACCATCACAGGCTTATATTATTTTTTACAGAATCCTCATACCGTGGGTCGCCTAGCCAGTACTCGACTCATCGGAACTCAGGGATGGGGTTGGAATAACACTTTACTATACCTGACTCGAAGGAGCTGGTGTGCATTACCTCGTGCATCGAAGATAGTGGTGGTAGTGTGATGGGAGTAGCTGTGGCTGGTGTCACCCAACTGCTGCTGGTGGCCATAGTGGTCTGCATGGAGCCCTCATGTGCTGGAAGCCATTAGTCGCATGTCGTCGAGGAGAAGGTGGTGCTGAGTCGGAGACTGACGTAATCAGCTGCATGAGATCGGTGATTGCTTAGTTTGCAGAGCTGTTCATGTTTTCACTGTGCGGAGNGAGACTGACGTAATCAGCTGCATGAGATCGGTGATTGCTTAGTTTGCAGAGCTGTTCATGTTTTCACTGTGCGGAGCCTTCGTCAATGGAGGTGGTGGTGCCGGTGGTGGCTGCTGCTGCTTTGCGATGTAGCGCCTTGCAGTGGTGCAGTCTTCGAAGCACTCCTTGCAGGGCAGGAAGTCCCGAATATTTTCGTCTTGCCGCAGGTAGACTGGAAGTCTCTTGTACATGTCCCGAACTTCGTGGTGTGTGTATGACAAAAAAAAATACTACAACAACTTGGTACCCCACTTAGCCAAATGGCCATCCGGAGTATGTCAGCAGGAACTATTTCGGTAGAAAGGCCTGTTCGTTATCTGGATCTAAAGCCGCAAATGACCGTAGCCTCCCGTACACGACGATCGCCGAAATTATTTTCTGCCCACTGGGACAGCACGCAAATGTCTGCTGCTTGGCTATGAGAAAATTCCAGACGAGATATAAACTGTATTCTTTAAGACGAGCAGATGATGAAGATAGCAGCAGCAGGCAGGATACTGGGTCCTGAGGCCTTTTGTATGCTGGTATATGAGTGCAATGGAGGGGTTAGGCGAAGGTGCCTGATTGGCTCTGACAAACTAGCCAATGGGATAATAGGTATGGGTTGGGAAGACAGGAGAAGTGAAGAGGTGTTTCGGGTGGAGAATGAGTGGGTGGTAATGTTGGGTGATAGGAGAGGCTGGGGGACAGAGGTCCAGGAGGGTCACAATAGGTTGGAAGAAGGGGTGTTGTGGCGAGGGGAGGATGGATGACCAGCATACACACGAAACTTCACTTAAGAGAAATAAATATTTTAATGAAAAAAATACATGAAAATAAAAACCAAATAAAAAAGGAAACAAGAAAATTACGTTTTATTTTTTAAGTGCATGTTTTCATAATTTTCATAGGAAAAATTGTTTTAAGAAAAGTGACTAAAAATATTATTATCACACAGTCTTATTCTGAAATAATCATGACAATGAAAACATACATTATATTTTATATAGTTTTTTCCTATACACATTATAAATATATACTTCTTTTAAATCCTTGTCCCAGCACATGTCCCGGTAGCCGAATAGAGACCACTCGGCTATCGGGACATGAGCTTGCCTACCCAATGTTCGGCAGTTCGATCCCGCCCTCCTCCAGACAATATTTTGAGCTCTGCGAAAACTAAATTAGCCAACTCTAGAACCAACATGGCGTCCCTAGAAGGTGAAAATTGAACGAAGGACGATGTTGAAACAAGATGGCGGACGACAGTGGCACACACTACCAGCAATAAACAATATTACAGGGATCAGTGGTGCACTGTAGTGTACGACGAGAGAACTACAGCATGTGGAGCGCATGCGGCAGATTCAAAGGTGAGTAATTGGGAAACAAGATGGTGAGAGAAAATAAAATTGCAACCGTAAACAAGATGGTGGCTGGAAACAATATGGTAGCTGGAAACAATATGGTGGCTGGAAACAAGATGGTGGCTGGAAACAAGATGGGAGATTGAAACAAGATAGTGGTTGGAAACAAGATGGCAAACGAAAACAAGATGGCCGACAAAGGTCAAGGACACAGGATGGAGGGATCCAGCCCCCCATCCCTTGTCCTCGGAGGAACTATTTTTATCTACTAGTATTCTTTGTATTCTAATCTTAGTGTCTTCGTACTTTCTATAGTATTCATTGTATTATATTTTAATGTATTCGTACGTTATATTGTATTCTAGTTTATTGGTTTTGTATATTCTATAATTCTATATATATATAATATAGAATGATTATTTCTATATTACGTAACTGATAAATTTATCCTTATAGGATAAGGAATGGATTTTATCAGCAACTGGCCATAAAGTTATTTCCTTAGTCCTTTTGCGTAATCATTAGTACTTACAATCAATATTTCCTTGTAATATATTTACAGATCGGCTACAATAGTCATGCTTAGCTGCCGCACTCACACCTAAGGATGGGATTCTAGGAAGAGGGAAGCAGAAAGAGGCCGGGCTTGCTCTCACATCCAAGAGAGTAGCCACTCGCAACACTCGCACCCAAGATCGCCAGTCAGGTGGCAGCCTCTCGTGTCGTGTCACCGACTGCTCCTTGTTGCTTCGCCCTGGGTCCTGACTATTCTTCTCGTCTCCGCCCTTCGGCCTGTCGCCCTCATTTTCTAATGGTACTCGGTCGGGTCCTAGGCGGGGCTACGGCCGTGAGATGTTAGTTTGGCGCAATCGTACCATGCCAGCCAGACCCAACTATTTTCCGATTATTAGAATATTTGTACGTTTGTTGCTGCATAGCTGTCTCCACTGTTTACTGAATATGTTGAGACAATAAAAACTGTCCGCTTCTCGCCCTGGCTCGACGCTCACATTTTGAGTCGCGCCGTGAATATTCTTTAACAATAACATTCCATCCTCCAAAGCACACATAATTTTCAACTGTACAGGAAACATAACCTTAACGTTCACAGGCCCTAGGAAATTCTGCTTACTGCGCCAATGTTATACCACCGACTCATCCGCAGCCTCCAATACAACCGCAGGAAAAAATAAATAAATGTCTGGATGGAAAACGATTACGGGTAACTCAACAGGGCATCGTTGACACGAGAATAAAAAGATAAACGTTCAGAAACCCTAGTATGAGTTTAATCGTTTACAAATACTTTTAAAAAAAAGTAGAATTTGAATCGTGTGTGTAATCTTCTAACTATACAGCAACATGGGAAATCAGTGTTGAGATGAATCTCGCCCATACCCACGCACTGCAAATACAAGTGTGTACGTGCGTCCTGATAAAACATTTTATTTATTTATATTGCAATCAAACAAATTTTTTTTGAGCCCACCAAAAATACATTTTTAATTTGCTCTTACTTTAAGGCTGAGCTGTGTCAACACAGTTGAATTGCTACTTACGGTTTCGTGTTATTGCTAAACATCTTGTTGTAATTAATGCTGTGAAACATTATCTTTCTTTGTAACTTTATGAGAAACGGTGCCACAACTCAATAGCCGAAGCATCGAAACTAGAAACCTTGCAGGGAAAATTCTCCGTTTTGTACTCATCAAGACTTACTGTTTGAAGTCTTCCCACAATTCTAAATGTATTTATCTTGAGATTTTCATTACAAAAAGCTCAGTATATTGTGCAGTGATTCACTGTAACAAGGCATTAACGTACAGGAAATACCCGAATATGATGCGCTGCCAGTTGGCATACTTTCAGCAGATACGCTCTAAAAACACTTATTATAACAAAACATTTATTATCTCGGAGAAATATTATTTTTTTAATACAAACCACTATAAAGTATTTTATTTGGTCCATTTTTTAATGATATTCAGCTTGCATTTTATGATTAACTGTAGTAAAATAATACGCTTATAATAAGGATAGTGCAAATTTTAAGCTTACGTTACAGGACATCAAATACACTGAAAAGCCCAAAAAACTGGTACACCTGCCTAATATCGTGTAGGGCCCTCGCGGCACGCAGAAGTACCGCAAGACGACGTGGCATGGACTTGAATAATGTCTGAAGTTATGCAGGAGGCAATTCACACCATGAATCCTGCAGGGCAGTCCACAAATCCATAGGAGTGCGAGGCGATGGAGATCTCTTCTGAACAGCTCATTGCAAGGCATCCCAGATATGCTCAATAATGTTCATATCAGGTGATTTAGGTGGCCAATGGGAGTGTCTAAAGTCAGAAGAGTGTTCCTGGAGCCACTCGGTAGCAACTCTCGACGTGTGGGGTGTCGCATTGTCCTGCTGGAATTGTCCACGTCCGTCGGAATAAACAATGTACATGAATGGGTGGAAGTGATCGGACAGGATGCTTATGTATCTGTCACCTGTCAGAGTCGTATCTAGACACATCAGGGGTCCCATTTCACGCCAACTGCACACGCCCCATACCATGACAGAGCCTCCACCAGCTTGAACAGTCCCCTGTTGACATGTAGGGTCCATGGATTCATGAGGATGTCTCCATACCCATACACGTCCATCCGCCCGATACAATTGGAAACGAGACTCCTCAGACCAGGCAACGTGTTTCCAGTCATCAACAGTCCAACGGCAGTGTTGGTGGGCCCAGACGAGGCGTAAATCTTTGTGTCGTGCAGTCAACAGCGGTACACGAGTGGGCCTTCAGCTCCGAAAGCGCATATCAATGATGGTCCGTTTAATAGTTCGCACGCTGGCACCTGTTGATGCCCCAGCATTGAAATCTGCGCCAATTTGATAAAGGGTTGCACGTCTGTCACGTTTAATGATTCTCGTCAGTCGTCGTTTGTCCCGTTCGTTCACGATATTTTTCCGGCCGCAGCGATGTCGAATATTTGATGTTTTACCGGATTCCCGATTTTCACGGTACACTCGTGAAATGGTCGTACGCGAACAACCAAATTGTATTGCTACCTCGGAGATGCTATGCTCGTGCGCCGACTATAACACCACGTTCAAATTCACTTAAATCTTGATAGCCTGCCATTGTAGCAGCAGTAACCGATCTAGCAACTTTGCCAGACGCTTTTTGTCTTATAAAGGCGCTGCTGACCACATCGCGTTACTCTGATTGGTTCCATACCTCTGTTATTTGCATACGCACGCCTATACCAGTTTCTTTTGCTCTCCAGTGTACAATCACTACGTTAAGACGAAGAAATAATTAAGTCAGAAAAACAAACTTTAAAAAAGATGTTATAACAAAACTCGGTTCCTTATATTTACTGTTGGTGTGAGGTAATATATATTTCCCTCACGAAAAATTGCACAAAGAAAAGATTTTCTTCTACAGAAAAATTATTTCTTATGCGTATATTTACCCCGGTTATATACCAGCGAGAAGCGTAGGCAGAGTTCATAAACTACACAAGCAGACGCAAGAACGCACGAAATTCAAAACGCGAAAAATTCATCTCTCGCAAAACATGTCTATTTATATTCTCAGAAGACGCAAGGAAGTAATACAAGAATTCTCTAACTTCCCGCGTCGGGCTTGTGTTTCGCGTTTTTTTTTCCGCAGCAAATGCTTGCCGAATATTTTTCACTTACAAACAGCGCGATTCGAAGGCAGTTAATTCCCGGGAGATGAAAGTTTGTCTGCAAATACCGCAGCCTACACCTGAGCGGTAAAATTTTAAAACATAAATTATAATTAAAAAAGTAAGCATTGAATCATGGAAACCACGAAAGAAAACTTAAGCACTTTTTTAACCCTGAATTCGTATTTAATTAACAGCAAGGGATTTTCTAACGTTGTGTATACACTCGGTCTAATGGTGCCAGAAGACGTACAGCTTTCAATAAAAAAAATAATAAAACTTACTCTCCTGTATTGTTTCCGCTGCGAATGGAAAAATGTAACTAAAGGAACTCATTTTGTGGGCAATGTTATAAACGATATGTGATTAAGTTATTTCATAACTATAAAATTGTGAGGGGTAAGATCCCCTACGCATAGGCATAATGAGGGAGACAGGATTGCCCTCAGGACGGATATAAATTTCATCAACCACCCCCCCCCCCCCCCCCCCCCCCCCNAGGTAGTTACTTACTCCTAGCGTTTTGGTGCTCTGTATTAAAACCCTTTTAGTCGTGGTAGTTTATATATTTGACGTTGCATTTGATGTACGAGTTTTAATTATGTATTGTATATTCGCGGTATCGTCACACTTTTAGAATATAACCTTTTAAAAATCACCTCATGTAAGACGTGTCTGGTTATTATTATAAATATGCCATGTATCATACGCATTTTACACTTCTGTTAACGTAAAAGTTCCTTATTTTTGGTTCAATAAAAATTTTAAACTTGCATTTTATCTACTAATTATAATATTTTATTTAGAATAATTACGAATAACAAAAGTGAGGAAACATGTTTGTTGGTAATGCCTAGTAAGAAATAGTTCTTATGCAAAATATTATTGTAGTGAGTGTGCATGAATACAAAGAGTGTATTTTATAGAGTTGGTTAGGCTTTATATGCACGATGTGGAGGAATCCCCTGGAGGTAGAACTTTAGTGGAGATTCAAAAAAGTTGGAAGTAACCAAGAATGGACTACATATACATTGTGCACAACAGAGAACGACGTCCAGTAAAGGAAAATTCATTACGTAATTTGATACTTCATTCGTTGTTTCATACTGTATTTCGCAGTCACATAAACAGATGCTGCCAATAACATCAAATACAAAAACATTTTTATTATTCACGACATATGACAGGGCGTTATAGGTACTCATAGTTGTACAGCCTTAAACGAAAATTTGTTTGTTGCAAGCCAAAAATTACATGTTTAAAAATGCCTAAAAGATTTAAATAGTGCACCGCAGCTCGATCTTCTGCAAAAAATGCAAATATGAAATAGGCAAACAATGCACGAAAGTAATGGGCAACAAGCAAAATACTATTGGCAATGAAAGATAATTTGGAAAATTGCACGTAAGGCATGCGATACTACCGAACTTAAACTTCAAATGGCAAAATTACTACTCAAACTTGAGTACCGTGTCATTTCCGACGCCCCCCTTTATTAACTCACTATGATTTTTAACTACAGTGTTGTCTACACCCTTTATAACAAGAAGTTACTCATAACTAATGAGCCTACTTTCCTCTACATGGGTGCAAATAAATGTTAGTGAATTCTTGAAAGCGTAGATGGTAGCAAAAAAAAACTGGTATAGGCGTGCGTATGCAAATAACAGAGGTATGGAACCAAACAGAGTAACGCGATGCGGTCGGCGGCGCCTATATAAGGCAACAAGAGTCTGGCAAAGTTACTAGATCGGTTACTGCTGCTACAATGACAGATTATCAAGATTTAAGTGAATTTGAACGTGGTGTTATGGTCGGCGCACGAGAGATGGGACATAGCATCTCCGAGGTAGCGATAACATTTGGATGTTCACGTACGACCATTTCACGAGTGTACCGTGAATATCGGGAATCCGGTAAAACATCACATCTTCGACATCGCTGCGGCCCGAAAAAGATCGTGAAAGAACGGGACAAACGACGACTGACGAGAATCATTAAACGTGACAGACGTGCAACTCTTTATCAAATTGGCGCAGATTGGATTTGTGGACTGCCCTGCAAGATTCATGGTGTGAATTGCCTCCTGATACCTTCAGACATTAGTCGAGTCCATGCCACGTCGTTTTGCGGCACTTCTGCGTGCTCGGGGGGCCCTACACGATATCAGGCAGGTGTACCAGTTTTTTTTACTCTTCAGTGTACTTACCTCTATATTTTATGCAGCATGTAATTAACGTTTTCATCTCACCAAAATTAAATTTAGGAAAAGCAAAATTGTCCCCTTCCAACTAAGGAGTGTGCCAGGGCCGAATTAAAACTTTTAGAGGCCAGTGCTTACGATTTGTGTGTCCCCATAGTCTGCATATAACTCAAAATGTCAAGAATATAATATAAATTTAAATTGAATTGTTTAAATGCAAAAAAACGTACACAAAGATAGAAAATTGTTTATTTTTATATCCTTCCATTTTTTTTTTAAATTGTCTCCTAGCATTTATAATTGCGAAGTCTTTGATCAGATTCGCAAAACTAATATTATGTAACATATCTGATTTTATACTTCGTATAGATAGGTGATAAATTATTGGGGAACTAGTTTCAACTGCACAAACTGCAGTTTTTCACCATACGGTGTGTAGTAAATCCAGCAATGAAACATTTATGTGGTGCTTCTCTCTCAATTGAAGCCATAAGCACGTGATTTTACATTTCCCAATGGTTAATCCAGCCCTGGGATATGTTTAAAGGCGTACTCCCTCCTAAGTTTAAGGCGTCTGCTTAAAGTACGGTACGTATCATAAAGTGTCTTATTTGCACCTGAAACCATAAATTAAATCGGGCGTGAAACGGTTGACGTAGGACCTACCGTCCACGCGTGTTCCCCTTCGCAGGCTGGACTGTACGTGCACGAAGGGCCGCCTGGACATGGCAAGCGCCCCCGCTGGGCACATCACATCCAAGGGTCGCGGGCTGTCACGTGCGGCGATCCTCAAGTCTACTTCCGGCCAGCTTGAATGGTTCACTGGCTCGCGGCGGTAGAGAGTGGCAGGCACAACCGCAGCTGTTAATTGAGAAGCCTTTCAAAAACCCCGCTTGCTGCGAGTCAACCACGTGGCGTCCGTCCACAGCGTGGCGCTGCCTGCTATCTAGCGGCCAATGTAGTAACTGCTAGGATATCTCCTCCCAAAGACTCGCTTGCTCAGTAAGTACGGGCTGGTTGTTGCTTGGAATGTCAGGGGAATCCGTTATCAGTACAAATCTAAGTTGTATTACTTACAGAAATTGAACACGCCTGATGACAAATAAATTTGGCATGCAGAATATCCGACTAACTTGTGTGCTTTAAGAAATTCGAAAACGCCTGTGTAACACTCTTATTTTGTTCCTTTCTTTATTTAAAATATTTTTTTTTTTTAGGTTTTGTAAATAACGTAGAACAATACTTATTTAATAAAAAAAGAAAAATCAAAACCGAATTAAACAAAAATGCAACACTTTTTTTTATGAAACTTTGCCCTCGTCTCTTAAATAATTATAGCGTATAAATACAGAATGAATATAAATGTCTTAGCGCTCCCGCGGACAATACGAGAAAATGTATATCGTTGCCTAAAACTGTAGTAGATAGTATACAAAAGCGCTTATGCGAGCAGTCAGACGGATATAACCGGAGTTGGAGTGTCGTACACCGCTCTGTTGCATTACTAGTTGTTCCGTTTAAATGTTTTTCTCGACAAAATGTACCTCGTGCTTATAGGTCTATGCATACGTTAGAAAGCTGCACTCGTGCCATACTGTAAATATGTTGCCTTTCTTAAGCTCGCATTTGTCTTTAATAGAGCTGTTATATTTACTCATGATCAACAATCGCACCTGCAACAAACGAAAACGATGTATCGCAAAAGTATTATTTTTTATAATTTAAACGCGATATATTTTTCATGGTTATCTTTTCCATTGTTTGCATCGCTGTAGTAGGTATTTAATGCATTAAACTGATCACCGACGAAAATTCTCATAATGTATTGAAACAGGTTTACCATGATTGGGCGCTTTCTGCACATGCTCATGCCATGTGTTGTCTCCTAGCAAGCCACTGCGTATTTTCAATAATTTTACGAAGGCTGTTTATTTCTGGGATAAATTAATTTGTTTGAAATCATTATCGCTCCAATTTTTTTCCTGCAGGCTGAATAGGTAGAGGCCAAACTGTTGGAAAAGTATTTTTTAATTTGTGAAAAATAGCGTTACAGTATAAATTTGTAACATAAAATTTAGGTTTTTTTATTTAACAACTGAATGTCTTATCTACAACGAACTAAAACATAACACTGTAGTAATGCTGATATATTTTTTTAATTGCACTTTAACGAAACTAACCTAAATCTTCGCCTAAGTTTAAACACATAGTTTACCCGCGATATGAACGCAGGACCTCACGGTCCCCAGATAAAGACTTAATTAGATATTTTTCTAATTTCTGAGGACATTTTATGGTTTCGAGACATGATATCAAGGACAACTTGACAGAAATTCCAAATCTTTAAAAAAAAAATTACATTCACCAATTTTTTTGGGTTTGGAGCGGGGTGGGGCGGGGGGTTGATATAAAAATGTTTACTTTAAAAATTAATTTTAAGATTTAATTTGAATTACGGACGTNGGGGTGGGGCGGGGGGTTGATATAAAAATGTTTACTTTAAAAATTAATTTTAAGATTTAATTTGAATTACGGACGTATCACACAACAGATTAACAAGAAGATGTTCTTCATGACATAACGATAACGAGGAAAATTATTTTTAGCTCTATCATATGACGTAGTAGTTCCGTTATAATTTGACATTTGTCAGGGGAAAAAAAAATAAAGTTTCCATTGTTCCTTTTATTCGCTCTTGGAAAGGCATTTTACACTACTGTCATTCTTTTTCAAACTATTGTTTCACATTAAAAAAAATATGTATATCTAAGATGCTAAAATTTGAGAAATTAATTTTCCACATTTGAAAACTCTTAATCTAACTCGGCCATTATGTTCGCCGGTCTGCGATTGTAGCCAAAGAGGTAGTGTCTGGACATCTGGTCGACAACGAAGTTAGGTGCAGGGCATTCAAAACAATGGCACACTGGCACAAAATTATAGTACATTTATAACAAATGCGTAAAACACCCATTTTATGTTTGTTTGAACGTCGCACTACTAATGAAATATAACATATAATTCGCAGGTAAATCATAGGGTTCGGCTTTCAACTTAAACCAAACGCTACAAACTGTTCATCTTTTACTATACTGAGTCATTAGATGCATATTTTCACTGCAGTCAGCTTATGGTACATTTGCATACCAGGACGACTTCGTCATGGTACGTAGTACATAAGGTCTAATTATGGAACGACGAGTACCATGAAAATGGTACGTCTAACATCACTGCAACGAAGTCATTTGAGACTCAACCAAATGCTCAGACAATCAGGAATAGCAAAGGAATCGGTCAAGGCCTGTAGTGATGAGCCCAAGGCACCATCCCAGCATTCACCTGGGACGATTTCGGATAAACCACGTAACGCCACAATCGGGTAATCGAACCCGTGACCTCACGGTCGCGAGTACCCTGTCACTCAACACTTACAAAAAAAAATTAAAAAATTCGTCTGTGACTATTTCCATTCTTTTTAAAGAGTTTATTGGTATTTGTAGATAGGGTATGCTGAAGCGGGCATGACATCAATTGGCATGATGATCCAGGATCCGTCCGCCATTTTAGCAGGTTCGGTCGTCAACCACGTTGGTCGGTACCGTCCGCCATATTGGTAGGCGTCACAGCCAGAGCTCGATGCCATGTTAGATGTTCGTCCCCCATCACCCCTAGAAAATAATTCAATTAAAATTTGTTTTTAATAAAATAAATTTTAATAAAAAAAAGTATTAGCCTACCACCTTGGATTTGTAGTATTTATATCGGTTTGGAATGTCACAACAGATCAGAATTCCATAAAATAAAAAAAAATGTCATAAAAATGTCTTAAATATATCGACCTGCAATTCGGGGAAGTATTGATCCCCCCTCCACCCTCTCAAAATAAAATTATTTTAAATTATATATTTTTTAATTAAATGTAAATGTTTTCATAATCAAAAAATTTAAAGGTGTAAGTACTGAGTGTTATATATCACTGAACTCGTATTTTCAAGGCGCATACGATCGTGATATCCTATTGATTATGTAACCCACTGTCAGAACCACCATATTGGATTTGAGAGGTATTCCCCTACCCCCTAATAATCAAAACTCAGTACCATCACCCACCTTACCAAAATCCCTCCTCCATCACAAAAACCTGTAACCAAAAATTTTTTAAAAATTAGCACACAACACCCAACTCTCTCTCATCCCCTCACCAACCACCAACCCCACCACCCACCATCACCAACTCAAACCACCACCCCCTCAACACCCCCCCTCACTACCCTTCCCAAACCGACCCCNCCCCCCTCACACACACCACTCTGACCAACGCTCTCCACCAATATTTACAGGTATGCGATGTTACATAGAGATCTTTTTTTTTTTCAGTTGGGTCCGTATCTTAAATCATAGTATGCCCACATGTTCGCAAGCCAGGTTGTAAGCAAGCGAATATTTATAGACATATGCTATTATAATTTGCAATTTATTAAAGCCAGACTCGTTAAACTCAGTTTTCAAGCACCATTGCTAGCTCCAGAAAAGCCCTACGACCATTTATAGACATAGTGATTAGCTAATTTTAAAATAATATTGCATCATAGTGATTTTTTATCAAAATCAATTTATAACAGACTGCTTACGATATAGGGGCAATAAGAAAAAAGTATTACATTATTTGTTTTTTTTAATTTATTAAAATATATTACCACAAAATTATTAGTGTTTTTCTCCACCCGTATAAACATCAACTTCAGTTCTAATTCGTTAAATACGAAACCAACTATTCGGGCAGTAGTGAACATCGTGCATACCGTTGGCCAATGGATCCTGGATCCTGATGCCAGATGCCGTTCCGCCTGCTTCGGCATACCCTATCTACTGGTATTGATTTGACTTTTGAAGAAGCTTGGTGACATTTCCCCCACATATGGCAACTAATACACAAACTTAGCAAATTTACAGCCATCCCTTACCTAGGACTTGAACCCGGAACCGTAACCTCTCGCATCACCAGCTGGCACGCAACCAACCGCACCACTTTATTCATGCATTGGTCAAGTTANCCGGAACCGTAACCTCTCGCATCACCAGCTGGCACGCAACCAACCGCACCACTTTATTCATGCATTGGTCAAGTTGAACTGTAAAATTATTGGAAAAGTTAATAATTTACAATTTTGCTAATTGTTACTCTTTTATGCATTTCAAATACAGAAAGTAAAACAAATAATTTGAGTATTCTCAAATGTATTCCCGACACTTTTTATCCAACGTTAAGNCCGGAACCGTAACCTCTCGCATCACCAGCTGGCACGCAACCAACCGCACCACTTTATTCATGCATTGGTCAAGTTAAACTGTAAAATTATTGGAAAAGTTAATAATTTACAATTTTGCTAATTGTTACTCTTTTATGCGTTTCAAATACAGAAAGTAAAACAAATAATTTGAGTATTCTCAAATGTATTCCCGACACTTTTTATCCAACGTTAAGNTTTCAAATACAGAAAGTAAAACAAATAATTTGAGTATTCTCAAATGTATTCCCGACACTTTTTATCCAACGTTAAGACATGGAACTACTTTCTCTTTGTCGTTACCAACTTTTCATGAAGCATTTCAGTCAGTGTGCCTATTAAAATAGATGCAGGTAGGGGCAGTGATATTTTTCATATGTTGATTTCAAAAGTGCTCACTTTACCGTGAAAAGATTTTAATGTTAAAAAAAAATCTGCTTTTGAAGCGTTGTTTACAATTATGGAATAGTGATGAGTAAAAGCTGATTTCCCACGTCACTTTTCTTTTAGTATTATTTTTAGTGGTTCTATACATCGCTTAAACATAACAGTCAGATATTTAATCCCTGCTTTTGTGAGTTACGTTTCCACGTCAGTGATACGTATCGGCATTCTCGTCTAAAATATACCGCATACAAAAGTTTGAAGCCAAATTTGAAGATATAAACTCGAACGAAAAGCTTAAGTGTGAGAAATTATACTGCCAAGCTCTGTGTCGAGGCAAATATAGCAAATTGTTTTTCAGTAATTTTTAAATTATTAGTTAAGTTTTCTGATATTTCCAGGATACAGGTTCCATTAATATTATAAAAGAGTTCAATAGCAAAGAGGCACAGATTTTTCTGCTCAAAAAAGTCCCCGGTGGTGTGTGTGCATATATATATTTATTTATATTTATATTTATTTATTTATTTATTTAACAGGAACGCCAAAAAACCGAATTTCATTACAATGTGTTTCCGTATACCAAATTATCAACNACGCCAAAAAACCGAATTTCATTACAATGTGTTTCCGTATACCAAATTATCAACTAGGACTTTCAAATGTGCTCAATTTACCGCGAACAACCTTTAGAACAAGTGCTCAGAATCAAACGGCCAGAATGTTTACCAGAAAGGAGTGCCCGAAAGGAATCGCGAAGAATACTCCACCTGCACCAGAATACTGGAACTTTCACCACGGAATTTCTGTCAAAACTCGGGACGGAGACAAGTGTATTGCGTATGCTATACGTGTCGGGCGGAACGCGCGTTTCCAGACAACTTAACAGTTTATCGACTACGACGGGAATTATTCAGTGGAACATTCGTGGAAGTTTCACGAGGAGGGCGTGGCAGCGGAAGAAAGATAAGGCGAGCCGTGCCTTCAGTGGGGGTGACTTGGCGAATATGGCAGCTGCTCGTGTCTCCTCTCCGCCTGCGACAAACTGAGACTGGCGGGTTTATTACTCCGATGTGAACACAGGCATCCTGGAGACGAAGGTGTTTTCTGGGGCAACAGATCATGGAAAAAAGATGATCGTAGTATTTTTTACCGTAATGATAAACTACAAATGTAAAATTTAATTAGTCTACAGTTTTCCAGATACATTCAATGATTTTACGCTTCGTATAATGCCATTTAACCAATTTTCATTTAGAAGTAAGCTATTGCGAACTTGTAATATTTATATATATAGTACAAACATAATATTTTTTTTGTAGAATTCCTTAACGTGTAATGGCATTTTTTGAACTTCACACACACATACGCCAGTCTGTAAGTACAGAACGGTTCAGCATAGTTAATACCACGCGAATTTCGCAATGTAAATGTGCATACATACAATATCCTTAAATAAATTTTATTTAAGAAAGACGCCATAGATGCATTGATAACTATAGTCTATTCGCGGTTTCTTCTCGTTTTTCAAATAAAACGTTTTGAATAATCACCCCGTGTATGATGTGTTTGGCTGTTTCCTAAATATGCGACGTATCACAAGCGTTTTACCTCTGTTAACATAAAAATGCCTTATTTTTGGTTAAAATGGACTTTTACTTATATTCTGTCTATAAATTATAATATTTCATTTATAATTTAAAATGAATAAAAACAGGGAGAAAATAGATGTGCTGGTAATGCCTAGTAAGAAATAGTTCTTAAGCCAAATATTACTACAGTGAGTGCGCAAGAATGCAGTGCGCTGTCCCTTTGGTGTAATTTTTCAGATTTATTTAAAGCATTGTTCGCATAAGGCGGAGGAATAACGTGGAAGTAGAACATTAGTAGGGCTTCAGGAAAGTTGGAAGTAACCGTGAATGGATTATATCAGAAACTACAAGCGACTGAACAGCATATGGCGTATTTTTGCATTGGATGTCTTATATGAGTAAATCGTTTGTAATATAACTCCCGTACATTGGTAACGTGAAATGAAGCAATGCAACAAACGCCTTCTTGTTTCTGCAATTCAAAACGAAAGATTGCAGTTGCAATGTTTGACATTCCATAAATAGTACTGCTAAACCATGAACGCGTGTTTATTAAAAACTAATGATGAAAACAGCAACCTCAAGTCTATGCCCGTGTTTTTTTTTTTGTAAACCTCGTTGATAATGAAAACTAAGATAATGTAGGCCTAACCAAATACTTGATTCTTATTGGCTGTACGGATTCACGGACGAGTACGGGGAACGTTTCTTCGGGTGCACGTGCCAACATATGTTCCATTGTAGATATAACTCGTACATTATGTTTCCACGTCAGTCGTCAGTGATACGCATTCGCATGCACGTCATTGCAGAACAAACCTTACGTATGTAAGCAAAAGTTTCGAACCTTCAAACCAAATCGAGCGGTAAAATCCTTACGGCTTCATGGACTTGTCTGCCATCTGTGAGCGCTCCAGACAACTACTGGAAAGATCGATAGATAGAGCGCGTAGAGGCCAGTGAACAGTACAAAACTCGTATATATAAGTAGTGATGAACACTTGCGATAAGCGCCTCCTCTTTACATTTTGTTGATAACTAATCATTTAACTTCACATTACTCTTATAGTCACATAACTCTTTACCGGTTGACATTTTCTGTAGACACTATAAAATATAGCTCTTTATTTTGACCTAACAACACACGCGGACTGCTAAGATTTCTGTAAACCAGTAAACTTAATAACAGAGTTTAGTTTATACCGTGCTCATCACAACTCTTAAGTTTACGCATAACTCGCCCTGAGTACTTAGATAGGTACTCGTGAGAAGTGTTGTCATGTCGAGGGGATAAAACCCACCGTGTAGGGACTTTTCAGACTAACATTTTCACTACGTAAAAACTTTAAAAAGTAACCAATGTAAAACTGTATCACTCGTATATTAATTTCCCCATAATTCCTGCAATCGTCAAATGTCTTGCGTGTTAATGGAGACCGTTTAAAGTAAATTATTTAAAATAACCAATTTCTTGGAAAATTGCCGACTTGTATCTTGATGTGTAATTTTACGTCTACTACCGCCCAAGATAAAAGGAAAAATTCTTAATTTAAAATTTGGCCTGAAAATTCTGATATCTTAATTTTTTCACATAGGCAGAAGAATAATCGCAGCAGTACTGATAATGATAATAGAGAACTTGAAATGTTCTACATTTCCTATCTATTTTTATGAAAGTCGAATTCGTTTGATAAAAGCTGCGACAGCAAAGTAATTAGTGTTTGATGAGTTCGAATGCTGTAAGGAAAATGAGAAATGAACTGAGCATCGGCTATGGAGCACAGGTTACAATATATCGTATGCTGTATAAATAATTCCGTATGTCTATTAGGAACCTCGGTGGTGAAACTACTGAATCTTAATGTTCGCGTGACAAGGCCGAAACAGTAGTGTGTTCGAATCCAAAACCCAGAATGAATAAATTAATTAGCACCGTGGTACAGCATTATTGAAGTGAAACTTATTTGGGCGCGATGAGAGTAAAATTATAAGGTCATATAATATGAAACGTTTTGCAACATTTGTGACGCAAAAAAGACTGAAGATCTGCCTGCACTCGGCCAGAGAGAAAAAGAGAGCTATGTTGTATACCTAATGATCGCCAAAGAAGTTTCACTTCTGTAACGTGTACTGAGTTACACACGCTCTTTTTTTTTCTTTATCTTTTTTATTATTTGTCCTCTAGCTTGGTTCAGACAAGATCCCAGGCACATACTCGCCTGCAACTTACTTTCAACACTCTTCGTAAAAAAAAAAAAAACTTCTTTCAATGTGCGTGCTAAATGAGCCGAACCCACTCATGCAACACATCTAAGTCTTGAAACATACTGTATCTCCAACATATCACAGACGAACTTCAAGTAGGACTCAAACGTCAAACATCCATTTCTTACTCGTAAAGAATTACAGTTTCTACTAAAATCTCAGCCTCAAAATATACCTAAACATAATTAATGAGGGCCTACAGCATTACTTGTTCACCACTCTTGTCTCACTCATTCGCTTTAAACCTCGAATATTAATTCCTNTCACTCATTCACTTTAAACCTCAAATATTAATTCTTAAAATATTAATTACTTACACGTTTTGTCTTCAAACATTCATTCCTCAAGCATTCCCCAAACATTTGTCAGAAAAGCAATTTTCAAGCGTTTTTCAGGCTGAAATTTAAAAAAAAATTATCAACGTATTAAAACCCACTTCAAGAATACGTTAAGCTTAATTGCAACTTTCCATATACACTCGTGCAGAGAGTGTTAAACCATATTCAAAACCGAGTGCCTGAAGCATAACGTTCAGTATTGTTTTTACAGCAATAGTGTGCGATACAATACATAAAAACACAAAATGAATTTAAATACATTAGTTAAATCTTTCATTTCTAAATATTGCACTGTTTTACATCTTCCAGAACACTTTTTCCGTAACCTCTACGAAGATAGAGATCAGTGCGGGTAATATCCAGCTTCTTGCATAGTGATCTTAGGTTTGAGTCTATCAACAAGTTCATTGGGATATTCGAAAAATACAAAACCGTGCACACGTAGTCTTTTGTCTTCTTCAGATGACTTTTCACCATAGGATCATTAGAGACGCCTGTGAGTATCACATCAAAATACGGAGAATACGTTTTGAGCGGAATATGTTTTATTATAAATTACGTCACTACAGTAACGTGCCGTTGTTTCACTAGCGGCGTCTGTGTTTTCCTCATCGTCTACTCGCATAGCAAGCAGTACGGCAGCGGAAGGTAATGGCGGTGTTATGGTAGTAGTTTTGAAAGCACACGACAGTCTACGATATGTAGACTGCAGCTACATTAGGGTTGAATATAGACCATGTAGAGCATATTTTATAATAATGAGCAGCACTAAGTTATTGTAGTACAAACTGGACTGTAAATCGGAAACAACGTCAAATAAGTCGAATTTTTTATTAACATTTTTCTATGTTTATAGTAACTTTTTTCATTGTTCCAGTTCACCGATGAAGTGGGTTGCACATATTATCAAACACCTTACATGTTAACTATCCTTAATAATTACAAACATACTAAATTCCTGCAATTTATATCATCTGTGGGTGAAAATTTTCGTTTACAGAAGATTCCCAAATACTTCCGCATCTCACCGCAGTGGCATATCGAACTCACGCCAGATGGTGACGAGAAATGTTTCCTCTATTCTAAATAATTTTACTTGGATGAAGATCGCCCTTCTCCCTGCGTGCAATAGACTCGATAAGCCAGGAAATATTAAGTTCCATGAACCATGGCACATCCCTCGCTTATGCGACGACTTACTGTCAACTTCTGACCAGCCTATCACATACGGGCACGCACGAGGTGTCACGTGACAGAAGTGAGTCAATTAACTGCAATCATTCGGTATTTCCAGAACTGTTAAGCACACAGGGGTAGGTACCAGAGACTTGTTCGTTGTCGCGAAAGGACTGCTGCAGCAGTTTATCACCGAAAATATTTTCAACTTCATTAAACCTTATTTTGCCTTCCAAACAAGAAATGATAAAATCCGATATAGTAGATGATGCCGAAGCCTTAAGTTCCAGGAAGGAAGGTGTTGCACAGCGTTTAAGTATATGAAAAGAGACCTGTTTTTCCTTCCTCCATGCCCACGTGCTTGTCATGTGCCAGTAATTCCAATTCGATATCCGTACGCAACTTTACGAGAGGAAGAACCGACATCGACATCGTGGCAGTACCACACAATTGAAAAAAATATTTTCCTATTGTGTGGTACAAATAATTTGGGTTTTACGTTGCGCTTTTATGGGAGGAAAGGCTAAAGACAATGGGATTTTCTGATTATAGTAACCCCTGAGTTCCCATTCTGTAACTTTTTCTAACTCACAACTATCTTTACGAGTCAAAGTAGTATTATTTAACTTCATGTGCCACCATGAATGTCTTTCAAAAGCTTACCAGATATTTTTGTGTAAACGACAAACAAATTAAGTTTCCTTATGAATGGTAGTGTAGTGAAAATGGCCGCAATGAGGAGGTCACGTAGAGGCCGCGGTGGTGTAGTGGTCAGACTGCTCACCTCCCACCACAGCGAAATAGATTCGATTCCTGGCGGGATCACTTATGACTTTCGCCTTTGGAAAGGTGGAAGACGTCCACGTTGGCCGATAGGCTTTTCCGGGTTACAATAGTTTCCTCTATTACTTCATCCATTGCTGCTCCATATTCATGACTGTTCGTCCGTATCGGCGCTAAACGCATCTCAGCGATTAAGCGTCATATGTATGAATGCGTGTGTAGGTATGCATGTGTATATGTATGTTTGCGTATGTATAAGTTTTACAAACATATAGCGTCTCGAATATATTTTCGACATGAATATTATTTTTCGTCGTATTTAACCTTGATCTTAACCACGATGAAAACGAAATTGATAACGGACACACAGCTTCCACTTCCTGTTGCTCAACTACGTCCATGTGTGTGTGTGTATTACAAAGATGTGTGGTGTTTAAACTGAACTAATACTTTACACGGAATTGCAGTAGAAAGATATGAACTAGCTGAGAAAATATCACCCTCGATAGTACGGCAATTTCCCGTAGTACAATTATAGTTTTTCGAATTGAAAGATATTTTAAGTTTATTTTGCCTTGTTTTCTAAATTAATCCATAAGGACGTCGGTTATATGTAGTATAAAAATATCTCACCTTGTTCAATTTTAATTATTTCTAAAACTGCTCCTCTTTCCGAAATAAAAATATCGGAATTATTTTTTTTTTTTTACCTGGTCGAAATATGGGTCTTTAAAATGCAATTATAACTAATAACAAAACAGGTTTTGTGTTTACCCCAGCCCAGTGGAATTTTCATCAAAATAAAAATTTAATTTCACGCGCAACACCGAGTTAAAACTATGTTTTGATGCATGTAAATGTGTTATTGATGAAGCTTGAACAGCGCGTGGTTATAGCATTTGGCAATCTTTTTAATCCAGTCCACCGCATTAACATGCATATGGCTTTCAGTTCCGCGAGGGTCTGCCATGAATGCCGGTAATCAAATTCCTTCCCTGCGTGTGGGCTAACTTCATTGGAGTTTGCCAGTGACAAAGCCGGAAACTGGAAAGCGGAAATGCTGGAGTTTAGCGTACGAATCCGCGCTTCTAAAGCAGCAGAGTTTAAAAAGCAAAAAAACTAGAAGTTACTCAACTGGTAAAAATGGCAATGCTGAATGCAAAATACGAATCCTTGGGGCAATGTGACTCGAAAGCGAACGTTTTCATACCCAGAAAATAACAATTTATTCCAGGCAAATACTTTATTTTTTTATCCTTAAACTAGCTAACAATAGGGTTAATAACTTAGCTAAAACATGTATAATGTCTACAAATACTCCATAGTTGCGTATATTTGGATTTCTCAGAGAAGATAAAATTCAGTATTCGGGGTGCTATTTTGGGTTCAGGCCCAAATATGTCTGCGAGGCATTAGTTCATTACTTTCCCATAAGTTATTATTATTGCTGACAGCTACTTAAGGAAGGAAATTGTAGAAGTTTAAAAATGATATTATTTTTATACTACTAATTAATTATTGAAAAAACCTTTAAGTTTAAATATAGTAAATTATTTGCTGATCAACTTGATATGTGAAATTAATGTGCAACCACATCAAAATTTAACAAGATAAATTAACATCGAAACCTCCGCCATATTCTACCTTTCTCAAAATTATTACGTAGACTTTATACCCTAAATTTCCATCCCATTTGAAAATTTTGTTAATGTAGAATCCAAACACATTAATTTTGTTTTAGAACAAACGATTCTGAAAATAATTACGAATCGCACGGCAGTAATCATTACCCACCCTAACGCGAAGAAAAATGAGCATTCGTGAAAGATTCAAGACCACAAAAAATGAAGAATATACGTTTTCATTTGCACGAGATGTGACGCAATTTAATTTAAATAAATTCTTTGAATAGCAACGAAACATTCTGATTAGCCGAATCTGTGCAAATTATAACCCTGGTGGTGACGATCGACCCGTTAAAAAACAGCGAAAGCCCGTGGATTAATTTACTGACTCAATTTCAGCTTACCAGTGATTTCGATTGTTTTACAGCAAATTATACTTGTGTACTTCACTGACAGCATCGATGATTTGCCAATCAGATGACGCGAAATATCTGAACTTACAGTCCCACTAGTGTCCTCACAGATTCAGAGTAAACCAAACATGAGATACGGTGTTTTGAAATAGGTCCGTATCAGTATTTTCACAGGACAATTACATAGGACATTTTTCAGCCTTTCGTGGTGTTAGATGCAGTACGGGATGAACAACATTCGTTATTCTACACGATCTGTAGTGTTTTTCTATAGAAACATTACACTATGTTACGTGATTGCGTGCGAAAAGAGGGCTACTCTACGCCAGTACTAGTTATCTTAACGAAATTAGATTAGGGTATTGTAGTGCTATGGTGTCAACAGTGAAAGGAGAGTAACCGCAGTATATTAACTGTAACGAAGCAATTTCGGCGGTATCCACAAAGCGCTCTAACCGTTGTTTGTAGAGGTTAGAGGCAAAGATAAAACAAAAATAACCAAACATACGTAAATCCCTCTTCACGATAAGAATAAAACTTTACAAGTGTCATAAAGCAAGTAATGTGGAGATGCAGAGGAATCTTAACGTAGAAGTGAAGTAAATGGGTGTACCTCGATGCGTACACGCGAATTTTAGATAGCACAATACAAATATATACATGTAATGATAAAATGCTATTTTGTTTGAGTGATTAAAAACTACGCGTGTAAAATTTTCGCCAAATTGTGACGCTGTAAACTGCTGAGTGGTTACGGCGAAGAAACACGGAATTGTTATCTTCGTGTAAGATCCTGGTTGGAATTAACGAGCGTAATTTTTTATGGCGACTTAATGCATGATAAAAGCAAAGGTACGAAAACAAAGCAACAAGAAAACAGAGTTTAGCGAAATGAAAACATGTTTCTAAAAACTACCGATAAAACGGGGAGTAAGGAGGAACAACTACAAAAACCACAGCAAGGTTTAATATTGCTCCAGATCCCGGCTTGTAGGTCACTACTGTAGTTGCGACGCACTCTATATGTAAAGATTATATTTGGGGATTTTGGTTTGTTGAATCCACTATAGCTTATTGTGATATTTGTACTAAAATTAGTCCAAGCAAGCCTCATGTAGTTTCCATGTATGCAAGCTCCCGGATGCGGGAGAGACAGAGAGAGAAAGAAAGATAGAGAGAGAGACAGATTTGGGTGGCAGTTAACATTGAGGTCTAAAGAGCCAACTATGGTGAAGTGAGGTGAGTATGGAGCAGCACTGGAATGAAAAAGCGGGGGAAAACAGGAGATCACCGAGAAAACCTGCTGACTAGCGGTATCGTCTGGCACGATTCCACATGCATCGGAGTTCGGATCTGTCTGCCATGACGTCACAAGCGCGACCGGCGGCCATATTAGTTGGTGCATTCGGCATTCTTGGTGGGCATCACAGCCATGTTGGTTGTTCTTCCCCCCGACATCCTAAGAAATTAGTTCAATAAGAATTATTTTAATAAAAAATGTTTCAATAAAAAATTATCTCAATAAAAATTATAAAAATTGAACACCCACCACCACCCATCCACTCGCAACCACACCCTTCTCTTCTCCTAAACCCTTCAACAATCCAGTAACCCCTGACATTAACCTTGACCCATGACNCTCGCAACCACACCCTTCTCTTCTCCTAAACCCTTCAACAATCCAGTAACCCCTGACATTAACCTTGACCCATGACCCTGAACTTGATCTTGACACTTGACCCATGCCATTAACCTTGAATTTGGCATTTACCTATGACCTATAACCTTGACCCCTGTGACCTTAAAATTAAAAAGGGCTAAAAATGTAAAACCATTCTTAAAAATCGAATAACATATGTTACTACACTCCACAACCATAAACCAACACCCCCACCCTACCCCTCCTCTCCTCCAAATTAATCACGGGACCTACATAACATAAATTATCCCTCCATCCATATCAATCAACGGAATATTCCCATTGGCCACTAAATTACGACTTTAACGCATGTTTTTCCAGTATTGGGCACTGTAGACTTTGTTAGTTATAATTTTTTGGCATCTACCACCAGAGAACTCCCATGTCGTCCATTTCCAAACTTTCTTTTGGCTACTCCAAACATAAAGTACTTACTAAAAATATTTTAATCAAAAAAAATTTGCAATTTTTTTTTAAATCGAGGAACATACGTATAATGTTACCCCACTCTTCATCACACAACCCTAACAAACACACCGCTCCTCGCCTATGGCCTTACATAACAAATTATTTCTCCAACCATACCAATCAATCGATGGTATATGCCCATTGGCCACTGAATTACACCTTTATATATTTTTTCCATTATTAGACACTAGAATGTGTTTGTAAGTCATGTTTCAACTATTAGAGATAATTTACTGTCAGCAAGAGTGCCATCCATCCGTACCGAATGGTGACGAGGTCATGTAAATCGACATATTTAATTTTTTTAGTTATTTTTAATGTAATTATATTTTATAAAAAATTATTTTGTACATAAAGTGGGGGTTTTCAAAATAAATAAAACACGACATACTTTCTTTTAATATTTTATTTTATTCGGTAATGTACAACATGGGAAAATACATATATACAGTGGAAATTTATCTTTTACAGTTTGTTTTGTGTATTGCAGGGCACTATTCCCCAGTGAGTCCTGATTTCCGCGTGTAATCGCTATAATACTTAAAACACTGTTTGCAGACATGAACTTTGTACCCATGCGAAGTAATCTGCGAGTTAACCAGTCGTGAAAATTTTTTTATGTAACAATAATGCGAAATATTTGTAGTATTGTCTTCCACCTTCATAAGATCAATATCTTCAGGTATATCGTTCTTAGTCACACGTGTTGGCACTACATTTCCTCTAGCATTCAGCGAGTACGCGTTTAGAGACACACCAGGGTTGTTGTTCTCAAATACACTTATTTGCTGTAGAGGAGTCGGAAAATAGAGTCCACTACAATCAAACCTTTCTTCCACCTCAGCATAACTCTTGTCCACATGCTGCGGGCGCGATGACTTAACAAATCCGGCCAACACTAATCACTTGAAACATTGGTTGTCATTATTGTGGGGATTGATTACAGCANGTCGGAAAATAGAGTCCACTACAATCAAACCTTTCTTCCACCTCAGCATAACTCTTGTCCACATGCTGCGGGTGCGATGACTTAACAAATCCGGCCAACACTAATCACTTGAAACATTGGTTGTCATTATTGTGGGGATTGATTACAGCACATTTGTATTTGATAAAGTCGGGATTGTCAACTTATGTCGATAACTGTGAAGGTTTATTCTCTATGTTACACGGGGGAAGCCCCTTGCACATATTCATATGCACCCTTAGACCATCCCGCTGTGAAATCGACACCCCCCACGTCGAACTCGTGTTATTTATTTGGGTTGGGTTCTTAGTGCAGTCATGCCACTTAACAAAATACTAAGAAAGGTGCAATTTCGCAATTTCAAACAATACGGGTTTTCTTGTTATGAAAGTCTTGATCTTTTCTGGAGCTGTAGTGTTCAACCAGCAAATATATTACAATTATATAGTTTATATAAAAAGATTCTTAGCAAATTGATTACTTTACAGTATCGATAAGAAACTTCCTAGCGGCTCATTAGCACTGACGCTGGAATTAATGGCAATAATTTGAGTTTGTTCCCCAATATGTACGGAGTGTCCAAATATTTTTGAATGTCTTGCAATATATTCCGCGGGGGGTTGTTAGAAATTAATAATTTAATTTACAAAGAATTTATTCGTAACAATTTATAAATTTTTACACGTTCGTTTTAAGAGTAAAGTGCTATGAAAAGAAAGATGCGCGGACCAAATAAACACTTTTTTTTTTTTTTCACCTTCCCTCTTTTATGAAGGGAAGCTAACTGGAGAACGGTTTATTAATTACGTCAACTTTTCAACTTATATCTACAAGTGACACACACACACACACACACACACATCCTTGGCTTACCCAGATTAAAGTCCGGAGTATCGTGTTCCGAAAGCACTTCAGTGACCTCGGACATGAACATGCTTCTTACCAACATGATTCACACGAAACCTCATACATATTCTATACTCAACCGCTCGTGGCTTTGGCAACATTGTCTGTACAGTGTCCGCCACCTTAGTTGGTGTGCTGGCGGCTGTTGAAGGGAGAGAAACACTCCAAGAATTCAAGCAATATCACTAAAGCCCAAGTTCAACAGTCAATATTATTGGAAATATTAATATTAATACACAGAAGTAATAAGGCATTTAGATCGCTCGCCATCCTCAAATTAAGCTCGCGGTCACTTTAACTGCTTTATATCGTTCGCGGTTAATGGAACACTTAGAAAATCAACCTTTGAAAAAAAATTCTTATCAGTAACTATAAACATTGTAACAGACACAGTGACTGGCCTGCTCCCAGTAAAATTGGCAGCATTGTAGGAAAATATTTCATCTGTTAGCGTCGAAGTAAAAGGGTGCTAAATTAACTTGATTTTTTTCTCTTTCTTTTATGCTAGTACGAGCAAGAACTGGGATATTAGTAACATACACCAGGACCCACGGTTGGCTCAGTTGGTTAGTCATTGGATTCTCACTTCTGAGGACGCCGGTTCGGTTCCAGGCCCCGGCGAACGCGGGGTTCTCAAATGTGGAATGTGGTGGGCACTGCCATGCTGTGGAGGCTTTCTCGGGGCTCTTCCGTTTCCTTCCTCCCCGCAGTATTCATTCCTCCGCCCTCATCTCTTCACAACTCGCTCATTCTTCTGGCTGGCTGGAGCGACATGTCTGGCCCTCGGGTAGGACAGCCGACCGCGACTAGTGCCAGTCTTCTCACATACATATGTGACCCTGCCTCGGGTGGGAACACGTGTACATATTTTTTCATTAATATATTCACGTTCGTAACAATGTCATATTTGCACTTAATCGGTGCGTGTGTCGGGTCCATGACAATGTTAATTTTACATATGGCGGAATAATACAAAATTGACAGAAAAGCAGATCCATAGTATGACTCTCGAAAGCGCTAAGTTAATAGCTAAAAGCCTTGGCTTTTTCATCTTCTAAGGACATATAAATGGATTTACGAAACGAACAATGAGGCAGCATTTTATAACCGATTTCCAAATTAAGAGGTTATTGAAGATTTTCAGAGACTTCAGAAATGTACGACAGAGAAGAGTGTGACAGTTTCATGGCTATATGTCAAAAAAAAAAAAAAAAGCATCTTATATTACATACTTGTATATTTTTATATGGGCTGTTCACAGTAAAGTGAGCACTTTTGAGCTCCCAGTTACTTTTTCCTTTCAGTCATTTTTTTATCCTTTAACCACTTTTTAAAAATAAATATTGCAATGTAGGAAATAAACACTGTGTGTATATTCCACCGCACTCCGAAATTAACGTGTGATTCAACGCTAGACCAATGGAGCAGCAAAACAGACATGTAAAAATACGAACCTCCAGTTGAATGGTTTTACTTGACATATAAACGTGACGTCTTTATACTGTTACGTACAGATGCGTGCAACTGATGGCGGATTTCAGACATACTAACATTCCTGTACCAGTGTAGTCAAAAACAGTTTTCAGTGTGTCTTTAAATGCTCAATATATGGTTGAGGAACTAAATAGTGGGTATAAATGATCAAATTTGTATGAAAGTAACCAGTCAGATATTCTGTGCGCAAAATAAGTACATAAACGTTCAACAAAAGCAACTAAAAATATTTCTTTGTAGGTTCAGAATGAACGTAAAATACCAAAATATTTAGATAATCAATCCTTTGGTTATCTTTATTCTTTCTTTTCTCTTTGCTTGCTACGTTCAGCAAATTGATTGTTTTAAGTACAGTACAGTTCTATAAAACTGTGACATCTGGAATGGGGAAATATTCTCGTTTAAAATTATTACATGTCCTTTTCCAGCACTGAATACAAGTTTATTAATGGTAGTCGTGTTTCCGAGTGATATTACAGTTTTTTTTATGGAAAGAGCACGGTATGTAGTAAACACGGGAACTCGTATCAGCTTCCGGAAAAGAGAGAGGCGTGGAGGGAATGTAGAGAGAGAGAGGAGGGTGAGAGAGAGAGAGAGAGAGAGAGAGAGAAAGAGAGATCTACAGCTTTGAAAGGAGACAGCAAACAAGCACTAAATAACACATCTTGCCGAGTAAATATTTGCGCTCTACTTTGAGTTGTTTTGCCTAGAAACCGACTTCAAAGCTCTCATCTGTCAGTGGTTACATCTGGCACATTCTCTTGCTGAAGCAGTTGGTTGTACATTCATGCTTTAGGAAAATTATAGTGGAGTTAACCCCCGTATAATATTTATAATATCTCAACTATCTGACACTGTATATTTTCGAAAAATTACTATACACGCATTAAAAACGAGGGAATGAAAGTTGCTATTTTTAAAAGAGCTAAAGAAAAGTAAATATTACATTAAATAAATTTAATTTCACAGATGCATTTTTTTAATACTCTCAGGACATTTGGGTAGAATAATACTTGCGTGTGATAGAATTTATTTCTCATACTATAGTCCATTTTTGTTAAAGGTACGTAATTCAGAATGGAAAGGAAGTACCGTAAATATCATAGGAACAGATTTTAATGCTCTCAGCCTTACGTGTTATGTGTAAACAAACTGAGTGCAAATTTTGGCCGGATGCTCCAATTAATCAATAATTTATTTTAGCCAATTTACTATTTTTATTGTTTACTTATATTTACGTACCAAATAATCCGTATGTGCGCCTCTGTGTCCTGGAAACACGATAATTGGTATTCTTATTTTCTGAGTAAAGACAATGCTGTTTAAAGCCCCTACTTACAGCGTAAATTATGTTAATGTGTAGGCCATATGCACGAAAGTTATTAAAAACACGAAGTACAAACAAACAGTAACATAAGACCTGATCGTATGCTTTGTGAGTTTTCCTATAGGTAGACTGTGTGCGATATTTAGGTCTTNGATATTGACAAACAGTAACATAAGACCTGATCGTATGCTTTGTGAGTTTTCCTATAGGTAGACTGTGTGCGATATTTAGGTCTTCTAGAGTGCTGCTGATTTTAGTTTATGTTTTCCTTCCCCCTCTTCATGCCAACCGAACCAGTATCACATTCAATCTGCCACCGTTTTCACTCAGAATGTTTCCACTGTAATAAACACGACAACTCGTATGCGACCCCGAAAAGCGATGAGAAGGGACACTGTATCCGTTTATAGGAATTCCCCGGCTACCAGAGAGTTATCTCCTCGGGAGTTTGTCGAATGAAACCCGCACACGTGCATGCATAAATACTGCAACGGATACGCTAAACAATCACATATCATTTCATTATTTTATGCCTTCCACCGAAATATTTTTAAAATTAATTATATACATTCAGTAAATAAAGCGATATACATTATAACCTATCGCTTCAACTGCTTACTACTTGTCTTAACGTTAAGTGCGGATGTCAGCTTTATTATTTTAATCAGGAGGTGTTTTATTATGCAAAAACAACAGCTAACTCGTATACGTTACGGTTAACAGATTACAGTCGGATTGTTTGCAAGATGATAAACACAACTATAGTGAAGAAAAAAAACAGTTTATTGGGACTTGGTAAATGGGCACTGGCCATATCCTCCCCTACATTGGAAAGAAGTAATCAACAATTTTCCACTGACAAATTGTAATACTTTATGATCACGCAGTACATTTTAATTTATGAACCTTCAATTATTTTCTTTTAAATACAATTAAAAAATCAATGATATTTAAAGTAGTGTATTTGAATATAGCTTAATATCTTCTGTTAAAAAATAATGGCAAGTAACAATTTTTGCAATGGAAAGAGCGCCGCTAATTTGTGGATTGAAACACAGCACATTTTAATTTTTATTCGCCGTGAATTTGGGCGCCGGAAACCATATGAGCATTTGCGCAAAAGCACACCCTAAATGCCTGTCAGAGAAAGGTACAGTGAGGGAGTGAAGATATTTGGGCAGTTCTAGACAGCGAGGTCTTGAGAGCTGATGAGGGTGAAGTGAGGTGAGTATGGGGCAGCGCCGGAATGTAGGGGCGGGGGAAAAGGGATATCCCCTCACGTTAACGTGTCTTATAACGTCTCGATAGCATTGCCGACAAAAAAAAACTGATTCCTGACCAACAAGTTTGGGGTCCGTGACAGCATCAGTACGTGCTGTCCTTCCAGAAAGTTAGATAATTATGAGACCAGAGCGCAACTATTCGTCCAGCGAGTATTAAAACTCGTGTTTTCTANAAGTTAGATAATTATGAGACCAGAGCGCAACTATTCGTCCAGCGAGTATTAAAACTCGTGTTTTCTAGAAAAAAATCCTAGATAAATAAACCTCAGTTATATTTACGATCGGTGAAAACTTAGAAAATCTTCAACGTTCGTAGANAAAAAAATCCTAGATAAATAAACCTCAGTTATATTTACGATCGGTGAAAACTTAGAAAATCTTCAACGTTCGTAGACATGCGCACTCTACTGTATATTTATTCTACCGTGCAGACCCTACCAACCATAAATAAATAAATTTTATTCTACACCCTCACGGTGTACTCAGTGAGCAACATGGAACTTTACTCTTCCCTGATTAGCCTGCTGGATCATAAACGGAGGGCTTCAATAAACAATATATGTATTTTAAAATGTATTCTTAATGTGTCATTACGTGTGCGTGTATTGACTCACTTGATAATGCCTTTCTGGGTCCCTTTTATGTTACCTTCATTTCAGCAAAATTNTTACGTGTGCGTGTATTGACTCACTTGATAATGCCTTTCTGGGTCCCTTTTATGTTACCTTCATTTCAGCAAAATTAACAATAAAAGACACGCACAAAATACATAGCTGGATGCGTCTCGATGCATATGGAAAAAGAAAAAATGCTTTTACGGAGCATAGTCGTTATGATGCCGTAGATTGCAGCACTGATTCGCGCCAATTGCGACAAAGCAGAGGCAACGAGAGCGATCATCGCTCGCTGACAGAGGAGGTGGGAACAGCTATAATCTTGTAAATCGTCGACCCGATCTAGAACGCGGAGCGCATTGCTTCCGACGACGTAGTGACGGCGCAACGCGATAACTGGTGTACTAATAGTATTTTTATAGTGCGGTCGATGTGTGTTTCTGGAGTGAAAAGAGGCGATAAGGTCAACCATTAGACTCGTATTACGTGAAACCTTGCCCCTCTGTGACCACCATTCACAGTTATCGTGGGGCCATGAGAAAAATAAAACTATTCGTAGGATTTCATGCAATGCTCCTCCCCTTTTGCAGTATATTTACACGTGTATAAGGGCGTGGCGATGTATAAGTGATCGAAATTCGTTCATGGTGAAATTGTTGTTAAAATAAAAGAAATTGTGAAGGAGGAAGGAGGGGTGGGGGGTAGCATGAAATAATCCATTATGATTGTTGGCCATTGCCAATTTTTACGCATACTCCCAGTTAATGCAACTTTTGCAGAGCTTCCACAGATAAATGAGGAAAATCAACTGACCATTGCCAAACACCGCACAATGCTTAATATTTGGGCACGGTAGCTTCTTCACTGTTAATGGAACACTCCCGAAATCCACACGTACAAAAAAACGTACATGCACATGCATTCATTTGATGTACACGCTGAATAGCGTATGTGCATAACTTGAGCAACGAGTTAAGAAAAAAGTGCTTCTACGTTTTAACGACTCTCTTGGTGCGGAGTGACAAAAGTTTTAATTTGATTGGCACTCGTAAGAGTACGGGTCCTGTCAACACTGAGGAAACGTGTTCTTTCGTGCTGTCTGATCAGTGTCAGATTAAAAGCGGCAGCATGCTAATATTGGCTATAGGCTGTTCACGGTAAAGTGAACACTAAATACTTTTTCCTTTCAGCCATTTTTTTTATCGTGTAACCACCTTTTGAAATAAATATCGCAATGCAAGTAATAAACACAGTGTGTATATTCCACCGCACTGGGGATTAACGTCTAAGGCTAAAATAAAATACATTTATTGACTATTATTCCAAACTAGAGGGCTTTCAAAAGTCCTCGCTTTACCGTGAATAGTCTACAGGCTGATGTACTTGGTTCACATGCTGCTCCATAGAAGGCGGAATGATTGGTCACCATTTGCCTTTTATATCATCTCTTCACTTACATATCGTTTCGAGGTAGAACACTTGTTTTGGAGTATCGTTCATGTATTCAAATACAATTAACAAGGATCAATACATTTTGTACAAATTCCGTTATATAGTTGTAGGGATCTGTGTGGTTGTTTTTAAGAGTTAAACAAACTCTAACTACTGAATCTGCCTATCTGCCTATTTGCTGATATACGCTAACATTTCCGCGTGAATTCACAGTGTTATTAACATCTATCGCGCTGCTTAATATTATGTGGATACTGCATACTCAAAGCCGGACTTTCAAAAGGGATCAGATAACTATGAATCTCTGTTGGGTCACCACTGTAATTCTTCTTCTTCATCAGAGGTTATAGAGGCCTTCAAAAAGGATCTAATGAGAGCACTAAAAAAGTGTTGTAGGCATAATGGGATAAGGTAGGAGAATGAATAGTAATAGAATTATAGTATCCCAGTCCTTGCTATTCATTCTCCTACCTTATCGTATTGTAACACTTTGCTTGTGCCAAATTCTTGAGCTTAACATAATTTCCCCACTCCATACGTAAGAATGCTGAGGAATCATAATATGACGCGACTATACTAAGCGGAAGAATTTCTGTTCTTGTGCCAAAAAGGAACGAAAATTAATGAACACATTTCAGAAATCTCTTGTTTTAACTACACGAAAGTCTCAAAGTTCGGTCGAAATATAAATAAAATGTTAGTGATGTTTCACCAGTGTTGATGGTGACCTCCGTATTGGGCGATGCGAGAGAAAATTATATAAACATCAGTTCGAAAACTTATTTGCTTGCCAAAGGTTGTCACAAATTCGATGGAAAGTTTGGAAATCTCTGGCGTCCAACACTAAACTTTTGGATGCCTGCATGCGTCTATGGTTCTTGAAAAGACATTGGGAACTTGCTACCAAAGTTTGAAGAAACGGTTTTCAAGGATTTTACGTACTTACATGAAAATTGTGAGTGCCTCTATCGGCTATACGAAATGTTTTTGTTCACTTTTTCAGAAATCCTTTGCATGCCCAACCAGGAATGCATTTCAGCAGATGTCTTCATGAATTGAGTTGAGAGATTTGGTCGGATTTTAACAACGAGGTCTTGAGAGCCAATGAGGGTGAAATGAGGCGAGAATTGAGCAGTGCCGGAATGAAAGNTGAGCAGCACGATTTCTACTTGCGGAAATCCGGGAGTGACCCAGAAGGGGATTGAACCCGGTTCGCCTTGGTGGGGGGCGAATATATCTTCATGGCCTTGGCGTTGAAGGTCGACTCAAAATCTTAAAATCGCTCAGACGTTAAAAACAGGTACTTTAGAAACGTAGTTTCATTGGGAACTGTAGTGAATTTTTATCATTAGTATACGTAATAAAATAAAATTTCAGTTTAAATGTACTACTGCTGGCAGGCATTGCAGAAATTTTCAAGTTACCATCTAAATATGCATTTTGAAGTACAGTTGTAATTTCAGAAACGTTCTATTAGAAAAATAAATTAATACCTTACATCACGTGGCAATAGTTAATCTGGTACCTGATTGTCCTGTATCATTAAATCGAAACCGTAAATATTCTATGTACAATTTTAATTAAATTAAAATCCAGCGAAAACTGTTTTAGTTGAATCACAGATAACTAGCTGATAAGTAGCTACAAATCATAAATGATAGATTATGTATACCAATGATTCAATGAACTCAACTGTCGCAGAAATTGTTTATCGGGTGACGTCACTGATTAACTGTTAGGGATCTTCAGTGATTATAATTTAATCAAATAGATACAGTCATAGTATTTAAACATCCTAGTTGAAGAATCTGAATCATTAAATCAAAATAAATATTGCGTGAAAATATTATCACAAGAAAGAGTACCTAGATGGTATAAGATGTCTCAAGGCCATGCTATAGAGGCCGTGGTGGCTGGTACGTGGCCATGCTGGTACGTCAGTCCCAACAAAAGCCCTGAAAAAAAAAAAAGGCCATCCTTGATGAAGGGATTGCAATACTCGAGGATATTAACAGGTTACTCATCGAGGATTGACAAACAAGTTTTGTGACGAGAAGAAGTGTTCTTAGTTCACTGCGCTGCATAATAATCTTTCCAGAGTAATAAATCATTTTCAGATTCTTGCATTTGCTGGAGACCAAATAACCGTAAAATTAATTTCGATGTCACAGTAGTTGAACGTAATTCATCTCAATTATTTAATGCTGTGAAATAATAACAAATTCTCATTTTGAGCGTTGTAGGATCATGAGACTTCAAACTAACAGAGCAATCTACTTGTAAATGTAAAAAATACCAGCCCAGACGAATAAAATATTAATGGAATAAAATATTTTCAATAAGGTGGAACATTTTCCACCTCCTGCGTCGCAGTAATGATGATATCAAAAATCCACATCTCTATTTAGCTTTTATAAATATTCGTATACATTATTTACGGGTTATTCAGGGTAAATTGAGCACTTTTTAAAGCACCATAATTTGGAATAATAGTCAATAAATATATGTTATTGTAGCCTTACACGTTAACTTCTGAGTGCGGTGGAATACACACACAATGTTTATTACTTACACGACAATATTTATTTTAAAAAAGTGGATAAAGGTACAAAATGGACAAAAGGAGAATGTAACTAAGGCCTCATAAGTGCTCACTTTGCCATGGACAGCCTATAGTATCTTGAAGGTACACATCAGGCGCACTGGGTCAATTGATGCTCATGACAAATAAAAACATAACATGTTTACCAAATCAGCAAAGCAGTTAAAATAATAGTTTTGTGGAAAACATGATTCATATTTTTCGCTAGTTATGATATGGTAACTGATCGACGCCTCTAGCTGTAATTTTGATTATCTCCTACGTTGTTTACGGAAACGTGGTTTCGCGGCATGTGTTGGCACAATGTTAAAAAAAAGTTAGGGTGCAATTTATAAGGTTAATTGATCCTCATGACTTTTTAAGGTCCTCTCAACAGCCATTAACCATTAATAAATATATTTTATTGCGGCATCAAATGTAAATTTTGGAAAGTGATGAAATCCACACACTGTGGTTGTTAGTCACGCGGCAATTTCTATCTTACAAAAAGGCGAAAATATAGAATTTGGTCGAAAGTAAAAATTCAGCATGGCCTTGAAAAGTGCTCACTTCGCCGTATATAGCCCATATAAAACTTTCAGCGCAATGCGGTTTCTATCGCCGTAACATTGACTAAGGTCACGAACTGGAGTAATGAACGAGCGGCACATCAATCGTTATCACTGAAATCAAAAGTTCCTGGAGGATACTGGATAAATGTCCGCAAACCATGGTAACGAGCAGGGCTGCAATAAAGTCTGAAAATATCAAGATTGGCGTTGCTTGAGTGGACACGGCGGCGGATTCAGAACTGGTCTTAGATGGGGGAACTGTGATGTGAATTGTTGTGCACTCGTACCATATTATCGTCAATTCTCTTTCTGAGTTGGATCAATAATGAGACACACAATTTTGTAAGGCACTTTTTCCTCCCTCTTGAATCCACCACTGACAGGACTCGTACACCCCTGCAGGCTAATAAGGGCACTGCCTACCGGCTGGCAGCTGCGAAATTATAAAAGGAAATCACACCTTAGGGAAATTTCGTCTCAGTGCGTTAATTTTAAAGATAGGCGTTTAAAATAAAATGCATTCTTCACGAATTTTAGAAGAAGTTCCATACAGCGGATATGTTTCCATAACATGTAGGCTATAGCCTGTTCGCAAGGAATTTTTTAATTTAAGTTATACAAAAGAGTACATACTATCTATGTATAATGAAAATATACTTTCGTAGTGATTTTCTCCTAAAAAGTTTGTGAAGAATACATTTAGTTTGAAACGCCTATCTTTAAAATTAACGCACTGAGGCGAAATTTCCTTGACATGGGATTTCCTATTTAAATTTCGCAGCTGGCAGCCGGTAGGCGGGAGCCTGAAGGCCGCTGCTTTCTTGGAGCTTTATAGCAACTTTGAGGCTCATAAGCAAGCGAGCGATAAGTGCGACACTGATACGCGTACCTAGCGCCCCATCACCACTAAGTGCAAGGCGCTGAACTGGCGTGCAGTGTTTCCGTCGTGCTGCGTGTACTTATAGGAGCCTTGTATTTTTACTGGCGGAAAGTCTGAAGCAAAGTTCAGTGTAGGTCCTTATAATTATTACGTAAGTTTCCGACCAGTATAAAATGAGATACAGCAGTGTGAAAAAGTCTTTTTTTAATATATATTTTTTAGCTATTTTGAAGGCCTTGGAATAGCATTCATAACGTGTATGATTAGAGATTGCGGCTTATCGCGGGAAGAAGTACTGTACACACGTCAGACAGTTTTCTTTCCTTATTGGCTGTCATGCATGTATAAATATACTACCTCATTTTACTGAACCAATGAGGATTCTAATACTAAACAGAATGTTCGTGATTGGTCTGCAAACCACTTAGTCCAGTCATAACCTTGTTCATCCAACCGCGAAAGAATAAATAAACTAGTTAGAATGTTAGAGAAAATATGTTGGCTCAAACATTTTTCGCGATTTTACACCATCTCTATGCATGATATATTGAGAGTATTATTCGTACTTAGCCGTAAGTGTGTTTTCTTTTCGTACATCGGCATTATGGGGACACGTTTCGTGGTTTCGTAAAAAAAATTCGAATTTTTAACACACTGCAACGCAATTCAAGCAACAGGTAGGCGGCGCCCGTGAGAGCGACAAAGATGTCCTTCTCAGAAGTTCAGCTCTTTCTAAATTACTAGAAACCACAGATTTTAGTGATCTCAGGTGGTAATGGGATAGACTCCAAGCAATTTTAGTTTCGTGTTGCTTTAGTGATTTAAGACACAAATTACAGGACTCTAGGTAATATTTAAAAGTATAAAATGTGTGAACCAAACACTGCCTAGTTCACAGGCAACGAAGTCTTTCGCACAGACAGCCAATCGGTGAACATATTACGTTGGCAATTGGAAATAGAGAAATATGCTCGCGATATTCCGGAGTCCCGTCACACTGCTGCCTGCACCACTTCACTCGCGCCCACGCTGGCTTCACACGAGGACACGCAAAGTGGTGTCGTATCCGTCATTTACGTAATTGCTCTTGATCTTGCATGTCTCGGATTCTATCCTTCTGCACGCGAGTAGTTGTGACGTAATGCTAATGAATGCCCACGGTCCCCACAACCAGCGGAATACATCCAAGAATACATCCCACCGCGCGAGGTGGTACTTGCTTTCGGTTTCCGGTCCGGCCTTCACGATTTCGGTTTCCCGCGATCATCCGTAATATATACACGCAAATACCAGAATAATTCCTTAGCACACTCCTATATGTACGCGCGCGTGTGTGTGTATATACCAATTGGGTGGGAACTCGCGTATACAGAGTGCAGCATATGAATCTATGGCAAAATGTAAGGCTAAAATAACTTGAGGTGAAATTGCATTGGACGCATATTTTCTGAGATACACGACCTGAAATGTGATGAAAGTACTTTAATGCTATTACACACACACTCGCTTTATACACCTTTACAAACACTCACAACACGTGTTCGAAGTTGGCTCCACACATTGCTATTCATTTTTTGGCGCGTGTAATGCATGCGCCCTGCACACGGTCTAGCATGGCGACGTCAACCGTGGTGGCAGCAGCACGTACCCACGCGATGATGTCATCAGGCGACTGGGGCGGGTTCTCTGGCTGATACACCAGACACTTAAGGTGAGGCCGCGAAAAATAAGTCCAGTGGAGAGAGGTCTGGTGACTGCGGTGGCCATGCCAGAGGTCCCCCGCNTAAGGTGAGGCCGCGAAAAATAAGTCCAGTGGAGAGAGGTCTGGTGACTGCGGTGGCCATGCCAGAGGTCCCCCGTGGCCAATCCACTTGTCATGCCACGGCTGTTTGCCAATACGTACTGTGTCAAACTGCTTTATTCCACCTTAATAACGCTTCGTCACCTACGTCACAGCGTTCCCACACCACCATACACACCCCCTTAACACACACTTGCTCCTACTCTTTCTAGACGTGATATGTTGGTTTCCTCAGAAACTAAGTCTGAAATGCAATTTAACCTGAGGGTATTTTCGCCTTATATAGTATTTACCAAATAATTGTATGCCGCATTACTTATTTGCTAGTTCCCTCTCATCCTATATCTATTAGCGGCGCCCACTTACCTCGAATGTACGTTATCTTATGTGCAGGTGCTCTCCACATGGCGCGACAGTTCCGTTCGCCTTCGTGATATGCAGCTTGTTATTCACAATGGCACGTGAAGTTGCGGGCTACCGGCGCAGTTTTGCTAACATCTTTTTCAATTTTTAAATACTAAATTAATTCTCAGAAATTTTTTTCCTAAGATTTCTTGTTTGTATTGGGCCATAGATGTCATAGTTTGAATTTCGACATACAGTTTAAAACACCTTGTGCATGTGTATGTATATATATATGTATGTATATATATATATATATATATATATGTATGTGTGTATATATATATATATATATACACAACGTGTCTCTAAAAATCACCGACAAACTCCGGGAGGTGAATCCTTATGAAAAATTAAGTAGAAAATATAAAGGTCACTTTGTACGTACATGTAATATTAAGGGAGGAACGACTCAATGAAAATAAAATTTGATAACAGTAATATCCTGAAATATCGGAAACTAAGTGTCATTAAATCATAATACTCCGAACATGTTTTCTGTTATTGGGATCCTTAACCTACAGCAAACATGTTTTTATACCTTCCACGATAATGAAAATATCAGGGGTGGCCACATTCTTATTGTATGTAACTTTTGTACCGTCGGGATTTTGTAATGTTTGATGCTGGTCTATTGAGCAGTGTCACTTACGTAACAAATATGGTTCTCTAGTTGCAAGTGCGTAGGACCCACCGTTTTCGTTCTAAACACACATGAAGTTTCGGTCCACCGTTACAGTTCCTAACACGTAGGCCACCTGGCTGTAAACAACCTGTTTCACATATATACAGGCCTATGTCGCAGGCATAACACATTTCTGTTTCGAACATTAAACATCCATTTCGTGAGAACCATGGGGTGTAGCATATTGACACAGGTCAACATTTTTTAATGCAATAACCATACTACTTACGTAATGTAAGCTTATAAATGTGTGATACAAGTTGTTTACAATAAGTATTTAAATGTCTTCCACCATCACTTGTGCAGTGTACCCAGCAGTCAACCATTGACTCATGTATGTAGTGTGGCTGTGTTAGGGACTGTAGCGCAGGACCGAAACTTCATGTGTGTTTAGAACGAAAACGGTGGGTCCTACGCACTTGCAACTAGAGAACCATATTTGTTACGTAAGTGACACTGCTCAATAGACCAACATGAAACATTACAAAATCCCGACGGTACAAAAGTTACATACAATAAGAGTGTGCCCACCCCTGATATTTTCATTATCGTGGAAGGTATAAACACATGTTTGCCTTTGCTGTAGGTTAAGGATCCCAATAACAGAAAACAATTTTCGGAGTATTGTCATTTAATGTCACTTCGTTTCCGATATTTCGGGAGATTACTGTTTTCAAATTTGATTTTCAAGGGGTCATTCCTCCCTTAATATTGCATGAAGGTACAAAGTGTCCTATAAATTTTTCTACTTAATTTTTCATAAGGAATCGCCTCCTGGAGTTTGTCGGTGATTTTTAGAGACATGTTGTNTAAGGTGAGGCCGCGAAAAATAAGTCCAGTGGAGAGAGGTCTGGTGACTGCGGTGGCCATGCCAGAGGTCCCCCGTGGCCAATCCACTTGTCATGCCACGGCTGTTTGCCAATACGTACTGTGTCAAACTGCTTTATTCCACCTTAATAACGCTTCGTCACCTACGTCACAGCGTTCCCACACCACCATACACACCCCCTTAACACACACTTGCTCCTACTCTTTCTAGACGTGATATGTCGGTTTCCTTAGAAACTAAGTCTGAAATGCAATTTATCCTGAGGGTATTCTCGCCTTATATAGTATTTACCATATAATTGTATGCCGCATTACTTATTTGCTAGTTACCTCTCATCCTATATCCATTAGCGGCGCCCACTTACCTCGAATCTATGTTATCTTATGTGCAGGTGCTCTCCACATGGTGCGACAGTTCCGTTCGCCTTCGTGATATGCAGCTTGTTATTCACAATGGTACGTGAAGTTGCGGGCTACCGGCGCAGTTTTGCTAACATCTTTTTCAATTTTTAAATACTAGATTAATTCTCAGAAATTATTTTCCTAAGATTTATTGTTTGTGTTGGGCCATAGATGTCATAGTTTGAATTTCGACATACAGTTTAAAACACCTTGTGTATATGTATGTGTATATATATACAACGTGTCTCTAAAAATCACCGACAAACTCCGGGAGGTGAATCCTTATGAAAAATTAAGTAGAAAATATAAAGGACACTTTGTACATACATGTAATATTAAGGGAGAAATGACCCAATGAAAATAAAATTTGATAACAGTAATCTCCTGAAATATCGGAAACTAAGTGTCATTAAATTACAATACTCCGAACATGTTTTCTGTTACTGAAATCTTTAACCTACAGTAAACATGTGTTTTTACCTTCCACGGTAATGAAAATATCAGTGGTGGCCACACTCTTATTGTATGTAACTTTTGTACCGTCGGGATTTTGTAATGTTTGAAACTGGGCTATTGAGCAGTGTCATTTACGTAACAATATGCTCCTCTTGTTGCAAGTGCGTAGGACCCCCCGTTTTCGTTCTAAACACACATTAAGCTTCTTCCCAGCGTTGCAGTCCCTAACACGTAGGCCACACTGGCTGTAAACAACCTGTTTCACACATATACAGGCCTATGTCGCAGGCATAACACATTATCTGTTTCGAACATTAAACATTTTTGCAACAATAACTATACTACTTACGTACTGTAAGCCTATAAATGTGTGTTACAGGTTGTTTACAGTAAGTGTTTAAATGTCTTCCATCATCACTTGTGGAGTGGACCTAGCAGCCTACCATTGACTCATGTATGTAGCGTGGCTGTGTTAGGGACTGTAGCACTGGATCGAAACTTCATGTGTGTTTTGAACGAAAACGGTGAGTTCTACGCCCTTGCAACAAGAGGACTACATTTGTTACGTAAGTGACACTGCTCAATAGCCCAGCATCAAACATTACAAAATCCTGACGGTACAAAAGTTACATACAATAAGAGTGTGGCCACCCCTGATATTTTCATTACGGTGGAAGGTATAAACACATGTTTACTGTGGTTAAGAATCCCAATAACAGAAAACATTTTCGGAGTATTGTCATTTAATGTTACTTAGTTTCCGATATTTCAGGAGATTACAGTTTTAAAATTTTATTTTCAAGGGGTTATTCCTCCCTTAATATTGCATGTAGGTACAAAGTGTCCTATATATTTTCTACTTAATTTTTCATAAGGAATCGCCTCCTGGAGTTTGTCGGTGATTTTTAGAGACACGGTGTATGTATATATATATATACAGTATTTATATAGTATATATATATACACACACACACGCACACGTGTGTGTGAGTACTGTCGCAGTTTAACAGTTATTTTTGAAATACAGTTGGGAATTGGAAAGAAACAATAGCTTAGGCCTTTAGCCCTTGATATTTCGTCTATATATAGTGATCGATTCGCTCGGCGTGTCAGTTAGGAATAAAACTTTAAAACCGGCATTGTCTGAAAGCACAAATACATCCCAAAATTTTTTTAAGATAATGGAATATTATAGGAAATTAAATTATTCACAAAAATACGTTAATTTGGATTTGATTCCTACATGAATGTTAAACATCCACCCTAGAGCGACATCACATTGTGAAAAATTTAAGTTAACGTTCACTCATAAAAACGTAATATTATAAATTTTTTTTACAAAATTGTCGTGCCGTGATTGTTCTCAAACATGTCATGGGAAAACTAGTTTCCGTAAACTATATTGTAAAACCGATTTTTAATAAGACTACCAACAACAACAACATAGATAGTTAGTACATAATACCGAGTTTCAGAATCATCTCGGTATTCATCACAGAGTCAAGTTATAGACGGGCATCTAAGGTATAAGCATAAACTCGAAGTATAAGCTGTTCGCAGTAAAATGAGAATTTTTGAAATCAACATTTGAAAAATGCCACTTCTCATACTGTGCATGTATCTTAACGGGCACAGTGGCCGGCATGCGCCCAGTGAAGTAGGTAACGACGTACAGAAAGTATATCCATGTTTTAACGTTGATTTAAAAGTGTTAGGTAAATATTTGTAAATGCTTGAAATTATTTCTTTTCTTTCCTGTTTTTTAATGCACGCAGGTGTAATAAAAACCAGCAAATTTGTTAAATATTTGCTTTTATAATATTTTTACAGTCTCGCTTGACCGACGTATAGGCTACATAAAGTGATCAGGCTCATGACAGGGTTAATTTTACGTATGTTGGAAGAATATACAATGTGCATACGAAGAGATCTTAAGCAGGGCTTTCAAAAGTGCTAAGTTTACCGTAAACAGCCTACAACCAAGAGTACAGTTCTACTAACGTGTGTTTGTTGCAATGCTAAATCCCATCGCGTTCACTTTTTACAGGTGCCGCATACATTTATCAAATGCGTAACTTCCAGTAACTTTAGTTTGCTAACATACTACTATAAAAGCGAAAATTTTGCAGCTACAACAAATATTCTTTTTATCATACTTAGCTTCTCGAAATTTTCTGGATTATGCTTATTGAAAATTATATCATGTGACTTTAAGTGCTTTGCAGAATAGTTTATCGGCAAAAAGAAAGTTTGGGAACTTGCGGCAGAGTGATAAGAAGATACGCAAAATTACTGTTGGAAATTATTGGAATCAATGCATCCGTTTGAAAGTTCCTCTATTTTAGACACTTTCACAGAAAGGCAAACAGTGAGGAAAAATTTCTCAAACATGTTTTAATATAGAATTTTTTTTCAGAAAGAACAGTGGAAAATTCTATGTATAGAAATAACAATACATANTCAAACATGTTTTAATATAGAATTTTTTTTCAGAAAGAACAGTGGAAAATTCTATGTATAGAAATAACAATACATACCACTAAAATCGATACGTATGGGCCATTCTCTAAAACGTGCTATGCATTTGGTTCGTATACAATTAAAACACGGTTTGCATGGCATACAAACTCTCCATTATTTGGTATGCAGCTTATTCCTCAGTAATTTTTCGTGCACTCTCATGAACTGAGTAAAAGTACCACGTATAATGGGGAAAACTCAATATGGTAATTCNTCAGTAATTTTTCGTGCACTCTCATGAACTGAGTAAAAGTACCACGTATAATGGGGAAAACTCAATATGGTAATTCTATTACTCTCACTAAACCTGTTTTGTATAAATGTAAAACTCTACCAACAAAAATATATCCAACAACCTATGCAGTANTCAGTAATTTTTCGTGCACTCTCATGAACTGAGTAAAAGTACCACGTATAATGGGGAAAACTCAATATGGTAATTATATTACTCTCACTAAACCTGTTTTGTATAAATGTAAAACTCTACCAACAAAAATATATCCAACAACCTATGCAGTANTCTCACTAAACCTGTTTTGTATAAATGTAAAACTCTACCAACAAAAATATATCCAACAACCTATGCAGTAGATTACGAAAGCATATAGCACGATATTATGAAAGCAACATTTGAAAACCGAGAAAAGTAAATTTATTTCTATGAGTACACCGCGAAATAGGACAGAAGTTTACAAATGATGGTGCGTTATAGGTTTTATAATTATAAGCTACATATAAATAAATGACCAAATAATTAGTAAGAAATGTTGAAAAGGAAACTATAACTCTTTTATACCTTGGGTTCGGGNGTGTGTGTGAGTACCGTCGCTGTATTCAACAGTTATTTTGGAAATACAGTTAGGAATTGGAAATAAACAATAGCTTACGCCTTTAGCCCTTGATATTTCGTCTATATGTAATGATCGATTAGCTCGGCATGTCAGTTAGAAGTAAAACTTTAAAATCGGCATTGTCTGAAAGCACAAATACATCCCAGAAATTGTTAACGATAATGGAATATTTTAGGAAGTTAAATTATTCACAAAAATACGTTAATTTGGGTTTGATTCCTAGATGCATGTTAAACAGCCACCATAGAGCGGCATCATATTGTGAAAAATTAAGGTTAACGTTTACTCATAAAAACTTAATATTCTAAATTTTTTTTACAAAATTGTCGTGTCGTGATTGTTCTCAAACATGTCCTGGGAAAACTAGTTTCCGTAAACTATATTGTAAAACCGATTTTTAAAAAGACTACCAACAACAACATAGATAGTTAGTACATGTTTCAGAATAATCTTGGTATTCATCACAGAGTCAAGTTATAGACGGGCACCGAAAGTATAAGCAGAAACTCGAAGCATAGGCTGTTCGCAGTAAAATGAGAACTTTTGAAATCAACATTTGAAAAACGCCTCTTCTCATACCGTGCATATATCTTAACGGGCACAGTGGCTGGCATGCACCCAGTGAAGTTGGTAACGATGAACAGAAAGTATCTCCATGTTTTAACGTTGAATTAAAAGTGTTAGGTAAATATTTGTAAATGCTTGAAATTATATCTTTTCTTTCCTGTTTTTTAATGCACGCAAGTGTAATAAAAACCAGCAAATTTGTTAAATATTTACTTTTATAATATATTTACTCTCTCGCTTGATCGACGTATAGGCTACATAAAGTGATCAGGCTCAAGACAGGGTTAATTTTACGTATGTTGGAAGAATATACAATGTGCATACGAAGAGATCTTAAGCAGGGCTTTCAAAAGTGCTAAGTTTACCGTGAACAGCCTATAACCAAGAGTACAGTTCTATTAACGTGTGTTTGTTGCAATGCTAAATCCCATCGCGTTCACTTTTTACAGGTGCCGCATACATTTATCAAATGCGTAACTTCCAGTAACTTTAGTTTGCTAACATACTACTATAAAAGCGAAAATTTTGCAGCTACAACAAATATTCTTTTTATCATACTTAGCTTCTCGAAATTTTCTGGATTATGCTTATTGAAAATTATATCATGTGACTTTAAGTGCTTTGCAGAATAGTTTATCGGCAAAAAGAAAGTTAGGGAACTTGCGGCAGAGTGATAAGCAGATACGCAAAATTACTGTTGGAAATTATTGGAATCAATGCATCCGTTTGAAAGTTCCTCTATTTTAGACACTGTTTCACAGAAAGGCAAACAGTGAGGAAAAATTTTTCAAACATGTTTTAATATAGAATTTTTTTTCAGAAAGAACAGTGGAAAATTCTATGTATAGAAATAACAATACATACCACTAAAATCGATACGTATGGGCCATTCTCTAAAACGTGCTATGCATTTGGTTCGTATACAATTAAAACACGGTTTGCATGGCATACAAACTCTCCATTATTTGGTATGCAGCTTATTCCTCAGTAATTTTTCGTGCACTCTCATGAACTGAGTAAAAGTACCACGTATAATGGGGAAAACTCAATATGGTAATTCTATTACTCTCACTAAACCTGTTTTGTATAAATGTAAAACTCTACCAACAAAAATATATCCAACAACCTATGCAGTAGATTATGAAAGCATATAGCACGATATTATGAAAGCAACATTTGAAAACCGAGAAAAGTAAATTTATTTCTATGAGTACACCGCGAAATAGGACAGAAGTTTACAAATGATGGTGCGTTATAGGTTTTATAATTATAAGTTATATATAAATAAATGACCAAATAATTAGTAAGAAATGTTGAAAAGGAAACTATAACTCTTTTATACCTTGGGTTCGGGTGTTTTTTTCTTTCTTAAGTTGGTCCAATCTTGGGCTGGTCTTTCTTTTTTGTGGCAGTTCGTTTAATCTTCTTTTTCCTGCTCTTGAAGTGAAAGCGAGATTTATTGTTACTAAGGGACAGGTACAAAAAAGTTCCCACTGTGTGCCAATTGGTTTGAGTCCAAATACTTCACGAGCACTGAATTGGGCTTTAATAGAGAATATCCTACTACATCTCTCTTCGTGAGGAAGTGGAAAACTCTGCTTCGCCTTTCAGTAAGTTTGTTCCTCTTTGTTAGTGTATGACGAAAGTTTCCATGTACTATTACGCTACATACTGCTTATCGTACAACAAATTTCGAAAAACAAATTTTAATGCTTAACACAAATATTATTGCTTAAATAAAATTAATTATCTGGAAACGTGGCTAAAGAGGTATGTTTTCAAACAACTTGATGTTATAGTGAATAGTTTTTTATTATAGTGATTAGTTATTTTTTTATTATATCTAACGACATCTACGAATTTGCGCCCTTGCCACTTCTTTATTAATTAAATAGTTTTGTGCTTTTGAAAATCGTCTCTGCGCTGAGCGTAGGTTTTTATTGGAATCTATCCTGGCTCTTATCGTCACTGTTTCCTTATTGAGTTTTTATGTGGCGTAACAGCTGAGTGTCTGCCAAGGTTACCTGAACATATTCTTTACTGTATTGACAGAATGGCGTTCTTCGTAGAGTGTCAGAAAATTTTTTAAGAAACTCCAACATATCAGCTAATGTGCTGCCGGTCTTATAATTTCTTATATTCTACCTTTCTGTTAATTTTGCCTTTCTGTAAATTAAGAACGGAAGATTTTGGTATAAGGGGAGTACAGTAGCTAAAACGGTTCAAAAGTTAAAACATATTTTATGTTTTACGAAATTACAATAAAAAGCATAATTCTTTAGAAGGAAAATTAATAGTTCGAAAATGTGTTAAGATATGGGTATGATTTTTTTTATTCAAAGAGAACCTACCAAGTGAAATAACAAGCAAGCTTGGAAATTTTTTTTTTAAAATCATCAAATTAAAAACATGTGGAAAGGAGAAATTAGGACTAAATATAAAAAAGTTTAGAATTTTCTTTTTGGTGCATTTTAAAATCTCTGTTTTCCGACATTTTTTCCTTCTGATGTACCAGTATGATTAGGGAGTAAGTTGGCACTCCTGCTTCAACAGTTAAAAATAAATTGAATTATGAAAAATGAATTTTGTCGGGTGGTCTTAAACTTTTTTCAGCAACTGTACTATATTTCTGCATTTTATTCCTCTCATCCACGTTAAACGCAAGACGATGGATAAACTTTGGCTGAATTAAACGCAAAGTTATATTGTTTAGTTTTGTTTGCTACCACCATTTTTTTGATACGATGAATGAAAAGAAAAGAGCTAGTACATTTTTTGGCAGCTAACAATTAGCTTAAGTTTAAATATCTGAGAACAGTGGTGTATTTAAATGGGATGAAGCTGAACTAAGTTTCCACCACCAGTCCTCCGTCGCCTAAAATCATTATGGAGCAAAAAAATGTTTAATGATTAGTATAGTTTGTACATAATGATTTCCTTTTCATATTAATATTAATTCTTTGAATTTAGTTGTAAGATATTAATAATACTACGCACAGGAGAGTATATAGACTTTCG
>NQII01000014.1:1808138-1830049 GCA_002778355.1 Clitarchus hookeri
ACTCGAAACGTATGAATATACTGCGAATAAACTATGTAAGAAATTTCTTAGTAAAAAACTGTTTGAGATTTTATTCATGGTGTCTTTCCTGGTCCGACACAGAGCAGGGAAGGTTTATTGTGCGATATCTTCCACTTTAATTATTGAAGCAAAGCAAAGCTTCTTACATATCAAGCTCTAAGCGAACGGGCCAGTCACTACTTCAAGCTGCTCGCTGTAGTCCAGCTGGTAAATCTAATTATTTACTGTGCAGGAAAGTAAAAGTTAATATTACCTACGTGAGAATCTTTTTTTTTTTAATGAATATGTCTTTATAATTAGACTGACACATCCGAGTACCATGACGTTCGCAGGTTTGTCCATTCGACACTATAAATTCGTGTCTAATGAAACGATTGAAATGAATATGGCCTCGTTCGATCGGGTAGACGACTACAATGCGAGCGTGGCCTTCAGTTAGTGCCACCCGCCCATGCGCGAGGCGCACGGTGGGGGCCAGCGGCGACTGTTAGTAATTTTGGGCCAGGGCGAAAATTTCCAGGCAGTTCACATCTCGCGACTCCGATCTGCTAGCGTGATGATTTAGCTTTCGAAGGAGATATATCGTATTGATATGTTGATTAAAACCATTTCATTAGTTTCACTTAATTCCCATATCCCTAAAAAAAATATTGCCCGCTGACGCAGACGTGTTTACGTAAAACACACGTTCGTGTCCCCGACAAAGCTAAAACCCAAATTTTCTGGATACGAGATAACCCAATGATCGCTTATGTTTGTCCGTGGTACCATCTTGCGGCCAGACGAGTAACTAGAAGCTTTCACTCATTATAAGGAGTCAAACAATACGCCACGATGGAAAGCCAGGATGGAAAAGGGGTAAAGAAGGAGCATCAGTAAATTAGGTCCAAAAGCGCGGATATTTCTTAAGTTTTAATTACATGTGCTGTGGGCTATTCTCTATTTACTACGTTAATAGCTTTCGGCCATTCGTCAAGGTATTCACGTATTTACTTACGTCACATATTTCTGTGCCAGACGTTACCTTAGCGGGGATTCTAAACCGGGTACGTGACTCCCCATCCACTTTTCCGCTTATAAGGAACTGATTTACGTCGTGGAAACGGTGCCGCGGTGATGCAGTAGTCAGACGACTCGCCTCCCGCCAAGGCGGGCCGGGTTCGACTCCCGGTGGGGCCACCCGAATTTCCGCACTTGGGAAACGCGGCAGATGTTGCCGTTGGCCGGAGGAGTTTCTCAGTCCACTCCCGTTTCCTCCGCTCTTGCGATCCGCCACTGCTCTATCTTCACACCTCATTTACAGAGACCTGAAAAATTCGCGAGTTCAATGACCTGTAGGCTACACTCCATTGTCGTATGTTANTTTACAGAGACCTGAAAAATTCGCGAGTTCAATGACCTGTAGGCTACACTCCATTGTCGTATGTTAAATAATGCAAATATCACTGTTCATTGGTTGCTTGTTGTATTAGCGGAAGACGGTGATTCGGTCTGCATTTTATTGTGTGTTTGTTATTGGCTCAGAGTTGTCCAGGAGTTGTAAACTTACGGGTGAAACAATAGAATCAGTAATACAAACGTACGAGGTTTTGAATTCTAGCTTGTCCCGAAATGAAACAGCGAATTTTTTACGTCTCTACTCATTTAACACTCACTGGCGGTCAAGACCTCGCTATGTACTATGTACTAAAATACTTGTAATATCGTTGTTTGCGTGTATACACGTATCTCAGTAAAGAAATGTTTTGGGAATACTACTTTTGCCATAAAAAGTACAAAAAAACCTAATATTACAATGCGATAGAGTTTCGCTTTTTTCATATTAAGTGTAGTCAAAGAAAACATATCGTGAAATGGTAAAAAAAAAAAAAAATCCCATTTTTAGAGCCTGCCTGCGCAGTTTACTTCAGAGGTATGAAACAAAGTAATTAAATCGGTGGACTTTTATTGCGTGAATTTGGGCCGTGCTGTTACATATCTAATTTTTACAGCACAGTGCAACGGCATAAATGCCGCAAAACAGTTCAGCGTCTTTCACAAAGGGGCGAAGTGGCACAAGGCGCGCGTGTTAGTCGCTCCGTATCGCTCCCTTGCTTCTGCTGGACCTTGAACGCGCAAAACAGCTTCAGGAACATAGGGGCCGTAATGGCCGACAAAAAACTTCAACTAGCATCACTTACTTTCTCGTTTTTGGAGTTAGCTGCTTGGTCGATCGTTTCGCTTTGAACGTGCTGCCATTGTGCAGCCAGTCGAGTAACTAAACAATTAAACACTGGCCGACGTTCCACTTTATAAGGAGTCCAGTAATTCGCCATTATGGGAAGCCAGTATGGAATGGGTAACAAAAAGAGCGATGTCTAGTTTGTCTCTGGGCTCACCGTACGACGACGCCACGAGCAAACGTAAGCGATCATAGAAAAGCGTCCACATCAACGGAAATATTAATTTTCATATGGCGGAAGGAGACACGTAGATTATAAGCAGGGCATTCGTATACATTCAACCAACGACGGCCAGTAGCAAATTTCATAAATTCAACGCTCAAATATGTATTCCAGCCGGTGTATAAGCAAAAGTACAGCCATTAACACAAAAATTCGCACACCTAAAAGCAGCCATCGGATTTATATGAAATTGCACTGAGAATGATGATAGAGACAAAATCAAGAAGTGATGACAACAATATCATCATATTGTGACTGTATCCCGCCAAACTACGGCGTGAAGACGTACTTAGTAATTCGTTGTTCTTGCGATTTTACACAACTATTTGTGAGAGGGTAGAAAAAGCAAACAATGTGGACGGATTATTTTTTTACTTTGAATTACACATGCGTACAGAAAGTAAAGACGAANGCTCCGTATCGCTCCGTATCGCTCCGTATCGCTCCGTATCGCTCCGTATCGCTCCGTATCGCTCCGTATCGCTCCCTCGCTTCTGCTGGACCTTGAACGCGCAAAACAGCTTCAGGAACATAGGGGCCGTAATGGCCGACAAAAAACTTCAACTCGCATCACTTACTTTCTCGTTTTTGGAGTTAGCTGCTTGGTCGATCGTTTCGCTTTGAACGTGCTGCCATTGTGCAGNGCATCACTTACTTTCTCGTTTTTGGAGTTAGCTGCTTGGTCGATCGTTTCGCTTTGAACGTGCTGCCATTGTGCAGCCAGTCGAGTAACTAAACAATTAAACACTGGCCGACGTTCCACTTTATAAGGAGTCCAGTAATTCGCCATTATGGGAAGCCAGTATGGAATGGGTAACAAAAAGAGCGATGTCTAGTTTGTCTCTGGGCTCACCGTACGNTCGCCATTATGGGAAGCCAGTATGGAATGGGTAACAAAAAGAGCGATGTCTAGTTTGTCTCTGGGCTCACCGTACGGCGACGCCACGAGCAAACGGAAGCGATCATAGAAAAGCGTTCACATCAATGGAAGTCTTAATTTTCATATGGCGGAAGAATAAAACTAAGGAGACAAGTAGATTATAAGCAGGGCATTCGTACGCATTCAACTAACGACGGCCTGTAGCAAATTTCATAAATTCAAAGCTCAAATATGTACTTCAGCCGGTGTATAAGCAAAAGTACAGTCATTAACACAAAAATTCGCACACCTAAAATCAGCCATCGGATCTATATGAATTTGCACTGAGAATGATGATAGAGACAAAATCAAGAAGTGATGACAACAATATCATCATATTGTGACTGTATCCCGCCAAACTACGGCGTGAAGACGTACTTAGTAATTCGTTGTTCTTGCGATTTTACACAACTATTTGTGAGAAGGTAGAAAAAGCAAACAATGTGGACGGATTATTTTTTTACTTTGAATTACACATGCGTACAGAAAGTAAAGACGAACGTCGTGCATGTAACTCTCTCGAAGCTTCTTATTTAAATCCGAGGCAAAAGTCTACCTAGGTCATGCGATTAAAGTGAAGTTCGTCAGATACTTCTCGCAGCAGGTTGAAGGACGCCTTTCAATAAACAAATATTGCAAATTTTTTTTCTGTGAATAATTGTCATTTATAATTATCAAGAGACGAAACGGCTTTTCCACGAGGCACAAGGCTTGGCTAACAAACACTGACCCAACAACGGGGTAGTTGGTTCTGCCGCAAAAAAATTTCCAATCACACAAACTCAGGCAACTTTTGTATCAACATTCAACATGTAACACAAAAGAAGCAAATTTTCGCGCCACTACTCTAAATTTAATTGCACGCTCTTGTTCCGCGGCTGAAGTCGTTAAAAACACCGTTCCACTTCACCAGCCACACATTGTTAGTGGCCAAAGTAAATTGTGCTAGCGAAAACAGAGGCCCGCATACACGGAGATATTATGCTTGCCTGTGGAACTGCAACAAAAGTTCAATTAAGGGCGAGAGTGACACGCACATCAAACGCCACCTTGCCTTTTACGTACAAGGAACTGACTTGCCGTTTTTAAGTCACGAAACGTGTAACAATGGAACTTATTCAACAGTTTTACAGGAAAATAAATAATGATTTACGTACTTGTAATAATTTATAATTTCCAAGGAAAAATTAATCCTTCGGTGAGCAATTGATAAACTTCCATTTATAGCTACACGTGTGTTGCCATTTGAGGCAAGAACCCATAGCAGAATTTTCAACATTTTCCAACAAATGATGGCTCGCGGATTCTTTATTTGGTTACTGAGAATTTCACCAACCTAGACACTGAAAGACAGTTTCTCGCTTAATAAAGAGCCAAAACATGCCAAAAAATAAAACATAATCATTCAATAATACTGACGTTAGAGTAAATGATGTATGTAACTACAAAATATCAAAGTATTTATTAGCAAGTTGCCCACTTGCAAGGCGCTGTAACAGTTATAGGACTGACTCGCGTATTTCTTGAAAACGGAGAGATTTGTGAAATACAAGCCGATCTTTTTCGTTAATTTTTATATTCTGTATAATAACACTTCGTTTAAAGAAATACTCTTTCGCGTCTTAAAAATTGAATACAAATTACTCGTGTCAGTTCCTAGTACAGCCATGAATTTTTTTTTTAGTAAAACAGCACTTCAAGGAAATATAAAGAATCTTTGTCCAATTTACGTATGTGTTCCATCTAAAATACCATCTGTAACGATTTCAATTAAACAAGCGATTCGTCTCCACTGGATTTTAGCAAGTGGGAATCGTGCCGGACGATGCCATTGGTCGGCGGATTTCCTCGGGGATCTCCCGTTTCCCCCTCCCGTTCATTCCAGCGCTGCTCAATAATCACTTAAATCACCCTCATCGACTTTCAATACCTCGCTGTTTAGAGCCGCCCAAATATCTTCACTTCACTTCCGCCTTCATACGCACATAAATAAATTACTTTTTTTTTTTTTTTTTTTTTTTTTTAGGTGTCACTTTAGACGATTATTCATACACAATTTTTCAACTAACCTGCAGCACGATTTTGTTGGCTTATCTTACTTTCGTCATGTATCATATTACGGGGCACTTTTACAAACCTATCATTCTTCCTAGTTTCGTAGTGTTTCACCTATATTTAGCTATCATTTGCGAACAAGAGTTGTGATGCAATTAACAGTCTATAATACGAGTAATTTACCTGTTTCATAATAAACCAAAATTGTAACGACTTCGAAGGTGTAACCTACATGTAAAAAAATGTTACGATTTTCATTAAAGATAGAAAATTATACTTATGGCAATCGAAAATATAAAAAATAGCTTAATAATTCAGATTTAACTGTCTTAGTTATTAACCGATTTATTTTTATGTTCGAAATAGTATTTCATTTCAACTCAGTCATTTACGAATCCCCAAATTACTTAACGATAAAAAGAAATGTATAAGTCACAACCTCTCAATCCTTCATCGTTTACAGCTCCATGGTAACAAATAACTTGAGAAATATTTATTTAAGACTCACAAGCATACATAAATGTTTGAAGAAGCTAAAGAGCTCTAAACAAGATTAAATACTTGCTCACAGAGGCCAGTAACAGTATTCCGTTTTTCCCAGAAGTACCTGCAAAACCTTGTTTCATCGTACATTAACCTTCAGTCTATGCACACTCACAACACACGCACACACACACACACACACGACTATAACTACAACGTGGTAAAAGCAAGTTCAATAATAGCCTACAACAGTATTTTCCAAAGTATGGGTCGCGAACCACTGGTGGGTCTCAGACTAAAATTTGGTGGGCCCCGAAGAATATAATTTCATACGGTAACATATGCATGAGTTATAAATTTTATAATTTAGAACCTACACACATGCAATGCAACTGTCAATCAGACGTAAAATACTACCATTCACTTCATTACGCTAAGTAAGAAATACAATGTGAACATGATGGAACAAAAAAAACGCTACGTTTCTCGCATAAGGCATTAAAGTGAGTCCTGAACTTTGGCATTTTTTTAATGGGCCGCGGTTCATAGAACTTTGGAAATAATTGGCCTAAAGTAAGTAAAATATTTACCTAATATTATCAAATATATGACGAAAAATACATAGTACCGCAGCAGACTGATGTGGATTTTTAATATTTACTGTTAAATTTTTTATTTTTTTTTTGTAATAACAGATTATAACCGTCTAAAATACCTAACATGTATATTTGCTTCACGGAAACTGTGGATAGTGAAAGGTTGGGGACAAGCCCTATTTGTGCATGCTACTGATACTGCTTCTAGCCTGTCTCTCAACGATGTTCCTCAACGACGGGAAAGTATGACGTCAGAAGCAGTGTTTCGAATACCGGCTTGCGACGACCCTTAGAGAAGAAACAGGGGGGGAAATGCCCAGCCGCTTTCGAAGCAGCCAAGCCGGCGACCAGCGTGTAACATCTCGAAGATGAAACATCACTTAAGCAGTAAACTTTCGTTTTCGTGTCATAGCTTACGTATAATTATATTTACAGTCTATTTCTCATTGTCACGAGGTTATATTCCACAAATTGTTAAATAATTTTTTTCGCGTAATTTTTACTTGTGTTATCCGGTAGTTGTAAAAAAAAAGCAAAGAATTAACACATTTCAGATTACATATTACTTTACGACCTATAATTAAGAATACAGAGGTGAAACATCTGCTTATACAGCAAGCACCAGCTGCATACGCCAGTGAAATGGCGTCACTGGCTGTTCGCCAATCATCACGTGGAAACCTTCTCGTCAGCCGGCAACCCAGCCAATTGGGAATTTGTAGCGTAATTTAGGAGCCTCGCGCGTGCCAATCAGAATGGGTAAGCCTCATCAAAGGAGCCACTACGTAATTTAGTCTCTGTGTATTAATCTACTCTGTGCCTCAAGGCAATTGTTTACTGGCAGGAGCCGGGCATTGCCTCACCACCACCTCCTCACAGAAACAATCCCCAATGGGGTTCACTGGGCGAACAACTTCATTTTTTAAAACCATTTATCTATAGATCCTGAATATTTCTTTAAACCAATCGGCTTCTCCGGGAAAAAAACATTACCCAAAATAGAGTCGTCCCATTTCTCGTACCTCAGAAACTTCATTCTTCCTCAGGGAAGTCAGTTTTGTCTAATCATTGCAAGCCCGTTCGGAAAGTTCCTATCAAATGTGGGATTCTCCCATCAACACCCAATAGCACCATACCATTGCCATTGTTACGTCCAGCATCCAAATCACACTTCTGTTTCCACCCTCTTTTGTCATAACCGTGTGATTATGACAAAAAAAAAATGTATTTAAAACATGTTCCGAGTCCACGACATGACGACAACGGGGGATTCAACAAGCTTCCTACACTGTTATAAATTTCTGTAGATTTACGGAAACCTTTACGGAGACATAGAGTTAATTTACGGAAAGGCAATCCGTAATGACGAATAACGGAAATGAGCTCCGTAAATATAAAATACGGTAGCTCTTCGTATTTGAATGGTTTCAATTTTGAGACACGAACAATGCCGATAATACCTGAAGCGTATAAAATCCCATCTTCACAATAGCGTCATTTTATTTTAATCATAGTGAATAATACACCATCCATACTATTTCAATGTTTTATATTTTTTTCCTGGTTTAGAAGAAATTTTAAATTAGTAATAAGTTACTAAAAATTATTCACTCTTTTTTTCAAAACACAACAGAAAATTATGTATAAGAAAATTGTTGGTTTTCTTTCATTAGCTCATTTGCCTGGCGCTCTAAGTTATTTAAACTTTTCCTTTCACTTCATTAACTCGCCAGTATATGAATTTCCCAACAGAATGTTTTTATGCTGTTATCGCGCATTACCCTTTACACCATAGCGTTCCTATTTATCAGTGCTCCTTTTGTACAGACGTGCCTGAGATATATTATGCCGATCTTGTTTACACATTAGTTCACCGAAAACAGTGTGCTGACGAGAAACGCCAAACTAAGAAACACGAAGGTTAAACGGACTTAAATTTTGCGCGAGCAGTGAAAAAATGGCACAGGAATGTTAGCCAGTTGGGAGCCGAAAAATCAATAGCCATTAAATTTTAATTTTGACCTTTCACCTGAAAATGATATACGTTCACGCCATTCATTTCCAATGCACACAGTGAAGAAGTAATAAACGAATTCAGAGAATATAGAAAAAAGAAAGTTGGCACATTAACTGTATTGATTTGCTGACAACAAAGGAATGCCTACCACAAAAAAAAAAGATTCGTTAAGTGAGATTGGAAAACACGTGAACGGAAAATAATAAAACGGTAGCACACGGGGCTAATTACAGTACAAAAGCAACGGATAAATAGTGTTTATTCGCCAAAGAAATCGCTTTGGTTACCTAGGAGAAAAAACAATAAATTCCGGGAACAGTCGAAAGAGAACAAAGAACATAGACAGAAAAACAAGCATTTTACAAAAACAGTTACCAAGTCAAATTGAAATAACTGTGGAAGGTAAGTTTTATTAAAGATTCCTATGGTTATAACATAAAAGTGGCGTGAGAAGCAAGTGGTAAAAAAAAAAATCATTTGACCTAAGCCTATAAAATTGGATATAAAGAATCATCGCAAAATGTGTCTGTGATTTCAGATATTAATTTTAACGAGCAATAAGCAACCGATCTCTATGAAATTAACGAGAATGAGAGAAGAGATTTGGGCGGCTCTTAACATCGAGGTCTTGAGAGCTGATGAGGTTGAAGTGGGGTAAGTATGGAACAGCGCCGGAATGAAGGGACGGGGGAAACGGGAGATCCCCAAGAAAACCCGCCGACCAGCGGCATCGTCCGTCACGATTTCCCCTTGCGAAAATCTGAAGTGATCTGGCCGGGGATTGAACCCGGTTCGAGGCGAGCAGTCTTAACAGCTCAGCCATCGTGGTCCCACCAACGAGAATCAGTACATCAACCGTGTGAGTTTTGATATCTGTCACTGCGGTGACCTTGAAGTTGCTAGGAGCATGCGTGGACACCACGCCGCCAATCAGTCGCGTCACGGCAATCATGGCGACTGGACAGCAGAAAGCACAGTGTGTGCTGTGGAATGCAGAGTTTAAATCGGTTGTTGCAGTGCAGCGTCATTTCCAGCTAACTTACGGAGAACATCCATCTACAGATAAAACCATTCTTCGTTGGTATAAAAAGTTTAAAGAAACTGGAAATGTGAACATTGGGAAATCACCAGGCCGACCACGCACATCGGAAGAGAACGCGGAATGTGTGAAACTGTCATGTTTACGTAGTCCTAAAAAGTTCATCGCGCAATGTAGTTTGCAACTTGGTCTTCCTAAAACAACAATCCACAATGTGCTTTGTAAACTTCTGAGGCTTTATGCTTAAAAACCCACATGAGACATGCAGTTAGGAAAACAGGCCGACTTAGAGTCAACTTCGCTGTGACGATGCTGAGTTAATAGACGACAATGTAAGATACCTCAAACGAATTTATTTTAGTGATGGGGCATGTTTCCACATAAACGGCTGTGTTAACCATCATAATTGCCGAATATGGGGGGCTCAGCAACCCAATAAAGTTTTCGAGTACGTTCGTGATTCGCCCAAGTTAAGTGTTTGGAGTGGGCTAATGCATGATCGTGTTGTAGACCCGTTCATGTTTGCGGAGGACACCGTTACAGGTGCAACATGNAGTTTACACTTCCACCACTAAAACGTAGCTCGGCAGCTGAGGCCACAGGACGCGTGTAATGGGTCCCTTGCTGCTTGCTCGTGAGTGGTCGGAATGCATTCAGTTTTCCTAGGCTGCACGGCGGTTACTAACTCCTGCTGCATGCACACAGANGCTCGTGAGTGGTCGGAATGCATTCAGTTTTCCTAGGCTGCACGGCGGTTACTAACTCCTGCTGCATGCACACAGAATGTACAGCAGTGAGCAAGTACCAGCTTACCTTGCAACAGTTCACCACACGCTAATGGACTCCTGCGGACTTCTTCTGTGGTTATCTGAAGAACATTGTTTACGCTGAAAAAATCCGGGGTCTGCGACATTTGAGGGAGACAATCATCACAGCGACTGTGACTCCTGGCGTAATTCACCGCACCTGGACGGAGATACACTACCGCCTAGATGTGTGCCGTGTAATGCCGTGTAACAGGTGGAGCTCATATCGAAACATTCTAGGTATACTGTAAAACTTGGCGAGTTTCTGCGTATTTTGGTATATGTATGAATAATTTCCCTTAGTTACGGACTTGGTTATTTCAGTGTGAAATCATGGACACATTTTGCAATGATCCTGTACATTATAAATGAAAACGAGGTAATGAAAGGTAAAATCTAAAGAAAAATAGCCTATGAAAAAATGAGACAATTGTAAAGACCAGACTAGCAACTGATTTCGGCCTACACTAAACACTCCAATAATTTAACAAAAAAAATCTAAATTTGTGTACATTACATTTTTGTTGTGATATGAAGTAACAGTCTAAATTAAGTATGACATTGAAAAAAAATACTTTTTAAAAATTAATTAAACTAATTATAAGAATTTTAAATGTATATATTTTCCGTACAAATCTCAACAATGAAGAAATTAGTTCATTTTGATACAGCTTAGAATAATTGTTCGGGTTATTAGAATGCCATCATATAGTAATTGGTAATTTGTAATTCAGGCTGCCGATGTTTCAATTTTAACTTTTGAGATAAAATTTATAGTCAAAATAGTTAGAAGTTAAACCAAATGTCGTATTTCGAAGAAATTATAACATTCCATTCATGTCAATTCAATATACGCTTGAGTTGGGTCGGAGGCCATAACGTAATTGGGGGTGCAGAGTCAAAATTTGTAATTCTAACCATATTTCGAAAATTCTAAATTAATATTGGTGAAGTCGTGCGCAGAGTGCAACCGAGTTTAATAAAAAATGTTATCTTCATTAACGCGCCTACTAAAAAAAAGTTCATTGAAATGTCGCTTTATTTAAGCAATACAAGCATGTTGTATGCTTTGATCCTCTTCTTATGTTTACGTAAAAATATTTATTATAAAATTTAAAAACTATTTATTATTGGATTGCATTTGCAAAATAGGATAGTGTTCTTGTACAACACTGGTTGCTCAGCTTGATGAGTTCAAATTTAGCAAAGCATTGTTTGTGGCTACACATTAGATCCGTAAGTACCGCGGATAGAGGTCAGGAAGTCCAATAAGCACTACTCCAGACAAGAGGTTCGATAAAAGATGAAAATAGATGCCACATTTATTATTTAGATGCTAGTTCGACGCCAAGCCTATTTTTGACGAAATCCAAAATGCAAGAAACCAACTCAACTCGTTTTATCAGCTCCATTCTCCAAGGTTAACTCTTGAAACAAACCTAAGATGTCATTAAAAAGCTCCTGACCAACGACAAAAGTAAAAATAATAAACAAGAAAATTCCTAGTAAGAATCNCCTAAGATGTCATTAAAAAGCTCCTGACCAACGACAAAAGTAAAAATAATAAACAAGAAAATTCCTAGTAAGAATCAAACAACTTTTAAGCACATAAAAAAACAAATTCAATATTCAAAATACTTCAAAACAATTAACACATAGGCCTACCTAAAAACAAAAGCCTACAACAAATCTGTAAAAATTTCAAGTAAACCTTAGAAAAAGTCAAAATTATTTACGCAAACTTGAAAACCTGAAGTAAATCCGAATGGAGCATTCAAAACCATAAATATGCCTCTAATATACAGCAACATCTTCAAAGCATTGGGAAAACCTCAACCGCAACTAATGCAAAGCTCAAACACGTTCTAATGAAACCCGCACTTCCCAAATGTCATTGAAAAAAATAAACAAATATAACATAATCAACTGAAACTCAGAAAATTTAAACCTTGTTTAAAATTTCAAACAAACTAAGTGATAACTCAAACAAGTAACATAAAACAAAATAAAACTTAAATGATATATTCCACGAGCCTCAAGAAACTCCACTTTCCAAAGCATGCCTGTGACTGCCATGCATGCGAGTATTTTCAAAGACATTTAAACTACCCAAGCACAGTAGATATGTAGCCGCCACGTAGTACTCAGGCATATCGGGGCAAGAGTACGACATACACGAAGTATGTGTTTTACATGAAATGACGTATTTAACTTATTCCGTACACAATTTTGCAAGTTGCAGCCATATAAAGTTCACAAGCAATCCCTAATCGGTTTATTGCACATAAGGTTTTCTCCTCTCGTGAACAGTTCTCCGATTAATAAATAATTTCGTTTGTATCGAAATAATTTTATGCTTTTTTTCAATAGTTCTTCCGGGTTGCCCGAAAATAAGTAATTAACATTATTTTTTTTTTCCAAGTTTTGCCTTACTTTAAGTTATTACCACCTTTCAAAGTGAAAGCACAGATTCCTTAATGTTTCCGTTATTATATGTATTGATATTGGGTAAGTATCCTTAGCAATATCCGGTGAGTGGAGTCCCCGCCTATGTACTTCTAAACTATTCTCTTGCACATCAACATCGAATAAGAAGTTCTCCAGATAATTCCGCTCAGTTATTAACGTAATCTTCTTCTTCAGGACGTACATCATGTTTCCTCTTTTAGTAAGTTTTAGCGACTATTGGCGCTTCATGGTTCTTCATGATTTCGTCCATTTTACATAAAGTTTGTTCACGCAAACAATGAAAGCTTGATAACACTATCGCAAAATGTATACCACCTTCAATGCCTATTATTTCTTTACTAGAGACATTGATCTTTTCTCAGCCGTTTCCGAGGTTAAAACGCTATTTTCATCAAGAAAATCACATATACTGATGAAATGCTATTTAATTTCGGTTAATTTCACGAAACTGAAGTAGGATTTGTCATATTAGTTGCATATTCATGTTCAGAAAAAAAAACCTCACAATTTCAGTTGACCGACACATGAATATAGTGCCAGGCCCATGGCGGGTTCTGAATGAACAGAAAATCATATCTTAAGCACAGGGGAAAAAAAAAGAATCTAGATACAAAATGAGCTGAGATTATACGAACTCGGCTGCCATCGTGATGGCTAGTATTATTCTCTAATGTGTACTGAATGTAAATTTCACTAGTAGACTGCCAAAACGCGAAATGCAATTGAACTGAGATAAGATTAATTCTACTTATGTTGGGAAAAAAACATGATTTCTTATGGGAGAGTTTGGCATAGGGAAAATTTCAGCCGATAAGTGCGCAGTGTTCCAAAAGAAATATTTTAATTACAATTTTAAGCGACGGGAATAATAAAAGAGAAAGGTTTCACTTAGTTATGAAGTTATTTTATATTTTATTTATGAATATTGCAATTATCCTGTTTTCAACGTAAAAAATACAGAAAATCTGGTCCGTTGTCGACAACACTGCTTATTTAGTTGTGAAGATTTCCCTTTTGAAATACTTTTTAACACTCATTTTTCCAACCCGTAGTAAAAGTAACCTTAACTGAAATTACAATAAAGGGGATTCATTGGGAATACTGTTGAGAACGACATGACATCACGCCATTCAGTCAGTTTGTTTACTACCGCCGCAAACATCACGGCATTCAATCTCAATTGCTGAGTACGCTGGAGATCAAAGAGACCGCGCCACAACTTTCGTCTCTTCGTGCCTGAGGTTCGCCAGTGTCTCAAGCAAGATATCCACGAGTGCGTAATTAAGAGCGGGCGGTAATACCGCGTCCAAGTTCTCATTATTACCGCACCCTGGGGAGAGACGTCGGGAGAGTACTCACTGGGCCTGATGATGGATATGCCGGCAGGTGGTGCCAGCAGTCCTTGCGCCTCCTCTTTGGACTCCTCCATGGCCAGGTCCTCTCCCTCCTCCCCTCCGCGCATCAGGGGTGACCAAGGTGTCACCGCTCACCGCCGCGGGGCGGACGCCGCCCTACCATCGTCCTGCAAACACACCGGCACAACCACGTTGCTACATATCCTTCAAATCGTATACTAAACATGAGGTGGACCGCTTATNCACACCGGCACAACCACGTTGCTACATATCCTTCAAATCGTATACTAAACATGAGGTGGACCGCTTATTCGTCTTCTGCGCGTATACCCAACAGTGACCTACCCCAAAGGAACACAACTGTCAAAGTCACATACTCAACAGCGATGGAAGTGTTTGTTTATATACTAATTTTTAAATGACAAGCACTATTTCATGAATAAAATATTTTTACCAGTTTTAATGTAATCAAACTGCATTTCAAATTGGTTAGCGGAAGCATACATATATATCAAAGCATTTGTTTGCAAATCAGTTTTCTAACCTCAAATCCAAACCATGCAGTTTTCGCTAGACGTGTTCGCAGAAAAGAAGTTCAGTGTTGGGACACGGAGATTGGTTGTGCGCAGCCAGCAAAATCTGTCTACCTCATCTTTAGTCTGTGCGTCAAATAGGGCACACACTCCTACAAACCTTTNGTGCGCAGCCAGCAAAATCTGTCTACCTCATCTTTAGTCTGTGCGTCAAATAGGGCACACACTCCTACAAACCTTTGAAAAAAAAATTGAAATGTTTTAAACAATATAACTAATATCCAGATTTATTTATACCATAATGTTCTATTAAGGCACAAAAGTTAGGACACATTGCTTTATGAACCAATTAACAACTCTTGACTAAATAAAAAAATACACAATAAAATAGCATACTAAAAACTCACAAATTACAGTCTAGTGTTGCATATCTGGTTCCTCGACAGATATAATGCAATCGTACAAATGTATGTCTGGGATTTATGTTCTTCCTAATAACATTTTAATCAGTGAACAGATTGAAATGAAATATTGCACTTCCCGAAGCAAATATAGGCTTGCGAGATCACTTTGGTATCTGTGCATGTGTGTGTCATTAAGTTTGTGTCTGTGTGTGTGCCTCCCTAAAATCGTTTGAATCCGTCAACCAAGTTTCACCAAATTCGGCACACATACAACACTAAGTAAGGGCATCCGACTTGTATAAATTTCAAACACACTTAGTGCTTATTTCCAAAATGGCGAGCATTTAAAACTTCAGGATACTATGTCATATATCGGCAACCTTTTAACCGATTTAAACCAAATTGGTAATGTTCGCAGTGCATCACGTAAGAATTGAATTCAGAGATGCATATAGTTATTCGTCCTCCATTTCGGAAGAAAGCACTAAGCTTACATGAAAAAACTAAGGTTTTAAGTTATATTTCTGAAAGTACTCAACCGACTGCCACCAAATTTGGCATGCAAGCAATTCTATGAAAGGATATGTTAACGTGTATGATAATAGTAAATAAGGCCTTTATTTTATAAATGGCGGTTATATACACATTTCATGTTAATTTGCTAATCTTCCATATATTTTAACTAATTTCGACCAAACCTTGTGTGCTGAAAGTATATGTTACAACCATTAACTATTCCAAAACATAACCTATTTTGTCAGCCATCTTGTAAGATAGCATTACATGAAAAAGAAGTTGTATCACATATCTCGAGAATAATTAACCTACTCGTACCATATTTGGCAAACAATTTAGCAGGTCATGTAGATTGATGTGTATTAAGCGGTTTATACACTTATTTTCAAAACGGCGGCTATATAAACTTTTTAGCTTAATATGCCTTATCTACGAAGTTATATTGTTAATTTCAACTTAACTTTGGAGCTCGCAGTATCTACTACAGCCATGAAACATGCCTACACAGAGTATATTTTCTCCGTTATTGTGTAAGATAACGCCATAAAAATCAAGATTTAATGTAATATCTTGGGAAATACTCAACCGATTCCCACCAAATTCAGGCGACAAGTTATACTTTTGTAGTCCATCTAAATTTTTTGACTGAAATGGTTGTCCCATATTTCCGACATTAATAGCCAAGTTCATATTTTAAGTTAGTATGCCGTATGTTCCAAATAATTTCAACAAAACTGTATATTTCTGCAGTATATATGACAAACATCGACTGTGCTAAAAAATAACCTGAAGTTAAAACAACACCATAAAGTGGAGCTTTGCATATGACTAATCATACAGGCTTCTTCGACCCGCTGCAAGTTCTGTAATGATTCGCTACCAATGCCATGACGATTTGAGCATGGCTGCTGGACGAACCTCGATGCCGAGACTATGGAGAGCGACAAGTGCAGGAGGCAGTTTACATCCACAGATAAACTACGAGCACGCAGCTCTAAATGTAATGGCACCACCGCCCAACTACCAGCGAAAAGAGCTCGCGGGACTGTGGCATCTGCCTCCCACGTGACCATCCAATGCGTCACAGACCCGCCCTCAACCCACTAGTCGCCCACAAATAGTTGCTGGCGCCGGGGACATCAATGACAATGGGTTTGTGGAAGCAGCAACGGCCTCCGGGGTCAACTTAAGGACCTACGTCGCTTTGAATACTAGTGCAACGACCTCCGGGGGCAACTTAATGACCTACGTTGCTTTGAATACTAGTGCATCGGCGAAAGATATATATACCTATTTGGACTCCTTGCGACAAAACCTCGTCTACCAGTTAACTGCATAGGTGGTTCAATCAAGTTTAATCTTTGGCTGGATTATGATTATTGCAAGTCCGAGCCCCACGACGATGCAATGCACCAGAGGGCCTGTCGAATAATACGCCATTTTTTAATACCTGTGATGAGAAAACGGTTGACTCTAAAATACGCAAGATCTGCCAGGAGGCTGAAGAGAACTAGGGGAAGGAAAGTGGATGGACGTTTACTGCCATGAACAGACTCCAGCTGCACATTAGTAAATTAGATCTGCTGAGAGCTTCATCGTGGACAGATTTGCCGGCATCTATCAAGGCGAAGAAGGCAGTCATTAACCCCCAGAATAGTGGCGATAGTGATTGTTTCAAGTGGGCCATTCTTGACAGATTTCTGGAAGGTGAGCACCCCGAGCACGTGAACCATCGCTACCCCGAACTGGACGGGAAATTTAATTTTGATGGTCTAGCCTTCTCGACCCCGCTGAAACAGGTCGGTACTTTTGAAAGACACAACCCTAGCACGTCTGTGAACGTTTACGCCTTGGACGAAGGACTGAAAGTCATACCTGTACGTGTAACCAGAGCAGAAAAGGCCCAGAATTTCGACCTGCTGCTTATGACCGATGACACAACAACCATTATACATATGTTACAGACTTGTGCCGTATTGTCCGTTCCCATTTTACTGTGCATGATGGAAGTATTCATATCTGGAAATGAATCTTCACATACTATGATGATCATCCACGAGTATCGGCGTTGACGGGTAATCAGTGTTTCGAGCAGCATAAACGTTACTGCAACTCACACATGGCAGCACGAGTTTAAATGCCCAAGGCCTCGCTGGATGGAATACAGAGCGTCCTGAAATTTAAAAGCTACCACAATGCAGACAAGTTACCGATTGTGGTATATGCAGATTTCGAGGCTTTACTCAAGCCGATCCATACCTGTGCCCTGAACCTGGCCCATGCGAGCACTTATGCATACCAGCTGCATGAGACTTATAGTTACTGCCTGTTTGTGCATGTAGATAACGGCCAGGTACCAGCACACCTCACTGCTTCACTACCGACCGAACATGTTATTTATGTAGGAGAAGATGCGAGAAACCGAAACCACTTTACATAGACAATACTGGCTATAGGAAAACGGGCGTATAGGAATATATGGGCGGAAGTGACGCGTTGAGGCACAAACGCAATACATAACACATTAACGGAAACATAAAATGTTCATTAGCAGCATACTTAACGAGTGATTCCGTACAGGAAATGTTAANATATATATACCTATTTGGACTCCTTGCGACAAAACCTCGTCTACCAGTTAACTGCATAGGTGGTTCAATCAAGTTTAATCTTTGGCTGGATTATGATTATTGCAAGTCCGAGCCCCACGACGATGCAATGCACCAGAGGANTCAATCAAGTTTAATCTTTGGCTGGATTATGATTATTGCAAGTCCGAGCCCCACGACGATGCAATGCACCAGAGGACCTGTCGAAGAATACGCCATTTTTTAATACCTGTGATGAGGAAATGGTTGACTCTAAAATACGCAAGATCTGCCAGGAGGCTGAAGAGAACTAGGGGAAGGAAAGTGGATGGACGCTTACTGCCATGAACATACTCCAGCTGCACATTAGTAAATTGGATCTGCTGAGAGCTTCATCGCGGACAGATTTGCCGGCATCTATCAAGGCGAAGAAGGCAGTCATTAACCCCCAGAATAGTGGCGATAGTGATTGTTTCAAGTGGGCCATTCTTGACAGATTTCTGGAAGGTGAGCACCCCGAGCACGTGAACCATCGCTACCACGAACTGGACGGGAAATTTAATTTTGATGGTCTAGCCTTCTCGACCCCGCTGAAACAGGTCGGTACTTTTGAAAGACACAACCCTAGTACGTCTGTGAACGTTTATGCCTTGGACGAGGGACTAAAATTCATACCGGTACGTGTAACCAGAGCAGAAAAGGCCCAGAATTTCGACCTGCTGCTTATGACCGATGATACAACAACAATTATACATATGTTACAGACTTGTGCCGTATCGTCCGTTCCCATTTTACTGTGCATGATGGAAGTATTCATATCTGGAAGCGATGCTTCACATACCATGATGATCATCCACGAGTATCGGTGTTGACGGGTAATCAGTGTTTTGAGCAGCATAAACGTTACTGCAACTCACATATGGCAGCACGAGTTTAAATGCCCAAGGCCTCGCCGGATGGAATACAGAGCGTCCTGAAATTTAAAAGCTACCACAATGCAGACAAGTTACCGACTTTGGTATATGCAGATTTCGAGGCTTTACTCAAGCCGATCCATACCTGTGCCCCGAACCTGGCCCATGCGAGCACTTATGCATACCAGCTGCATGAGACTTATAGTTACTGCCTGTATGTGCATGTAGATAACGGCCAGGTACCAGCACACCTCACTACTTCACTACCGACCGAACAAGTTATTTATGTAGGAGAAGATGCGGGAAACAGAAACCACTTTACATAGACAATACTGGCTATAGGAAAACGGGCGTATAGGGATATATGGGGGGAAGTGATGCGTTGAGGCACAAACACAAAAACATAACACATTAACGGAAACATAAAATGTTCATTAGCAGCATACTTAACGAGTGATTCCGTACAAGAAATGTTAAAACAGTTGCTGGAAATGCATCCACCAACAGTCATGCATGCTTGGCGACCTCTACATATGGCGTAATTGACTGACAATGGTGGCGATAGTTGAGGGTAGTCAAACGGTGCACCAGTGACCTGCTGCATCAGCGAACAAAGCATTTGCGCTTGAGAGTTCGGCCGCGATGGGTGATTTTACGAATAGCGAAAAGGCAGACATGCATCTAATGTACTCCAGTTGATTCCATTGAAGACCTCGTCGCTCGACTATCCTGTGCGGCTGCACACGTGCGTGAAATACCCGGCGTATTTGAATCTGTTCGCCAATCACTACCGAAGCTACCAAGCTTGCATTACTGTCGGTGGTAGCAATTTTGAGCAATTATTATGAACATTGCTGTAAAAAGGCATTTAGCGGCGACGTTGTAAATAAACAATGTGTTGCATTTAATGTGCTATTTTTGTGTTTGTGCCTCAACGCGTCACTCCCGCCCATATATTCCTATACAATAAATGTTTGTTTGTCCCATGAATGTTAGAATGATGGTATTTTTTCCCNTTGTGCCTCAACGCGTCACTCCCGCCCATATATTCCTATACAATAAATGTTTGTTTGTCCCATGAATGTTAGAATGGTGGTATTTTTTCCCTGTATTAATATATACATATTTTTATACATACATATAAGCTGTGTGTACGTGCGCGCACATGATGCTTGCAGTTTTTTATATGATGATAAATTTATTGTCTGGAGGGTGCATAGACCAATGCGAGTATTTACTATATTTCTTCTCATAACTATGCAATGGCTCCACAGCCAGCAGCCAGGTGCGCGCGTGAACCTATATAGTAAGTAGGCCGATACGTGTATTTACTTTATTTCATCTACCCTCCCGTGCAATGGTGGTCATGTGGTCTAGACACCAGACTGGCTACCGAAGGGTGGTAGGATCTAAACCATACTCCTTCTGCATTTTTGAGTTCACAAACAACTAAAAAAATGCCCAGCGCTCTTAGTGGCCACCATTTGAACTCACCTCCCCGATACTAGTGCGCCCCTGCAGGCGACAAGTGAACCAACATATGCACAAAATGGCCACGCGGATACCAGTTCTCCTAGCTGCGAACTGTAGAACTTAAACACTCTGGTGGCGGGCGCGAGAATTAAAGATCGCCGCCTACAGCAGCCGCCTGGGGACAGGCGCGGGGAATGAAAGATAGCTTAGCACACTCTGGTAATGGTGGATGCGGAAATCAAAGATGGCCGCCTAGAGCAGACGACTTATGACGAGAATTCAAGATGACAGCTTACAGCAGACGACGATGGCGATAACATCCAAGATGGAGGACGCGAAAATATATATATAGAGAGAGAGAGAGAGAGAGAGAGAGAAAAAAGGACGACAAGAGGGCAAATGAAGGAAACTGGGACGAATATGAGAAAACCCCCAAGGGATAGAACGGACGAGAGAGCGACAGGAAGCGTTTTTACCATTTAATTCACAAGCAACATTCAATGACGAAATTTTTCACCTTGAACTAATTGAAATTGAAAAGCAAGTGCAGACATTGCCAGGAAAAGTATATAAAGTATGGGCCTACCAATACCAGATAACATAATAGATTCAACCGTTAACAGTGACTACACCAGGGAAACTTCATATAATAGATTAGAATTGAACACCACCGCAACGCTTATTAGTATATCTCTGTTATAGATAGACATATGCTACCACCGAGTTTTTCTAGGTATTTTTTATTCTACACAATTCTTTACTACACGATATTGTTCCATCTTCAACGGTTTAGATAGAGTATTGCAAGAGAGCGCGCTGGCGGCAAAAATTTTTCCGACTTGATTCACTATTAGCGTCACTACTTATTCCTTATGTTACCTTAAGTAACAAAATATATACTAAAACCTGGCCAGAGAACATAGCTATGAATTAAAAAAAATAAATCGGATATGTGGTTCTCGAGTGATAAGAGCACTAACAGACAAACAAACAGAGAGACGTTGAGTATTATAATATGTATATAGAGTATAGAAGATGAACACTAAGTAAAATTCAACTTTATTTTTAAAAAAAACATAGACAATAATTCCGTAGTCTACGCGAGTGGAGCCGCGGGCACAGCTAGTTATTAAATATAAGAAAAAATATAGACAACTGTAATAAATTGAAATCAGACCGTATATCAAATACAACAATAAAATACTTGACAGATCTTATATACGGCGTTATTGTCATATCGGACACCCACATTTACTTCCACAAATGAAAGCAATCTGTA
>NQII01000014.1:1837698-1884734 GCA_002778355.1 Clitarchus hookeri
GTTACTTTGGTTCAGGAAAGAAAAGGGGACGATGTTTTGATGAACTATCACTGTATTATACACCAACAAAGCTTGTGTGCCAAGAAGGTAGGCTTCGAAAATGTGATGGACATCGTTGTTAGAACAGTAAATTTCATTAGATCTCACGGGCTCAAACATCGGCAATTTCAATCCTTTCTGGCTGAAATGGATGCAGATTACGGAGACATACCTTACTTTTGTGACGTTCGTTGGCTTTCTCGAGGAGAAATGTTAAAGAGGGTATTTGAACTGAGAGATGCTATAAAGGCCTTTATGCACGACAAAGAAAAGTCAGTCAATGAATTCAACAACCCTTCATGGGTAAGTGATTTGGCATTTTGCGCAGACATCACAATGCATTTGAATATATTAAACAAAAAATTGCAACATCCTGACAACTTCATTCACAACCTCTTTGACTGTATCAAATCATTTGAGTGCAAGCTTGATCTGTGGCAAGATCAACTCATGGACTACAATTTCACTCATTTTGAGAAATTGTCAGAATGTGATGGTTTTGACATGAGCAAGTATGTCACAGCTTTAGTGGAACTAAAAGATGAATTTAACTCCAGGTTCTTGGACTTTAGGAAAAGTGAAAAGTTAATTGACTTGTTTTCCCGGCCTTTTAGTGTAAAGGTCAGTGATGTGCCAGGAAACCTTCAAATGGAACTGACAGACTTACAGTGCAACTCAGACTTAAAGGAAAAGTTCAACTTGGGACTAACTGAATTCTATTCTAAGTATATTGACAAAGACAACTTTCCCAATATCAGGTTAAACGCCCTTAAAATGATGTCTCTCTTCGCCAGCACATATGTTTGCGAACAGTTGTTTTCAAAAATGAATTTTGTCAAGAATAAAACCAGAAGTAGATTGACTANTCAACTCATGGACTACAATTTCACTCATTTTGAGAAATTGTCAGAATGTGATGGTTTTGACATGAGCAAGTATGTTACAGCTTTAGTGGAACTAAAAGATGAATTTAACTCCAGGTTCTTGGACTTTAGGAAAAGGGAAAAGTTAATTGACTTGTTTTCCCGGCCTTTTAGTGTAAAGGTCAGTGATGTGCCAGGAAACCTTCAAATGGAACTGACAGACTTACAGTGCAACTCAGACTTAAAGGAAAAGTTCAACTTGGGACTAACTGAATTCTATTCTAAGTATATTGACAAAGACAACTTTCCCAATATCAGGTTAAACGCCCTTAAAATGATGTCTCTCTTTGCCAGCACATATGTTTGCGAACAGTTGTTTTCAAAAATGAATTTTGTCAAGAATAAAACCAGAAGTAGATTGACTAACGTTCATCTGGAAAATTCAATCAAAGTATCAACTTCGAAAATCAGACCAGATATTGACAAGCTTGTGAAGAGGATGCAATACCAAACTTCCCATTAAATTCTCTCGAAAACTATTATTGTATTTTTAATGCAATTTCGAACTTCATTTATACTCAAACTGTATTTCAATTTACAAAAAAACTAAATTTATAATCGTGTACCTTATAAACGAAATGTTTTGTGTGAAATAAACAAATTTAAATTCAATATCTGTTTTTCTGCTTATATCACACCTTGTTCGTATGTTTATGGGTATGATAAACCATGCGGCCCCCAAGACGTAACACAAATCTGATGTGGCCCTTTAAGGTAGAAAGGTTGCTGACCCCTGCTCTATAGTCAAAGATTTAACTTCTGAGTAACAGAAGAGACGTGAAGCAAGCTTGTTTATGCTATTTTCCGACCGCCTTCGCAATGCTCCCTTACAGCCTGATTTGACCTTTACATTTTTTTCAGAAGGGAGGTTATTTAAGTGGAAACATACGGCATTAAATTTGTCACACATTATTCGTTCCATTAATTCTGACCTGAGTTTCAGTAACATTTCCAAGAAATTCTCTCCATATAATTAATTTCGTTCATTACTTCGAAAAGTGGTAGGGTTTGTTCAATGGAAGTGAAATATTACACAATTACATACTGGAGGGTACACAATCGCTATTTTTTATTTTGTGAATTGAAGTCATTGCGTTCAAACGACATTTTTCGTCATAAATGGATTTAATGAAGCTAACTAACCACGGGGCTCGGACACTTTACAGCTCCGGTGCGGTCATTAATTTTTTTTTTCCCCGAACGGTGTGTAATTTTCGTTGGGATTGTGCGGCCGTGAAAAGAGATTGTAAGAGTCACACCCACCCTTGCTGGACTCCAATGAATAACGTCGTCAAGGATAGAGAAAAAAGAAGACGAGGGTTCGTGATATGAAAACGAGCAATCCCGAGGAAATAGAGAAGAGGAGAATGCAGAATGGGAGGAAATTAACATCTCTGTTTTTTTCCGAGTCTCCCGCAGTGCACTTTGAAAAGCTTCGCAATGGGACTGCAATGAGCATTTGTCGGCGCTGTGTGAGCCCCGATCCAAAGTAATCATACTTCAAGTTCGGGAAGCAGTTATTATATTAACTATTCCAGTGATTGAACTATTCATCTGATTGGTAGGCTTAAAGGATATGTAGTCCTATAATCCTCAGAGAAGGAAACGAATTTGAATAATTATGTGATGCCACCCGACTTATCGAAAGTCAGAACACGACTAATCCTGATATCTGACTACTTGTGACACATTATTTTATATTGTAGTTAAGTGATGATATATATTTAGGTGAAAGGCAGACCTGGAATCAAAGACTTGCTAAGGAAGAATGATTCTACAGTGGTTTGTGGTTGCGTTGCGCAGTACGCGTGTACAACACACACACACACACACACAACCTTGAACCCTAGAAAAAAAATGTTTTACATCTGAAAAATCCTTGACCCGGATGGGACTCCAGTCAGTTAATCCAACACAAGGTACAAATATGAAGAGTTCAAGCGATCGCAGTTTAAAAATGTGCCAGAATTGAGAGTTCAGAAATTTGGGCGGCTCTTAAAAGCGTGGTCTTGAGAGCCGATGAGGATGAAATGAGGTGAGAATGGAGTGGCATGGGCGGGGGAAAGGGGAGATCCCCGGAGAAACCCGTCGACCAGTGGCATCGTCCGGCACGATTCCCACATACGAAAATCCGTGAGTGACCCGGCCGGGGATTGAACCCGGTTCGCCTTGGCGCAAAAACCGCTCAGCCACCGTGGTCCCAAAAATATGCTAGGTTTAGTAGAAATGTTCACTGGTGCGCCTACTTTCAAGGAGGCTTCCCTAGTTATCATATCGGTCCCATTGTAAGCAGCTGTTATTTTTTAAAACACTGTAATATTTCAATGTAAATCTTTTTTCAGTACAGAGATGAAAGTCAATACTTGGTTGCCCATTCATAAACTTGATTATTGCAACATAAATTTGGTAGTTTGAAAGTGCCCAAGTCAACAAAAATTGCTGTTAAGTAGTCCGCTGTTTACGATATTTATGCTTCTGTAAAAAAGTGTTATAAAAAAATGTCAAATCAGTAGCGTACACAAGATTTTGTTGAAGGGAGGAGGATGTGGGGAAAAAAGAATTATTTTACAAAGCTTACAAATATTTTGCTTCATGTTTATCAGTCCATCATTTACTAACCGTTGTTGCTGAAACTAGTAAATTAGGGACAAATCTAGAAAATACAGTTTCATGTAACTGTATTTAAAAATCACTGTTACAGGGAGGTCTGAAACAGGCATAATTAAAAATCTCAAAACGATGCAAAGCTTTACGCTTGTGCGTAAAACATTTTTGAAACACAAGGATTTGGATACTCCCACGAGTCAATCGTTGAGTAGCAAAACTAGTTTAAAATGAAAATATTAATATGTTATTAGTAGAAGGCGTAGTTCCAGCTTTACTTAAATATGTATTTAATATTTTAGTTATAATAGCAACCACGTGCTGTCATGAGTGTGAAACAAATTATAGTCGTCGGTTGTATTCTGACTAAAAATATCATATAATGAAAATATCAAATTGCGTATCCCAACCGAAAATATAAAATTTCACACTACAAAATGATGAAAAGACCAATCCAAATGCTGCCCTAGGGAAATATCTTGAAGGATCTAAAAGGAATGTCACCATTACGGGGTCGCGTGATTTGACCATCGCGTGCAAACTCCCAGCAGTCGTAACGTCCTACCACAGTCAACTGTGAAGAAAGTCCTTCGACGGAAAGGCAATCTTGTGAAAAAAATCCAAACCCTCGGATAAAATTACAAGTGGAGATGAAACAGGTAATTCATTATCGGAAAAAAGGTCTTCAAAATTATAGTCTCATTTTTCAACTCGTTCATTTTCACTTACTTGCATTAATGGCTCGTAAAACTCACAGAACAATTTACAAAACAAATATACAGTTTTAGAGGCGCATCTCAGCTCTCAAGACCTCAATGTTAAGAACCACTGAAATCTCTTCACGCACTCACTTAAAGTCGCACCACGTTCTTAAGTGTGTTATGATGGAACTTTTAACCATAGTGTCTATTATTTTCACTATAAATGAGCCTTATTATTATTGCGAATAACCTTCAATTTAAAAGGCTCGTGATTTGTTTATGGACAATCGTAATGAGCATAAGAAACACTGCGAAACTGCTATCATTCGAAAACAGAATCTTTAACTCGCAGTACACTTTAAGATTTTTAATACAAAAATTAGCGTTTGTATCAAGCAAGTATTCTGAATAACATTATAGAGCACGAAACAGGATAAGTATTTCCAGTGCTAACGGACAAAGTAAAATTTTCGTTTTAAAATGTTATTTCTTTATTGTATGGAAAGTGTCTACTCGCACATATCAATTATATATGCTACATGTTTTAATAAATGTTAAATAACTGGTTTAATTTAAGGCCGTAAATTGAGCTTCTGGATTTTAGAATTTTCAATTCCAAAGGTTAAATCATGACCTTGACTTACTCAACCTTGACTTACAATCACGAGTGAGTTCTTTCGTGATCGGAAATAATTATTTTGTATTACAAGCATATACTTTCAGAATAGGTTTTAGCAATATAGTGTTGTGAATTATCTTTCATGAAGTTTTTACGAATCCAAGCACATGCAGACAAAAGGACTGCAAAACCAGATCATGGGAACCCGCCAATAGTATAAAAAAGTACAGTTGCTAGAGTAAATGTATACATGCACGCTGTTCCCGGATCTGCGAAGGCTCTACATGCATAACTAGAGATCGACGACGGATGAAGCTGGCTGCCGTAGCCGAAGAACAATAAATGTCGCTCCGGCCAGTAAGAAGAACAGATGGGACGAGAAAAGAGGCGATGACGGAGCAGAGGCGGAACGAAGACAGGGGAGTATGCAGGACTAATCGGAAAAAATTCCCACACCACAGAAGTGTTTGTCACACTTCCCACACGAAAATCCTCTTCCCCCGGGCCAGAAAAACCGCCACCCGTTGAGGCCCGGGATCGAACTATAGGACTATGGAGTAGGAGAGGTGAATATGGAGCAACGGCGGAATGAAAGGGTGGGGTGAACGGGATTACACAGAGAAAACCTGACAGTGGCAACGTCTTCCACGTTCCCCACATGCGAAATACGGGTGACCCTGGCGGGAATCGAACTCGGCTCGCCTTAGCGGAAGGTGAGCAGTCTTAACCACTACGCCACCACGGCCCCTGTGTTGTGGAAGGTCAGTGTCTCACCACTGAGTTAGCCATTGATCCAGGCGCTACAATCTCCTTACAAAATTACTATAAAAGTAATTTCAAAGTTTATTTGACAACATTTCATGGCAGCTCATTTTTTTATCATCACCTAATTTTAGTAGGAAAAGTGTGTTCGTGCGTTCATTCTCAACTGCACCTCTTGGTCCTAAGCGTGCTGTACGAGGTTCGGAATCGAATGTGTTAAAATTAAAGAGAATGTTAAAGAATGCTAACATGTTTCTAATGAAGCCAACACGATAACTTTTGTACGTATAACTCATAAATCCGCCCGTAAACCTACACTAAACGTCCGTGTAACAATCTGACATTCAGCTGAGGTGGCTACGCAACGGTCTACCTTCAAGGTTTTTCTGGATGACAGCCAACGTTTTGTAGCGATGAACTTTAACTTAAAAGCTATGAACTTCCTAGCTTTCAATCTGATGCCATTCTTGAGGAAAAATAGTTTTTAATCTTTATTAGCCTTACAAGACACAATTTGTACGACTCTGCATGGCTTTTATTCCACAGCTGATAAAATTATGTTTATTTTTAGAGTAAATATTTATTCATTTATCACTTATTTACTCTTCATGATATCTCAGTTTGTCGGAGGTAAGACGCAGCAGCACACCAGTGTTCTGACAAGAGATTTGAATGCCATATACTATATTATTTTTTTCGTATTAGAGCATTATCTTCTTATGTTGTCGTGCCGCAAACAAACGAATATTAATAACTGGGTTAGTTCATGAGGAAACTGAACTTACAGTCGACTGTCTAGGCTTCTGTTTAAATTTTCCAGAATATGTATCTAATAACTGACTAGTTGTCTCGTTAACTGTTCGTTTCCAGAATAGTTAACGAAAATAAGAAGATTTTCCGAACACGATATATTTGAACAAAATACAGGCTACGAAATATAGCTCAAATTTAACGTTCTCTTCTCGGTAAAATTTTATTAGAATGGTTTACTTTTTATCTTACGTGTTTCTCTCAGTGCCAACAGACATAAATGAAAGCTGATAAAGTGAAGGTAACTTAGTCCTCGTCAGTGGCAAATGTGGTCTGTGTGTGGTAAGTAAATGGAGACAACTTCCTGTGGGGTGGTTTTACGTGTTATTTAAATGACGCCATAAAATCAGGAAATAGACGAGGAACTATCTTGAACTTATCAGACCTAAGAAAACTTTTAAACTTTATTACCTTTCAGGGATCTAAAGCCACATCACGTACTGACATGCCGTCCCTTCGCATTGTTCAAGAACCACGATAGCAAAATAATACGACGAATCCATAAACAAAGTTATTCCGGTGAATACGTGTGTGTGTGTGTAATTATATATATATATATATAGTATGTGTATTTACACCACCTTGTCTTATATGATGCACCACATTCCACATTGTATTATGTACAGAAGATTTCGCCTGCAATTATATATAATGCATGAATGATATTTCAAGGTGATGGTGCAGATTTGTAGAAAATCTGGAATGATACAATTAATAATTAAGTTAAGTATTTTCTTATTAAATTACATCTGCGGACCATCAGTTTGTGACGTGAAGTGAAGTGAAGATATTTGGGTGGTTCTTAACAGCGAGGTCTTGAGAGCCTACAAGGGTGGTTGAGGTGAGTATGGAATGAAAATGGGAGGGGGGACGGGAGATCCCCGAAAAAACCCGTCGACCAGCTGCATCGTTCAACACGACTCCCACGTGTGAAAATCCGGTTGTAACCCGGCCGAGGATTGAACCCGGTTCGCCTTGGTGGGAAGCGAGCAGGCTAACCGCTCAGCCACCGTGGTACCTGCAGTTTGTGCTTTTTATCATTCGGTTACAGCCTCCATTCCATAACTTCGTTTTCCGTGAGGTCGAACTGACAGGATGAACGTAAGTTACAATTCTTTCTCAGTGTNCGTTCAACACGACTCCCACGTGTGAAAATCCGGTTGTAACCCGGCCGAGGATTGAACCCGGTTCGCCTTGGTGGGAGGCGAGCAGGCTAACCGCTCAGCCACCGTGGTACCTGCAGTTTGTGCTTTTTATCATTCGGTTACAGCCTCCATTCCATAACTTCGTTTTCCGTGAGGTCGAACTGACAGGATGAACGTAAGTTACAATTCTTTCTCAGTATTTGTTGGTAAGAGTTAGTATAACTCAAGACTGTTTTTACTTGGTTGACTGGCCATGGTTACCGCGAGTAGCTATATAAGTAAGAAGCGTCTCGCATTTTTCTCATCCGACATAAAGGCGACAGGCAGTAAGCTTGGCGGTGCTTCAGCACCCGCCTCCCCTGGTTTTAAGAAAACTGATCTACGCTCCTCGCGGTTGGGAAACGTAGATCTTCCTTTCCCAGGTGCTTATGTTGTGGTCTCACAGCCCGTGCTGGCAACCCACGAGCACCATGTAAAGTCAAGTAGTACTACAAGCTATAGGTTCGCACCGCAGGAGGTTCTTTCCTGTGACCAACCATAGGTTCGGACTTGCATAGACCATTCATGATTACTTTCAACTTTTCTGAAGCCCTGCTGTAGTTCTAGTTTCAGGCTATTCCTCTACTTCGTGCAAACACAGCTTAACTTTGTCTGGAAAATTACATCTACGGGACGTCACACCGCATTTGTGCACACCTAGCTTAATTCACGGTAAAGTGAGCACTATTGAAAGCCCTCTCATTTAGAATAATTGTCTATAAATATATTATATTTTAGCCTTAGACGTTAACTTCATAGTGCTGTGGAATATACACACTGTGTTTATTACTCACATTACCATGTTTATTTATAAAGGTCATTACAGTATAAAAAAATGGCTAAAATAAATAAGTAACTAGGGCCCCAAAATTGCTTACTTTACCGTGAACAGCATATAATAACATTTTACATAAGAACTGTTTCTTACTTGGTAGTACCAACACACTTATTTTCTCGCCGTTTTTATTCATATCAATCACAAATGAAATATTATGATTTATAGAGAAAGTATAAGACGAAAAAAACCAAAAATAAGTTACTTTTATGTTAAAATAAGTATACAAAATGATTGTGACACACGACATATTTAGGAACAACCACAAGGAGTGATTTTTCAATGGTTTGATTAAAAAAGTGTGAATATACCGCGAATAGATTAGTGGCAGTGGCTGGTTTCGAGGTGAAGCAAACCTGGAGGGTTCCTATCCCCTGAGAAGAGTCGACGTAGTGAGCGATAAAACAGCTCCAGCACTGATATGGACAGTCAGTAGGGGCGAGGATAAAATTCCTAAGGATAGTGCATCTTAGCCAGATCAAGGGCGCATCTGAGTGCGAGGGTCGCAGATCGATGTGGGAAGGTATCAAAGGCTAACAATAGTGCCACATAAGGGTCTTGTATGTGGCCAACTGTCGTGTCCGATTACTCGTGATTATGGTGCCCATCTCTATCCCAGCCCATGGGGGTCATCCCCATAAATAATGGCCTTATTGGGTGGTGCTTGAGGACGTAAAACCTAATTTAACTTGTAACTCCGGAAAGTCGGCACTTTCGTCCCTTGGACGCAAAGTGCACTCTAAATTCGAATCAGTGGAAAATCACTGATTCGCAGTGAAATCCAACTATTAGTATCAGTGAAAATGGCTCAATTTAGATAGAATCAGTGGAAAACCACTGATTGTATCAGTGAAAACATTTCACAGATTGAATTAGTGACGCGAAACAATTTCACTGATTGAATAAGTGACGGCCAACTGCAGTGGCGAATTAAATAATGTATTTATTGAATTTAGCCAAATAGTTACGAGAAATAAACACATTTGCGATAGTTTACTATTTACATTGCGAAGTTTACCGCAATTTAAGAAAGTAAAGAAGATTTCGGGGGTGGCCGGGATTGAACTCAAGCACTTTTCCCAACTCGCTGTTAGGACGTTACCTTACCATCTACGTTACCAAGTCAAGTTAATAAATGAGAGAAAAACATATAGCTTATACTTCTTTATCGAAAGCGTGTAGTTTTAAATTGTATGACCTTACTTTTTGTTTTTGGTTCAATAGGTATCGTTAGAATTGTTAAAACGAGTAGTATATATGAGTTCACTCTCTTCACCACATTATATTCAGTTTAAACCTTCAAACACAGCGCTGTGATGATTACATGCAAACGAAATGAAAGACCCAAAATCGGAAAGAAAGGATGAATGTTCATATTACCTCGTAAAATGGTGTTTTCAAAGACGAAACATATTTTATTAAGTATTTTGTAATGGTTTTATTAGTTTATTTTACTTGATGTACGTTGTTAAACAACAATTTTTAACGTTGTTTGAAGGCCATTTTTACACGCTCTATAACTGATCCATCAGTCAAAAAACAAACCACTGAAAAACAGTTGACATAACGTTATTCTATATACGGATAGGCGCTTCCCACTCTTCGTGCTATATCTCGAGAACGGTTAATTATATAAAGTATCGCTTTAGACCAAAGTTGTCGAGAATTTTATACTCTATAAGTTTTGTAATAAAAACATCATTTGAAGCATAGGAACCAAGATATTTACAAAAAACCGATTTTAGCGACCTTTGACCTTGAATATCTTGACTCGCGGACACGAGATTCTAGGAGACTTTTGAGCTAACTTTTAGAATGTCAAAACAAAGATTTATGAAAATTTTCAGCTTTCTTACTTTTATTCCGAGGTTTACCCCTTTTTTCACCTTATTTGACTGCACCACTGCACCTTTCTTAAGATGAACTAACCCGACCATATGCGAATGAGGCTTGCCTTTAAACGCACGGATAAGCAATAAATTATTAATATCTTACCTTGAAGAGAGAATAGGCATACTAAGTGGATACTGGTAATGTGCAGATTTCCACAGTGGTTGTGGTATCAGTTCGTTGGTGGCTTTGGTACTGTCTATGTCGAGGTTTCACGTTGGTTATTTACATGCGCTGAGAGTCACGCCCAGTATTGCTCAGCAGTGCTTTTTCAGTTAAATTTTGTATTAATTTTTAATGTTTGTGAAACACATCTTTTAATTAAATGTTCATACAAATCTTTATAAAATAAGGAAACTATTTCAACGAATATCAAGTTAGTATCCCGTCTGACAATGATGACAGCGCACGGGAAGTGGAGAAAATTTATACGATTGACTATGACATCAACGAAATTTAAAAGATAGCTATCTGAAGTAATATTAGATTTTTATTAAGTACCATTATGTAGAACTTTCGGAATGGTGGTATTTTCTTGAAACTTCATTTTAAGAGTAATCGAAACGTCAAGGTTTTGGAAAACGGTTATGACCGTCTTCACAGTGTAAAGACAGAGCACGGGAAATTGACCCAAAGGCTCTAGCACCACTTTCTGGTTACCGTCCCAGTACCATCCAAAGTATTGTGTTAATTCCATAAACCCTGCCGTTATTTACGCACACACTTATAAACGAATGAAAATAATACCTTGCTTATCGCACTTGTGGTTTCATGTAGACGTGTATTACGTGCATCTTTGTTTTAAGCTCCCTTTAAACTAACGCCAGTCTGTGATAGTATGATATGAAATCGTCGAAGACGATGACGTACATCTTTCCATTATTAGCTCTTTTCCACTGTGCACCGAGATACGCTCATCCCGGTTGCCCTATTGCGGTAACGCTGGCAGAGCTTCGTTCCTTGACGACGCATAGCTGATGTTTCCAACTGAGCGTGGTTTAGCCAGTGACAACCGACCTGACAGGCGTTTATCTCCGGCCAGTTGGCGACACGAAACAGCAGGAGGTAGCTGCTGGCTTCGCGACGGTTTATAACGTTTTCAGAAGTGTCTTGTTCTGTCAAGTCACTGCTCCTCAGTCGTCGACGTGGAAAGACATGACACACCCGTCGCCCCACTTGACCCGGATGGCTCCCACCCCAGTTACCGCGCCCGTATCTTCACTAACTCCGTCCCTGAATCCCTTTTCACGAGAGAACAGAGGGCAAAGCGACACGATATACTTCAAAGTGAGAAGGCGGAAGCTCGCTACATCCCTCTGTGCGTGAGGATGGTCTTCACAAGATGTGGCTGTACGTACGTGTTCGTCGGACCACTTTCTCCACGCACCCAGCTGTTTCCACTGTGTGACGCGAGTCTGCTTAAGGCTGTTGGCTGATTTGAAAGCAGTGAGAATTTGGTATAGGTAAATACATGTTAATGAAATTCGGTATTTTGGCGTTCCTGTTAAATATAGATGTATACAACCAGGGACTTTTTTGAGCAGAAACATACGCGCTTCTTTGCCGTCGAAGCTCTTTGTAACTTTAATGTTAGCCTGTTTCTGGAAAGATTGGAAAACCTAATAAATAATAAAAAAATTACTGAAAAACCAATTTGTATAATTTCATCGATACAGAGCTTAAGAGTATCATTTCTCACACTTAGTTTTTGTTCCAAGTTTATAACTTCAAAATTGGCTTCGAAAGACCGAATTTCATTAACTTGTATTTTCGTATATACCAAATTCACTGCTTTCAATCTAGGCAACAGCCTTAAAAGCGTTCGATGGCCCAAAATGACATTCCAATTGTTATATTGCATTTCATGCAAGTACACTAAATTTTAACAGACAATGTGACCAACCTACATATTACATAAACAGTAAATGCTCTCGTCTGCGAAGTATCGTATCAGCTGATGAGTTATTGCGGGATATATGTTGTTATGTAGCGATATGGATAATGAATCTGGAAGTAAATAGTACTCATAACTAAAGTTTGCAATTCAAAACTTTAATTATACTTGTAAAATTTATGGGTGAAATTATATTTTCAAAATAATGAACAATTACTTTGTTTTTAGCGAATTGACTTTAAAAACATGTTTAGCAATTATGACGGAGTATGCGGACACTTCCGATAAGAGAAACGTCTCCAGCTCGGTGAACAACATTGTTAATGGGATCTCTTTCGTCACGTTTATGCGAGTACCTTACTGGTGTTGTCGGAATCTTTTATCGGTAGTTAATCATTTTTGTATTTGCTTTCATCAACTATAGTTGGTTGTAGGGGTGCCTTTTTAGTGTTTTTCTTGGGTGAAATGTGTTATTATCAGAACGTGTATGGCTTTATCCGTGATTTTAAATAAATAAATATATATANACATAAACAGTAAATGCTCTCGTCTGCGAAGTATCGTATCAGCTGATGAGTTATTGCGGGATATATGTTGTTATGTAGCGATATGGATAATGAATCTGGAAGTAAATAGTACTCATAACTAAAGTTTGCAATTCAAAACTTTAATTATACTTGTAAAATTTATGGGTGAAATTATATTTTCAAAATAATGAACAATTACTTTGTTTTTAGCGAATTGACTTTAAAAACATGTTTAGCAATTATGACGGAGTATGCGGACACTTCCGATAAGAGAAACGTCTCCAGCTCGGTGAACAACATTGTTAATGGGATCTCTTTCGTCACGTTTATGCGAGTACCTTACTGGTGTTGTCGGAATCTTTTATCGGTAGTTAATCATTTTTGTATTTGCTTTCATCAACTATAGTTGGTTGTAGGGGTGCCTTTTTAGTGTTTTTCTTGGGTGAAATGTGTTATTATCAGAACGTGTATGGCTTTATCCGTGATTTTAAATAAATAAATAAATATATATATATATATATACATAATACACTTTCATTCATACGTAGGCGTCTATGAATATACATATATATGTATATATGGATGTATATGCCCTCACCTCTATTATCATGCATGTGTTGACGTCGTTGTGTCGTCATGTTTAATTAGCATATAGATTTGTGTATATTACCTTCGTTGTTCGTTCTTGTGATTACTCGTTCTCTTGTTTTAGTCTGGTTTAGTATTTAATCACCGCCTTAATTCTTTGTACAGCACTAAGTGCGGTTTTACAATTCATCTATTTACAAATTTTTGTGCTGGCCACTTGGGGGAGTAGGGAAGGGAAAGGGGGCAGCAGCTCACATGTAACTGGTGCACACTCGATGACAACCTTAGTGCCCTTGCTGACGGCGTGCTTGGCCAGCTCCCTGGTCAGAAGAAGTCTCGCGGTTGCCTCTGTCTCGCAGCTGGTGATGGAGTGGAGAGATTTGGGTGGCCCTTAACATCAAGATCTCCAGAGCCGAATAGAGTGAAGCGAAATGAGTATAAAGCAGCGCCGGAATGCAAGGGCGGGGGAAACCGGGGATCCCCGGGAAAACCCGCTGACCAGCGGCATCGTCCGGCACGATTCCTACGTGCTAAAATTCGGGAGCGACCCCACCGGGAATGGAACCCGGTTCGCCTAGATGCGAGGTGAGTAGCCTGACAACTACGACACCGTGGCCCCGCAGCTGGTGATGAAGGACCGCTTATTGTAGTGGGCGAGACGACTGACCTCCGACGCGATGCGCTCAAAGATGTCGTTGACGAAGTTGTTTGTGATGTTAATAGTCTTGGACGATGTGCCAGTGTCGGGGTGGACTTGCTTCAACACTTTTTAGATCTAGATGGCATAGCCTTCTCTTGCGCTTCTTCTTCTTCTTCTTGTCTCCCTTAAATATGTTTTTCTGGACCTTGCCTGATTTCTTTGCCGCCTTGCCACTAGTCTTCGGATGTATGGTGCTGTTCCGTGAGGTGCCGCGCTTGTGGTATTTGTAAATGTATTTTATGTCATATACATGGTTTTCTGGAACATGCAACAAATTTTTGCTTTAGCGAAAGTCAATATTAATTATTCATTCAATAAATAAATAAATAAATTTTGTGTGGGTAGTGCACCCAGGGCGAGGCGACACCCGCCTAATGACGGGTTTTCAAGCTGGGACACGTAGGTGACCGTCCTCCCCGGACATGACATGAAATGAGACCCTAGGGCGGATCGGCGCTGGAATGCAAGCGCGGGAGAAAACAGGAGTACCCCGAGAAAACCCTCCGGCAATCCGCATCGTCCATGCGAAAATCCAGGAGTTAACCCGCGTGGGATCTAACCCGGATCGCCGAGGCGGGAGGCGAGCGCCCTGGCCACTTCGTCACCACTGCCCCATTCATTTAATGACCCGAGATATATGCAAGCCAAACTATTCATCGCCAAGATATGAAAAAAAAATCGGAAGGTATTCCGGAGTAAGAAATAAAGAATAACAAATGCCAGACCTGACGATACACATAACCTTGATCTCCATTTAATGGTCAAGAAAGGAATACTCTTAATTTGTACAAATTCGACAGCTTGGTTGCTGGAGAAATTGCAACGGCTTTTTAATGAAAGACGATTTTCTACAATTCTAACATGCATCGTATTTCTTTGCATGGGAGGCAAATCATTTAATGTTTTGTTAATGAGAAACATTTGAATTGCATGATATGTATAACAACTACAAATTAACCATCGCGTTACTCGGCAATCTGCGACAGAGGAAACTCGTAACATATTTGAACGAATAGTTTATACTGCATTGAGTATAATTTTCCTGAAACTTTTATAAAAAATTTTTTTCGGGCAAAAAAGTTAAAATATTTGTTGATCTGAAACGGTATGTAAAATATTTACAAAGAGAAATTAGACATCACTGCAAAATTATTTATGAGAGATTTAGATTTTTCAACAGAGTTTATAAAGTATTGTAAAAATATTCGAGGACAACTTATTGCCTTCATTTTAACTTTTGACTAAATTATGTTATCTTCTTGATACTGTAAGAATACTTCTTAAATTATTTTATATGCGGTTTTCTTTTGAACGTACTTTTTATTGTTTCAGAGAATGCAACAGATTTCGTTTATGTTTAATTTTTGCTATCTAAGTTATTAGAAAACGCTTGCAAGTCTCCACATCTCATCAATATAATGTTTGTTGGAACTTAATTAATTAACCAAAACAACAAACTTGATTAATCGCAAAGAGATCCTTCTTAGTACTAATAGTAAAGAAGTTAAAATTTTAAAATAAAACTGGAAACGTCACTATAACAATTTTTAGATACCATCAATACATCTCACCGACAAAGAAAAAAAAATTTAAAAAGGGAATGCAAACAGCATGTGTTATCGCGCAATGAAAGTATAGAATTAAAGTACTCTTCCTTCGTAGTAAAAAAAAAACATTGGGCAAAATCTTACGAGTTTACCGTCCTCTTACACAATACAACACATTATTTAGATTTTTCCTTCTTCCGAAAACAATTTAGTGATAACACAGGATATTTACTTCTGCGCAAAAAAACTTAAGTAGAGCTTACGAATCGCGTGACTTTTGAAAACTTCATAAATGCAGCGACGTTCAGTAAATCGATTCAATTTTCATTACGTAATTCTACCAGTTACATCACTACACATTAAATAATTATTAATATTTAAAGTCAGATATACGGTATAGTAAACTTTAAATATTACTCTCTTTTTCTATCACTTTCAATGCCAAAGTTCGCAGAATAATAAATATTGGAAAGCAAACAAACGTACGGTAGGAAATGTGTACACGTAAACAGCGCAAATAAATAGCAACATATAATAAACAATAATATGAAAACTTAATTCAAGAAGACTAATATGAACTGTTGTATACTGTTTATCTTCTTTTATGAAAACTTGAGTCTTAGGGATTACCGTAAAATTTGTTTCTCGGTCCCCATGTCTATCTAAATAAAATTTTATGGTAACATTTTCGTTTTATATAAACTTTGATACTTTCATTACCAAAAATAACGATTTCTAAGTAAAATGGTTGGAAAAAATAATTATATACGTCAATATACAAACAAAAACAGTACCTTCAACGCTATGTACTTCGAAGTTTTAAAACACTGCCTAGATTGTCTCTAGACGCAAAAAATAATTTATTAAAGAAATTAAAGTTTATTTTCTCCGCTTGTATTCAGTCTAAGTTTTAAGGTGGTTTTCAGCTGATTCGAAATATTTCTTCAGTAGCTTAAGAAATAAGATTAGTTTACTCAAAACTCTGAGAAACTTTGAAATCAGGAAAATAACTGAACATGGCTAAAACAATTTCCCAAAATTTAAGTGGATTTGGTATTTGCCAGTGTAACCAAATTTAAAGGATTTGTTAATTTTTGTGACTATAACTATACTATATCCTCTGTAGAGAATAAGCAAAAAAATTTACGATTCCTTCATCTTATTATTTAGCGGTACGTTACTTCATGTTACGACCCCGCAACCACTTTTAAAGTGCCTTTAATTGCATAGTTCACATTCTTAAAGGGGTATTCAATATTGCGCACGCGGGTAGGTTTACTTTACCTTTTTCAAATCTGCCACAATAACAATAGGAGCGATTGCTGTAGAGAGTAGTTAAAATTGTTTATTGTAATTAACACACTCACTACTCATAAAAATAACGATAAAAATATTGCTGAATTACAACTGAGCTGTTAAAGGGCATTCGCTCATAAAAACAAAAAATATCTAGCACACGTTTTTCTGGTGGCACAGATTTCAGTCGGCCCGGTCTAAAAGTCGATGGCCAGCGACACTAATTCGCGTCCGGATACGACTATTAATTATTCCATATCAGATTTGTACCTAAATATACAACGCCGTCGCTAGTATTGACAGCACAACAAGAAACCTGTCCTGCGCGACAAGTCCGTGAATGGCGAACACTCGCGATAGACGAAACGATCGAGTAAACACACTCGAATATCTGCAGGAACGTGTATTTGATCCCCTCTTGTACTAGCCGTTGCCAATTTCAGTTCCAATCCGCCTCCCCTGCAGGAATTTCCCCGTTTGATCGAGTCTGCTGTTTACCGTTTCAATAGGACAAACGCGATCTCGAGTTTCGTTCAACCGTGAACAACGGAAGGCTGTGAAACGAGGAGTTGCAGATCATCCTATCAGCTCCGAGCTCTGGAATGCTCGCTTTAACTGTATGTTCGTAAAAATTTCATCGCCAAAGAAAAACAAGTCAAATAAAAGGGCATACCTAAGGCCTGTGCACACAATTTTTGTGGCGCAAAAGTAAGACACTAAAGTCTTAAGAAACTACATAAATTTTTTACATGGAGAGTGTTGCAGTATTTAAATGATAAACTTTCAATACTTAGGGACTTGAATGTTTTCTCTTAGTGCTTACTTACTGATATCCCCATAAATGTTCCAACAGAACATTACGAGAGCAATTCATGTTAATATACTGTTTAATATGCCGTTGCTACAGAACTTTACATTCTAGTCATTATAGTTCTTCATCATAGTTTCCAGAGATTGCAATATGGCATCTCTAGACCTTTCACAATTTATACTGATTTTTGTTAAGTTATCGCACTTCGTTAGATTATAATAAGACAAAATATTCGATGTAGCTCTGTTCGAAATATAATTTGTATCAACAATTTAAAACTGTTTTAATGATATATCGATAATGTGCATAGGATACACGACCAGAGTTTTTCTTAAAATGGTTAAACTATTATATCCAAGTTTGAAAGTTCAGAAATTTGATAAGTCTCTATATACCGAATGTATCTAAATTAGGCTGACAAACTTCGGCTGCAGTTTCATCACGAAGAAAGGAGAGGAAAACAAATATACGACTTATGGTCTAAAGTGAATCCCAAGGGTAGTACACTTCTCTGAAGTTGGATCTGAAACACTAGTGTATTACAAATATTGGAGAAAATTTTTAAGATGAAACGTTGAGTGTGTGAATGTGTAACGGAACAAAGATCCGTAGACACCGCAACACCTCTCTGTCACTGTCATCACATTATTTAATGGAAATAATCACTGTTAATACCCTTATTTCGACTTAATCTCCATGGCGCTGTAACATACGTGGAATTTAAAACATGGATTATGCAATAACCGCCAAAACTTTGAGAAAGAATCATTTGACACTGCTAAAGCCTAGAAGTTTAGTGTGTATATTAAACGGAATTTCGCCACCAACATAGAACTTCCATCTATAGACTAGAAAAACTTACCAAATAATTAACAAATCACTAATTAAACAGGCCATGGTGGCTGAGCTGTTAGACTGCTCGCCTCATACTAAGGCGAACCGGGTTCAATCCTCGTCCGGGTCACTCCGGATTTTCGCAAGTGGAAATAATGCCAGACGATGCCGCTGGTTAGCTGGTTTTCTCAGGGATCTCCCATTTCCCCACTCTTACATTCCGGCGCCACTTCATTATCACCTCATTTCACCGTCTTCGGCAAAATCACTCATATAGACTAATCAAAATTAAAAAGTGTTGTGAATTAGAAAATACAATACAAAGGGAATTCTATTACAACTAGTATTTAATAAGAGAACGCAACCAATTCTCAATATTTCTCATGATTTTATTATACTAGTTTGAAATATTCTCAAAAGTCAGGCATATTGCAAAGTTCAAATTACAGATGGTTTCATATGCAGACACAGCCGCGTTTGAGGGAAAACAATAAAGCATCATTAATAGCTCATCCATAGCAATATATAATATAATATATTTTAATGTGAGAAATTATTAATTAATGCATTCATCTTCTCTTAAAGTTATACAGCAACAAGTAGACTGATATGCTATTGCACTTGAAGAGAAACGAAGTCAAGTCGTAATTTATGTGAATTGTTTAAAGTATTTACTAAAATACATTCATAAAAACTGGATTTCAAATTTTCGACGCTATAAATAAACATTGTCATAATTGCATTAGCGACAGATAATTTTGATGTGCTAGGGGCAATTAAAGTTGTCTCACTAATCAGCACCCATTTTGACACGTGTTGAGTGCATATGACTAAACATCGTTTCAAATAATTCCTGAAGGTTCGAAATGATAGAAGGATATGAAGAAGTTTAGAAAACAAATTAATGTTACACAGTGTTCGCCTTCCATCGAGTGATAAGGAATGAACGCTGGACGTACTCAGTACGCACACCTGGGGGAAATCTTGAAATGACGTGCGTGCGACGCGCTATTATTTTCTCAGACGTCAGCTGACTCACATTTCTCCTTGCTGGATGCTTCGCAACTGGAATTAAAAAGGGCTGCCTCTGTCAGGGAATTAAGCTGCCGTTTTCGAGAAATGGAAGTTTAAAAAGATAATTTGACAAAACCTCCTCCAGTGCAACCTACTGAGATCAAACACACGACCTCACGAACACGATTAAAGTTAGCCACCGCTTGAGCTCAACGAGCTCGGTTTATGAGGAGGGAGTTTGAATGAGTGAAAGAAAAGGAAAAATGGGCCGACCATTGGCCTTACATCATAGGCGCAATCGCCACAAAATTTGCATGTCATAAGACTATGCCATGACCCTGAATGAGTTAACGTAATAAAAGAATAAGCATCGTGTATGACTTTACCTTTTTTGAACACGCGATTACGAATTTGGGGTTCCCACATGAAACGCCAAATGACTAGTCGTCGGCTAGCGATGCGCGGAATCCTGGATTCGAAACCTGGGTCGGTAACAATGCTTCGCAATTTTCAGAAATAATTTTAAGTAAATATAACATTTCAGCCGTTTCCAAATTAGCCGAAAGGCATGCAGTTGTCAAGTAAGTTAAAATTCATAATAACTTTGGTATTGTCCTAAAAGTACGCAGTCTTACACGAAGCTACTTTTCCGTTCGCCATGTTATATTTGTGCGCAGCAGTAGCGGAATAAAAACCAAAAACGTCTATTTATTTTTATTCATTCGTATACAAGAAGAGAGACGGGCTCTTTTACGTTTCTTTGCTAAATTACGTGAGAGGGAGGTGTCTGACAAACTGTTACCTTTGATCCGGGTACAAGAAAATGAAAATTGTAGGTCCGGCAGGCGAAGTCCCGAGATATGATGTTTAGTACCATAAAAATTGTCCGCTACCTGTAAGATGACCAGTGCCTACCAACAACTACATCGCTGTTTAATAATTAGTGCATTCCCTACGTCACAAAATATATAAAGACACGGGTAAATATACAAATAGTCAACATCCATCTAACTTCAGTAAGGAAGATAAGTACTTGCATTATCTCGAACATTGGAGCAAAATCATGCAGTAGAGCTGTTCTTCTACGATTCTGCTACTTTATATAGCATCGTAAATCAAATTCTGTAAGGTGGAAAGTAGTAAAAATTTTACTATCCAAACCAGATTGGCACCTGGCGTGGCATGACCACCACAAGGTTGCGAAAACAATAAAATTCTCGCATTGCATGAACTATGTGATATAACCTAATCCAAAATAGATTTTGGAGCCCATGCAATAAAGAACGTTATAACGCACTGTCAGATATTTGAATACGTTTGAACTCAAGTAACGAAAAAAACAAAACTGGCAGTGTGTGCACTTTTCGCATCAGCAGAACAAGATTGCTATAACTCCAAATCATCATATTAACTCGATGGATTTTGTGGGCTAGGTTCTTTCGTGGTACTCATTTATGGAGCCGAGAAATGAGAAAGTAAATATTTTCTCTAGAAATCAAAATTCTAAATAACTTTCGTAACTATAAATTAGCCGTTCAAGGTCCCGTTAAAACTTTTTTATATTTCGTCACAATGCCAGAATAAGCATATTTTACTCGCACCTATTTCCAGCAATCAAAAAGTTATTTATAAATATGTATTATAGTGGCATTAATACTGTACCTATAATTTGGCACATTTCATCTTTTTAATAATGCAGTCTTGCTCACTGTTTTTGCCTTAAAAGTTGCCTAAAAGAAATGAGACACACTTGCACTTTAAAAGCGCCTTCCTATTTTTAAACTTTCCGATAAATTGTCCTGTTTCCGTTATACCGTCTAATTACTATTTTGGGGAGGACAGTAAATGCAACCACGTAACATCTAATAATCAGGTAACATTTCCTGTATACGTCATTGTTTCAATTCGATATATTGTTTAATTTCGTACTATATTGTGAATTGACCACGTGGTTCTTAGCTCGTGCTGTATAATTACCACGGAAATAATATAGGGCAATGTGCTTCTTTACTTTGTCAAAGCTTTTAAGAGAAATTTACTATTGCTACGATGTGCGAGATGCTAAAATCATACAGTGTTATAGAAAAAGAACTGATATAAAATTAATTTTTAGATTTGATTTTCTAAAAATAAATATAATTTTGACGTAAATTACCGAAAGAATTGTTATCTTTCCTTTAAAACTAAACTGGAAGGTTTTTTTTTCTTGCATGTTTAATGGTAACCAGATATTGTCGTCGATGGTATCTTACGGAAGGGAGTTTCATTATTTAAGAGCTCCAAGCTTAAACTATCAAAATAGCTGTGTGTTTAGTTGAATGATACTATCTTTGATATCACCCTCTTAATAAAATATGTGATTGCAAACTTGTTTCAATCAGTTTATAAAAAAATATTATTTAACCAGGAATCTTAACCAGCAACTGCAATTGATACCAGAAACACAAAATTGTAATTTTTGCTTTTTATTATGCAAAATTTATGTTAGAGATTAGTATTTATTTCAGGAAATCATTATATAGGTACCATGTCCAAAATGTGACAGCTCTGGAAAGGAAAAAAAACACGAAATTGATGCATCATATTCTATCGCACACCTGAAACTTTTGAGAAGGCCAAGCACCTCTAATTCAAATAGTACTCGGAAAGAGAGATACGAAGATCAAAATTCATAAAAATAAATTTAATTGCCTGCTTAGACTCTATTATAACATAATTTCATAACTTTCCATCTCAGGCAATTAGAACTATTTAGTAATTTTAATTCGACTAATAATAATAATTTGTTAACTCATTACATAAACCATACGCAATATTTGTTTCTGTAAACAATAAAAAATATTTTACTGTAATTTTTTTTAACGCGAAATTGATTAGTAAATATGTTTTCTGTGTTAAAGCATTATTTTAAGATATTTATGGCATTACTGAGGCTCAGAGAAAATAAAATTTTTGAGGGTTACGCTGTCAACTTTTATTGTCACAGAAGGGTATACCAGGTTTCAAACTGATTTTGAAATGCAAACTCTGTTAACTACATCCCAAAGAATACGGAAATTGTAATTTAACTCGCGGCCAGGTTACCGGCATTTCTTGTGATCCAAATGGAAGTGACGATTTCTTTATGCAACATCTATATCAACTTTCCAGAAACTATTTTTATTTAGTTGTTCCAGCTGCCTGAAGTACCCAAGTTTATTTTTAATCATAAATGTATCAATTTTTTTTACAACTCAATAACCAAAGAAGCGCCTATATTTTGAATAATACAGTTAAGTTAATAAAAGCTTTCACTGTATTTTATTAGCCTCCTTTTTTCTAAATTGTTATTATTCTACTGTTTTATCCGACATTCTCGACGTTTAAAGAGTGGGGTTACTAAAGTTATAACAGCATATTTAAACAAAATTTAGCAAGTCGTATTTATATTTGCAAATGCCGTAACCCTTTTTGATGCCAGATTTGATAAAACTTTATTAATAAATATTTTACTGAAATTAAGGTAATGGTTCAGAATACCAAACATTTTATTTAATATTCTATATATTCAAAAATAAATTTTTTTGTAATATTACTTGAGAACTAACGAATATTTGCCAAGGCTTTGTAAACTAGGTTATTTAGGCACACATAATATTCTAGTGTTTGTCAACCACCGTTGACTAAAATTAGTTTTCACCGAGGAAACGTTCCAAAACAATTATATACAAAATTAAAACAAATCTGATAGCGGGGAGTGTTATAAAAATTACCGTAACATAACTACTTTATTATAAACGAGTATTTTTTGGCAACATGGATATTTCATACTTTTCTTAACAATTTCCCTGTAAACCAAACAATAGCGTATAATGGGCTGTGGTGCAATTTTGAGGATTCTCCACTCTAAACGTGAAACAGTGAGAATCGAGCCAAATCAGTGAAAACAGTGAAAATTGTGCGACTAATAATCAGTGGCAGATAACTATTAATATAGTAATTAAATTTTAGTGATTTGTTTGTGATTTCCACTGAGTGTCCAGAATTCCACTGCAATAAATCACTTGTTCCCAGTTAATTTGCTTGATCTGCCAGTCGGCAATATCCTATCAGCTGACTTTCAGTGAACGTTATTTCACAGATAGATATCACTGATTCGGGTTTAGTGTGTTAATATCCGCTGGGCCGTTTATCACTACAAATTTTCACTCCGCATTGTCGTGATGCACAATCCGCACCTGTGACAATTACTAATTAAAGCGTGTCGTCTGTGAGTTATGCGATGCGTGTGAAATTAAATTTGTCATATTTTGTTGTTAATTTTTCAACGTAACAGTGGAAATATATTTTCATATCAAACTTACTTAGGTATTCATTTCCAAAGTTAACAATATAATTTTATGGTACTAGTTCATTCAATTGAGCTCTAAAATTTCGTTGATCTTCAGTCTTTGTAGGCCATGGTCTCTTTCACAAGTTCCTTGGAATTTGAAATCTGAAATAAAGAGCCGTGCTCAAGGACACTGCTGTTCAGAAAATATTGTCAGAATCCACAAATTTTGTAAATTTGCCAATACCGCAATATTACCGGTATTAGAACATCGCTGTAACGAGCGGTTGCTTGCATCGTGTAATAACCAATGTACCGTAAAACCATTATATACAGATTGCCCTACGTAAAAGGAACCCAGCTCCAAATTAATTTAAATGGGAGAAAATATACTACCTATAAAACACGGTCAGTTGTGATATTACTTCGCACTTTTGATTCATTTGTAATAAATGTGTACGCATCCGTTGTACCCGCTTAGAAGTGAACGAACGTTTCTTACTCACACAAGCTAAATCCACTTAAGTTAAACAGACGAGGCTGAGATAGAAGGCTAATGCACTATTGCTAGGAAAGTATTGTCATTGTGGAGGCGTGCGTGCGTTCCTGTGCCAGCATGGAAACATGCCAGCAAGCCACACATGGACACGTTGGAAAACATGCACAATAAAATTCATACGTTCGGTGCTTACAACTGCAGTTCGCCTGATTGAGCTTCCTGAACCTTGTACAGAGGTGTATTGTCTGTCAAGGCCATCATGTTCAGCAACTTCAATAAACAGTAGTTTGCATGCTTTATTGCACGCTTATAATGCACGTTGAGGACCATTACACGTGGGACGTCCTGTTCGATTCATTGCTGGAACCTTTCGCGCCATCTACAGTTTTAAAAACTTCAAAAATATCAAATAGTCAACAATATATCAGAATATCGTCGATGTATACACAGGAAACCCGTAAAAGTAGTTTTGAACCTTCACAGAACTCGTGAACACCGTCCACCGGAGACGTGCCTAATGGTCTACAGCTTGTCGGTCTGGTATTGGTTACGGTTTTCTGCCACTAGATGTCGCTCATTCGTACCACTTTCAGAAACCGTTGAAGTTAAAGAAATTTTAAGACTTCCGCGTGGTTTTGGCTTCTTGTGTACATATATTTATATCAAATAACCGATTATCTCGCATGTTACAAACTTTATGAGCGCTGAGTTCATTTCTAAGTTTTTTTTGTAGTGTTCAGATGTTCACAGAAGAAACAGTACAGGGCCCAAACACAAGTTTGAATCGCGTGGAGGGGCGAAACGGTTACAACATAAATTATTAAGTATAATTTTTTTAGTACTCCTGCTACGTAACCGACATCATGAAGCAGCATGTTTTAACTGACGAACGACAACGTCAAGTATAATGACCATGAGAAACAAAATAATTAATTCAGAAACTTAATTTCTGCTAAACATAACTTTACAATCTGATGATTATTATACACAATGTATTCTTAAAAATAGTTAGCACATAATGCTGTTAAGTTGTTTCAGCATGAAACATTGGAATACATATAAAATGAGATATTTTGTATTAAAATCAACACGTAACGATTTTGTGCGTATACGACTGCAATCTTAAAGCCGGTTTCGAATTATCTTGAAACACATAGCGAAGGTGTATATTCCAGTGGAATAAGATCAGCCACACAGTCTTAGTTCATATTTTCCATGCCATCTTGAAAGTGCTGTTCCTGGTTTTATTGTGCACGTCATGATTCATAATATTTCTACCACATTTGCAAAATATTTATATTTTTCTTGACAAAACGTTATAATTGAAAATCTTTTATACAGTTGATGAGTGGTAATTTACTCGTTGAATGTTATAGTAAAACTTCGATGTCGTTTTTAACCTGGGTACAGAGTGACTGGAGAGATTTGGGCAGCTCTTAACATTAAGGTCTTGGGAGCCGATAAGGGTGAAACGAGATGAGAATAGAGCAGCGCCGGAATGCAAACACCGGGGGAAACGGGAGATCCCCCGGAAAACCCACCGACCAGCGGCATCGCCCAGCACATCCGAAAAATCGGGAGCGACCCCGTCGGGAATCAAATCCGGTTCGCCTAGGTGGGAGGCGAGTAGTCTAACCACTACACCACCGTGGCCCGTGGGCACAGAATTTTGCCATATAGTTTTCAAAACTTGCAGTATCCTGCAAAATAATCTAATACTAATATATTAAAAGTAATAGATTCTTGCCAGTAGGCTAATCCAGAGGTGGTTTACATCTACATTTCGCACAAACAAAATATATAAGTACATTCATACTATACTCGATATTTGTGCCTACAGCTCTCGCACGGCTTCCTAATCAGTCTCACCACGAAGGTGAGCTCTTTTAAAAGAAACAGTAGTCTACTTAAAAATCTGTGACAAGTTTATAATTGTTTCTAGTCAACAAATTAATCTAACTGGTCAAATATATCATATACTTCGGAATACATATAGCTGTGTTTACATCGTTTTAGAGGAACGCGGTAGTTTAATGTGTAGAAGTTATGGAAAGTAGTTAAGAACTTAATTTAAATTCTGTCGCACTGTTTCCTCGCGTAATTGGTTAAGTTTGCGCGGTTTGTGGTCTCACGCTACAAGTTCGAAACCAATTTCGCGCAGACCTAAAATCTAATCACAATCGAATTCCATGGGAGCCATACATATGCAATAATTGTATTTCTTAAACAACTGAAGTTACTGAAAGAATATATTGATTCGGATTAAAGGGTATTTTGGTATTATGTTATATCGTGTTTTAGAATATACAAATATGTATACTGTGTTTATAAACTTTATATATATAAAAATATGACATTAATATACTTTAAAATTAAAAGGTATTCAACCGATATTGTGAGTGGTCTCAACGGGTTCCCAAGTCCATTTAATGTGAAATATCATATTTCATGTAAATTGAGACTATTATAATTTTTGTCGCATTTTAACTATTGGCAGTGAATTTCTAATACTGACAAATTAATCAGTGGGATATATAAATACACATATGTAATTTAAATGGAGAATAAATAACACAAGATGTGAACACAGAAAAGGAAATTTTGCAGAACAAAGCCTGCCATTAACGGAAAGAGTAAAGTTTATTGTCAAATTTCAACAAAAATAAATTACAAAATATTGCAATTTTCGGCTTTGATTTTAGTTAGGTTTACCGAATAACTTTCCTTTGAATAATACCTTAAATTTATGTCGCAATTCAACACCGTTCAGAAAAAAAGCATGAGTATTTGACGAGCGGCAAAGATAGAAATTAACCAATTAACCGGAAACGATGCATTCCAACTCTGTATAACGCCAAAATGCTCCCATGAGTTATATGACATTTCATGCGTACAGTGCCTGGGTACGTGTTAGTAGGCCGAAAATGTTGGACCCCGGAATTAAACCCACTGAATAAGCTCAGTTTTGAGGTTTGTTCAGTGCTAAACAGCAAGGTCATGAACGCCGGTCAGGGTGAAATGAGGTGCGGATGGAGCAGCGGAGGAATTTAAGGCCGAGTGGCCTAAATAGAATCGAACCCGGTTGGCCTTGTTGGGAGGCGGGTATTCTATTTACTACATCATCGTGTCCTCTTAAAACAACTGAAAATTACGTTATTTATTTGGTGTCAACCGGGTTTGAAGCCAGTGGTATCCACTAGAAATCTCTGCTTCGAACAGTACGGTAATCTATGAAAATAATTGGCGACTCAGTGAAATAGTGCCACTGATTCAGAAGCAGCGAGTGGCAGGGAAGGAGCAGTTACATATTTTAAATAAGCATAGAAGGATAACGGGCATTCCTTCTCTAACTCACGCCTTGCTTTTCTAAAAGCAGTTTACGGATGGAAGCCCTGCTGAGTTTACACTGTCTGTCCAGTGCGTATTCATCCACCTTGTATAAAAAATTTAAATTGTTTTGGACCTGGTTGATACTGTTCATGTCTAACTCAAGTAAAATCGTTAGACGTGCAAGCATAGTGCAGTCAATAACCGACATACCACTCTAATGTCTACAGTACATAGAGGCTATATGCAACGTATACAAATTGCAGTTTTTAACACAGGGGTTGCTTATAGAAGTGAAAACTATGGAGAAACTATACGGGCAGTTTAATATTACGGCCAAGCGTTTGGTCACAGCGGCCCCATGAATATAGCGTATGATTATGTGTGGACATCACAAATATGGCGGCAAAACTTCATGCCACGATTACAACAGTTCATTAGGAGATATTGAATAATGTACAAGGTAATATACTCTGCGGCATGCAGCTGCACGTCAGCGAATGGACGGAACATCTGATGTAAATCCCACCCATCTAACCAATTACTGCGGGCACCTATTGTGGACTCCTAGTTCAGCTCCTATGCATGTGCTGTGGAATGTTGTGTATGAATGCATTAATATATTACACGATATATAACATGCAGTGGCGTGGTCAGAATTTCGGATCATTGGGAATTAGTAGAGGGTAAGGGGGAGGGGTATGACTTCACGAATTGCAAAAGTTAATGAAATTTTTTTAAAATATTTACAGAAATATATTATATTTCACAATTCACATAATACAAAAATCAGCATTATTTTATAAAGTTACTTCCTGGCATTTCTCCCTATCTCTCTCTCTCTCTCTCTCTCTCTCTCTATATATATATATATATATATATGGGTGTGTGTGTGTGTGTGGGCGTAGTTTCAGTTACTGTTATACAGGGACAAGGGTGCGGATGTGATTTAGTTAAAAATGTAAAGGAATTTTCTGAGGATGAGATTTCAGTTAACACAGAATCTGCTACTGAAAGAAAAGTGTATATGAAAACGTTAGCAACCTCTGAGAGGTCATCTGTCTCTACACCTTTTTCTTTGATTGTGGTTCTGGAGTCAGATTTGTTTATTTAGTCAGAATGATGAATGATAATATTCAAGAAATATTCATCTTGTTATTTGAAGAGTCAATAAGTCTATCATAATGCATTTGCTTTGTTTTTTATAATTGCTTCTTAACAGTATTTATATATACATAAATATGTATATATATATATATATATATATATATANGCGTCTGCGTGGTTGCGCGTGTATATGCGCGCCAAAACTATAGATAGTCTTCATTTAATCATATAATAAATTTAAAAAATAATTTTATATAAGTGACCCTTCACAAGACTGACTCTTCATGCTCTACAAATTACCCCTAAATGATCACTATATGATCCATAAATTACCCATAAACGACCCCTAAATGACCCTATACGACTGCTAAATGACCCACTTGTATGTGGTGCTTATTGTGGTGCATATGGTGCTGATTGTGGTGCATGTGGTGCTGATTTTGGTGCATGTGGTGCTGATTGTGCTGTGTGGTGCTGATTTTAGTGCATGTGGTTCTGATGGTGCTGTGTGGTGCTGATTGTGGTGTATATAGTGCTGATTGTGGTGTGCGGGTAATTTAGGAGTAACTAAGTAGTCATTTGGGGTCATTTAAGGGTCGGTTACGGGTCATTTAGGGGTCATTTAGGAATCATGTTGGTCATTTAAGGGACATTTAGGGATCATTTAGGGGTAATTTGTGGAGCATGAAGGGTGAGCCTTGTGAGGGGTCGGTCGGACAGTAGTCAGTTGTCTGCTTTCAGTGTGACTATGGGTTTAAGCTGAGCGAAGAACTTGTCGGGAAGAAACCGTTGAAGATTTAAATGCATGGTAATGTTATCAAGGAAATAGACAAAATGTCTGGTTAAATGGAGGCATAAAATGCTTAAATATTACTAATTAAATGTGTTAGTAAGTGTGTATATATATATATATATATATATATATATATAGAGCTAGGCGGAGTACACGGTCACTTAGAGGTCATTACATCGACGTCTTGTTGTTGGTTCTGCAACGCAGAGTTCTTGCCACTTCCATCGGCGGTCTGATTGATGATGGTAATTTCGATTATATAGCTCCTCTACCAAAATCGGCTGCGACCAGTACGAACGACGAGCTTCTGACCTCATCACCTGGAACAACATATTTTTCAACGAAGACATCTTCATTACTGACTCCTGCTTCTTACCGACCGTGACGACAGCCAAACCATCTGGATCCACTAGTGTAACATCTACAGAATTTTCAGTGGCATATCGGTGTTGCTTTTTCTGCAAGGAATTTGCCTTCAAGCTTACTGCACGACGACATGAAGTTTGTAAGTGCCAGAATAGTTAGTTTCATGAGATTTGTATAATGATGCACACTTTACATGGACGAACATGAATATATTTTTTAGTGTATTTGTAGTAATGGATTTTAAAAACAAAAATGTAAAAAAAAAAAATTCTTGTTAATTTTGTATTGTAACCAGTCTGTTATAAACTGATTTCGTAAAAAACATCACTATTAAGCAAATATTGGCTAAACACTAAGGTTATGAAGGGCTTAAACATACATTCCTGGAGCTATAAATTATACTTGCAAACTGAATTTCACGAGCCGGCCTCCTAAGAGTTCGCAAATTATATAAAAAAATCTTTAATACACTAATGCAATTTTATGAGGAATGCAGCCTCTTCGTTTGTTGGCTATTCAAGAAGATTTCCATACCTGTCTCGGTGGCCGATTGGTCTAAGGCGACCACCATGTTGGCGACCCAAGATCCGGCAGTTCGATCTCGCCGTACACCAGACGATATATTAAGCTCTGTGAAAATTAAATAACAGTGCCTCTAGTGGTCAACTCCAGAACCAGCATGGCGGTTGAACGAGAGCGACATCAGCGCCCCTAGCAGGCGGCAGTTGAAGGAAGGACAAGTGGAAACAAGATGGCGGGGTCGAACGAAGTTGAGTAATTGGGAAACAAGATGGTAGGTGGAAACAAGATTGTGGGCAGAATCAAGATAGTGGATGGAAACAAGATGGCAGATGGAAACAAGGTGGCTGACGGAAACAAGGTGGCGGACGGAAACAAGATGGCTAATGGAAACAAGATAGTGGACGAAGAAAGTGCAAGAGAGAAAAGAGGTGGGAGAGAGAGGCAAGATGGAATGACAGAGCATGAAAAATTGATGGAATTACAGAGCATGAAGTAGCTAGATAGAATGACAGAACATGAAGTGGATCATTCTAATAACAAGCTGGCGGAAAGGTCGAGGTCAATAAATGGCTGTAAGCTGACCGGAATGGCAGAGCAGGATGTGACGTCATCCAATATGCCGGACGGCTCCTGGCTCCTACTTATGAATCAGTTGTCCCTGAATCGCCATGCCTACAGTACTTCTCTATACCACTTTAAAAATGATTTACCATAATGTTCATACCTAAAAAGTATTCCAATGCACCTGTTTTAGTTATTTTTACTCAAATAAAATTATGCGATAGGAAAACGTTGAGAAACTAAAAAAATGTAATACACGTATAAACGCAAAGTTGCTCAAATGCTATTTGCAGGTAGACATATTTTAGGTACGCTAAATAGTTTTTGAATAATTTTTTTTTTTAAACTCTGTACGCCATTTAGCGCCCTAGGCAGACTGCAACCAGTTTGCGTTTAACGCATCATACGTTGAACGCATTAGCACACACATGTTTTCGTCCTAAAAATAGTGAAGAGTATATGTTGTGTAATGGACTACCATGCGTACTTGAAACACAAAATGATCTTCGCATGCAAAACCGAAAAAAGCCGGACCGTAGACGCACCGTAGACGTCAGATCTGTAGCATGGTACCTCAGCGGTGTTACAAACAAAGTTTTTCGTAAATACCCAAAAAATATTTTCCTACATGCGCGTGAAACTGACTCGGAATAATTAATTTTATTGTTTATCACTAAACCGATTGAACTATATGTAAGGGTTTTGCACAAACCATCACAACATTTATAAAGTTTTTAATTAATGAATTAACATTAATTTTTTTGTCTGCAGGTAGCAACTAGGTATTATATAATAAACGTTCACTCTTACTCAGCTGCACAATTTAAGAATACGACTGTGTCGTTTTATTTCTGAAAAATTCAAAAAAGGATTTACTAGAGGCACAAAAAATTCAGAAATAAGCCAAATATTATCCTAGTTTTCAAGGTTTAATTCTAGCAAACTGAAGAAAATAGGAAATATGTAATGAAGAATTATAAAGATTGCGCTCATGCCCCTTCACTTTGGTCTAATGGCAGCCGGCTGTTATTTCTGTCAATGGAATTTGGTCTGGCACCATGAAATATAGTTGAATAAAATCTAGACTCTATGCAAAGAATTTAAGGTACATTGTGGCACTGGTTCGAGGCCTAATGAGGTCAAAATAAAGTGATATTAATAAACCATTTAACATAACACCTACAAATCCACGATTCGTAGCCCACTTTAGATTTATCACACCTCAAATAATTTATTGGTACAAGCGAATTAACCGTTAAATATATTGGAATTAAATAAGTTAGTGGGACGAGAAAAATAAATGGATCAAAAACCGCAGTGTGCTCTAAAAGGCCACGCTATGTACATACATATATGTTAATGTATTCACTGCAAATAATTAATAAAATAGCCCGACTTACATCCACTACAACAGCTACAACATATTTAACAGTACCATCTTCTGTGTTACTGCATCTCTCCAGCAGGCATGTAGGCTACAAATCCAAAAGTAACTTTGAACTAATGTTTACAATCTATCCCAGTTTGCAGTCACTTTTGCTAAACGTGTGTGACGTCGAATGAGAGACAAACTTAAAGGTAAGACTAATAGTGTTAAGACGTGGTGAGGACATATATACGCGTGTTTATACCCGCGGAAACAACTATTGGCAAAGCTCCAGATTTTCTTCGAATTCTTATCAGTTTAATTTCGTTGGAAAGTTTTATTGACCGAAAAGCTTCGCCAAGAAAAACATCAGCTGGATGTACATACTATTTTACACGGAACGGGAGTCAAAAGCACGACTGGAGAAATACTCCTATGGTTGATAATGACGTAATGGACTGTTTTTAAACATTGATGTGTATGTAAAATTAGTTGTTCAATTGAAGCCCTTTAATTAACCAAATTGACGTATTCAATCTTTTCCGAAATATTGAAATCAACAGTAAGGATTCTCCGTTATCGAAGATGTTAATTGTGACGACGACTCCGTAACAAATTAAAATTTCGTGTACATTTTTGTCATCCAAGAAACAAATATTTATGAACAACTGAACACAAGAGGAGACAAGATTGAAGCTTTGCTAACTTTTACTACGAAAACTCAATTACATGACATGCATTAAGATTATTTAGTTATTATTATTTGGTGTATTAAATGCCTTTGAACGATGCAAAGCCTTAGTACAGGAACACTATTTATTCAGGGATTGGTAAGGAATCTTCCATGGCTGTGTTAAGGAACCATCACAGCACTCGCCTGGAATGATTTCGAAAAACCGTGGAAAACCGATATCAGAATGGCCGGACCGGAAATCGAAACCACTGCCACACAGTAAATAAGTACACAGAGACGTGGTTGCCGCGATGGTGTAGTGGTTACACTACTCGCCTCCCAACTAGGCGCACCAGGTTCGATTCCCATTTTCGCACGTGGGAATCGTGCTGGACGATGCGACTTGTCAGCGGGTTTTCTCAGAGATATCCCATTTCTCACGCCCTTGCATTCCGGCACTGATCCGTACTCACCTCGCTTCTCCCTCATTGGCTCTCAAGACCTCGCTGTTAAGAGCCACCAAAATCTCTCTACTCCACACAGACGAAACGGCGTCGCGGTTCCTTTGACGTAGGCGTACCCGTTCCCTGATTGGCTGCGCAAAGCTTTGGGACCATGTGCCTGATTGGCTACTGCATGCTGCGAAAGAACCTCTATTTGCCTGGGCTGCCTCCTGGCAAGAAGGATACCAGGCGCTGATTGCCGAACGGCGTCCCGAAATTTTGCTGGCTAGTGACGCCATTTTGGTGGTGTGTGCTGTTGGAGTTCGAGGTATACAAGTACTTTATTCTGTACCATTAAACTAACTCGCTCGGTATAGATGTAAAGAAAAGTATAAAATCACATATAAACAAACTAAACTTTCAACGTCTACAAATTTAAAAGTCCTTCAGAATTTACGATTTGGCACTTATTACTAGGGACCTGGAAATTCCGTAGGTTCATTTGGCAACAAAATAGACTTCAGTTCTTTCTGTACTAGAGGCTCAGTTAGTTGTTCATTGGCTGATGCTCCACTTTCGCCCAGACCAGGTAGCACGGGATTCGGACTTTGTTTCCTTGCAGTTAGCTATTGGCTCAAATTCGTCTAGGGCGCGGCTTACAAATTGCGAACCAATCGAAAAAGGAATTCAGATTTACATGTTCTTTGAAGCCTCGTTCATCCTCAAATGAATACATAAAATTTCAGGATTCTGCTTGTTATAAATAAGAGCTGACTGTTTAAATATTATGGAATAAACTTCGTCGGAGATCGAACTCTGTTTCTGTGAAAACTACAGCTGCTAAATTGCATCCTTTTCCAAAAATAAAGGCGGGCTTATCTTCGTATTTTGCGCAAGTTCATAACACTGGCTCAATATTTGCCAATATCTGGAAATAGTACTGTCAATATCACGTGACCACGCAGTGCAATGAAGTTTGCTTGCATTTAGTTTTACTACGGATCCATGCTTTCATATGAACAAAACTTGTTCATGAAAACAGAGTGTAAATCGTACTCCAAATCTCGTGTTTTTGAACACTTACGATTACAAAACAGCCTTTCAGTGTCGGTACACGAACTGTTTCTACGTAACTAGCATGTGCACGTTAACCCCACTCTAAGTGATAGTTAAAAAAATTTCCACACAAGTGTACAAGCTTACTGACAGAGAACTCGCTATTGGTGAAGTAATGTCCGAACATTTGAGGCAGAAATCCTTCATTTGTTCGTGAAAGAATCACTTGCGTAGTGAATCTTATGATTTTGTTTAGTAGCGACGCTCAATGATTATATATTCCCGCCCTGGTATAGTCCATTCATGGTTAATTCCAACTACTCTGAAGTAATGCTAAGTTCACTTCGGTTATTCCTCCGCATCATACAAACAAAGCTTAACTAAATATAAAAAATAACAACAAAGGTACAACGCACCGTATTAGTGCGCACTCATTTTAATAACATTTTAAATAAGAACATCTTGTTACTAGGCATTACCAAATCAACTATTTTCTCCCTGTTTTATTCATAATAATTATAAATGAAATATTCTAATTTATAGACAAACATAAATAAAAGTTCAATTAAACCAAAAATAAGATACTTTTATATTAACAGAAGTTTAATCTGCTTGTGATATGTGACATATTTAGGAAACAACCAAACACTTTATATATTATGTGATTTTTTAAAGGTTTGATTCAGTAATTAATATACTGCGAATACACTTTCAACGGGAAATTCTCCATGATATCAAAACAATAAAATGTTTCCAATTCACTTCAGGAAATGTACTGGAGTAGCAGTGTGCATCAGAGCAGGTGCCACTGAGCAGCCCTCTCGTGTTCGGTTTGCTGCTTCTGTCGGCCAAACGAAGAAGGGCCTTCCTCATTTCTAATACGTCGTCCTCTTCTTGACTCCGGATTTCTGGGTCAGGGGTCTCCGCTGATGGCGAGGGTCGTTCATTTCCTTGCATGGCGGGCAATCGCCGACCAACAACTTTTATAGCCTTAATTCAAGTGCTCTGCTCCTCTGATTACTTCCTGCCTGCTCGAGTGATGCAATGAAAACTGCACTACCATCATACTCCACAGGAATTAAATTTTTCAGCGTCGACTTCATTGCAGCCTTCTTATACGCGTTAATGCGGTCCTATAACGAAATGTTTCACTAGAATCGCATTATTAATTGTTGATTTATAACTCCCCACGTAGGTGACCTGCGTGAACAAATCACAAGTGTGATATATTGCAATTTCTTTGAAATCCGAGACTTAGCTCATTTGCGATAAAGGTTTTTTTAGAGCTTAAATATTTTCTCAAAAGTTAAAATGATATACGGACGAACAACGTCAAAAATAAAAAAATAAAATTAATTTTCCACGATACTTTGATGACACTGGCAATTATTTTGAACTGTATTCTGACAGTAGTAGGATTTAGAGAGTTCTGATTCAGGATTTTAGGAGCAGGATTCAGGATTTGCCTGCCAATTCGGTTGACGTCCTATCCGGCGCTACAAAATTCCCCGTTTTTTCCTCAAAATGGCTGGTTCAGATGTTTAAAATGCCTTTATTGTCCCCAAAATTTTCTTTTTCTACCCCACCCCCCAAATTTTTAGAAATTATTTTTTTTTTTTAATTTGCTGCTCAGTGTGATTGAGTGGCCGCTCAATGCTGCTAAATATCCGCAAAAGTTGTTTAAACTTTGACCGCGATAAGAAATCAATAAAGTGAAATTATTTAAACATTTTTAAATTTAAGTTTATTTTATAATTTAGAAAATTTTAAGGCATACGTATACAGTGTTATGTACCGCCGGACTCGTATTTTCAAGGCGACTACGATTGTGGTCTCTCAACTATTACCTAACTCAATTACAGGACCACCATATTGTATTTAATAGGTATGCTCCCTCCCCTCATCAAACGACAACCCAGCCCCATCTCACCGCCTTACCTTACTTGTAAAGAAAATTCAGGTATCTGTTGAAAAACAAATTGTGTGTGTTGTTGATGGACTGTAGTTTTTCTTTATAACTCACATGCACTGTATTCAGAAAGTCCATTATGAAAAAATATTTTGGTTAATGAAATATTCTTTGTTGCTAAGGGAAAGTCCATTTACTTTTCTAAATGTATATATTAAAATTATATTGTTTTGTTTAAATAAAAATTTAAACAAGCATAGAAAACAATTACTTTTAAAATGTTTGTAATAGTGTCTAAATTATTTTCAGCCAGATTCGTTCGGTACGAAATGGGAGTATCAAATTATGAACTAAATATTTTTTTTACGTCCAGTCTTAATAAAAAAATTGCTCAAATAAAAATTTACAATTTTAAAATTCGTAACAAAACTGCCTATTAAAATTAGCCTCACTATCTGCCATACAGATTATTCTAAGTTTACTTGTAATTTCCGTTGTTTTAACTTACTCATTCATACTATTTTTCTGTCCTATTGGACCGTGTGTCAAGATTTCGCCCCAAGTAAAAATAGCATGTTTTCGGTAAAATTGTATTAATCATTGTACAGTTAGATATTTGCTGATAGCATGAATCATACTTAGTGGGCTACACTCGGATGTATTTAATGTTCAGTTGTGCAATAACACATTTGACAGAGATTCTGTAGGTCTTGCATTCTATTCCAACCGACTGCTTTAGGAGAGGTAGTTTTTGAAAATCTCAGTTTTGATTTTTTCAGACACTTTCCAGGCTAAAGACTGACGAGTTTCTCAGTTACTCACTCACTGCAGTAAGCCACTGGATATTATCTGCGTTAAAAATAAATTAGTATAATAACTATTAGCATTACAGTTGTTGGGAAACAGGGTTCCAAGTTCGAAACCCGAGCCAGCCAGGAGTGTATGTGTCGTTAAAAAATGTATTTACCTTGTCAGCTGCACCCCTACCTCTCCAAACCACACTGGCATAAAGGCAATGAATGGCATTAAGAATCTTACCTCGTTATACGCCAATGCTAAGAAAGCGGCATTCAAAATAAAAATGTTGAGTAAATAATCTACGTCTTTATTGAACAATTTATTATGCTTAAAAAATAGTATGACTTAGAATATATTTTATTGAATAAATATATAAGAAGAACTCTTAGGAAGGACACGGGAACTTGATGCGTGTATTTTAGTACCAATGTGATTTTACGACCTTTTAAAACTCATTTCTGGGGTTACAAACTAACAAAGTCGCCAATAACGGGTGCAAACAACCCTACTGAAATACTTGCAACGTCTGGTAAGCCTTTCGTATTTGTTTTTTATACTTATACTTATATATGTAAAGCGATGGCAGAGAGTCCTTCTACTAATTGACTGTGAGTTAACACAGCGAAACGTCAGAATTTCCCACTCCGTGGGCAGTTTAATTTCTCTTGGCTAATTGGTACTCATGTAAATAATTCATTACAGTTCAGTTGCGGGGGTTAACGAAGAGGGGGAAGCAATAGTTAATAATTACATCGGGCAACTTCATGCTATCCAATATGTCATCAGGAGGATGCAGAAAACAGCTGAATTCTGTCACAGGAGTTAATTACTTCATTATTAATCGGCAAAATTGAAGATTCATCTTGCCGAAGACGGCAAATAAATAGCCAGTCAAGTTTTACGTCACGCTATGTCTCCACGTTTTCGGTTACTATACAGCATACAGTCTTGCAACTTTACGTTCGATTTTTTTTTTTTTTGCATGTCTCCCGGTAACCGTGTCCGGCGTTCAACTTGGTAAAACTACCAACTTGGATCTCGTAGAGTAAAGTGCCTGCTATAATTTAAATATTTTCTAAGAACATGTAAAATACTAAATGTCGTCTGAAAAGTAAAAATTTCACAAATTTACAAGTTTAGTTATAAAATACTTTAACAATATTAAAATATAAAAAAATAACAAACTTATCCAATTTTTTTGAAAAATAAAGTAAAAACATTAAAAATATAGTTTGCTCTTTTTCTAACTTTCCTGTTATAAAACATCCATTGTGGAATGTATAGACATACATGCAAATAATAGTGAAATGCTTTCTGAAATAAAAAATGTTAAACATTTATAAACGGTGCCAAAAAGCAGCCGTTTTTTACCGCATTACATCATCCTGTAGAAAGGAAAATGCATAAACTGATGGCCACGTGTAAGAGCGACAATAATAGTTTCAGAACGGTAAGAAACTTAACATCAATCTAATAAATCGGTCGCCGCATTTAGGGACGCCAAAAAATTAGGATAGTATTTGTAATTGCCACTCGACTTATAAATATAATTTTCACTCGACATATAAAAAACAAAATGTGACATTAAATAATTAATTTCTTCCCTATTAAATTTTATATACAAATTCGTTATAGCAATATTATTATAAACGTCATATTCTTAAAAATGTTATATTCATTACTAGAAAACTTGTGCATCTTGATCAAATTATTTGTCAACCACGAGGGACTTTATAGGCTATACACGGTAAAGTGAGCACTTGTTAAGACCCTTCCAACGGGCATTAACCACTAATAAATAAATGTTTTTGTAGCCTCAGACGTTAACTTTTGAGAGAGGTGGAAGGCCACAGCGTAACGTGTTTTTATTAAACTTAGGGAAAGATAGAAATAGGCTGAAATGAAAATTTAGCAGGGCCTTAATACGTGCTCACTTTATCATGAATAGCCTATATAGAGGAATACAGATAGAGGATATGCAAAAGACTTAAGTATCTGGCAATGGCTCATGCACAAACGTCGTACGAGAGCATTGCCACTGGTCTTCTTATGGCGTGCAGGAATAGTACTCAAGACAGCGTATGTGATGTGACACGATCGACAGTTACAAGGCGTTAGGAAGACGTAACGAGACGGCCTAACGAAAAACTGACGGAGTTTGAGAGAACGCCGGCTTATACGATTGCGAAAGGCTGAGAGGGCGGTGCGCCGAACTGTCCTCATTGCAGCCATTTGGATTTCACAAATTGTATTGAAAGTAATGGACACATGAAGGTACCAGTAGGCTTTGTGTCGGTTTTAGAAGTTTTAGAATAGCCCGATCACAACTGTAAAAGTCACATGATAAACAGTGATAAACGTGCTTGTTTGGATCTTAATTTTCAAAAGACAAGCTAATTTTTATGAATAAAAACATTTTTACCAATTCGAATGTAATCTAACTGCATTTAGAATTGGTTAAAGGAAGTATACAAACATCTTAAAGAACTAGTTTAATAAGCATATCCAATCCATACCGTCTTTGCTAGTCGTATTGGTAGAAAAGCAGTTCAATGTTGGGACACGGAGATTGGTTGTGCGTAGCCAGCGAGATCGGTCTACCTCATCTTTAGTATATGGTACGAACAGAGCAAGTGGTTTCCTTGTACGTCATCCAGCGACATACAATAGCCTTTACCTGAAGCATTATACATTCCCAGCGCATTAAACATGCGAGCCTGGTGACATTTACATGTTCCGGCAATAGTGCTTCAACATGGTCAACTTCGTTTGCAATAATTTCAGCATTGAGCAATCACGCTTTATCTGAGAACAGTTGGTCTTCGTGACAGAGTTTGGAGGACAGAAGCTTATTGCTACAGTCCGATCAAGGTTGCTTCCAACCACCGTTTCTGAAACCCTGCTAAAGTTATAATTTCATCTCATGCAAACAAAACTAAGTCTAGAAAATTACAACATAAGGCCAACGTACCGCATTTGTGCGCACTCACATTAATAATATTTTGCATGACAACTATTTCTAACTAGGCATTACCCACACACCTATTTTCTCTTTTTTTTATACGCATAAATAAAATATAAGTGTAAGTTCTATCTAATCAAAAATAAAGTAGCTTTATGTAAATAAACAGAAGCATAAAATGTTTGTGATACATAACATATTTAGGAAACAACCAAATACGTCATACAAGAGATACTATACAATTTCTCTCTCTCTCTCTCTCTGTCTCAATTCACAGCATCACATATCCCCTACTACTGGGGTGATGGTCTGGGCAGCCATTACATATGATAATCTTTCTCCGCTGGCGTGATACGATGGAGACATAATACACAGTGGTTAGACCTTTCCTTGCTGAGTCTGCACGAGTCAGTTTTCAATCTCAGGAAAGTTTACTTTTATGTTTAAACACTTCTGTATCCTACTTGGTCAGCTGATTTGTCTCCAATTAATAATTTTTGTAACCAGATGAAACAGTATCTTCCTCCATGTCTAAGTGTTTTTGATTTGGAGCATAACGTGCAACATTTATGGGAAAATCTGAGGTAGGATTATATTATGGAGTTTGTTTGATGCCATGTCTGATCCTATCGGCTCGTGTATCCAAACAAAATGCTGTCCGAGGTAGTATATACCCTTATTTTACACCTAGATGAGCGGGATATTATCGTGATAGAGTGAACGCGTAACCATTTATTTTACCTGTGCAAATACACTAAAAACATACAATTTGAATCCAATGACTTTTCTTTAATGCGAACATTTTTATGGCAGTGAGTGTAATTTCTGTTAACGCTCTGAATTCTGCCAACGTAATTTTTAGGACCACCTGTTTTTCGCGAAAATATTTACGCAAAGTCTAGACTTCAATATCCTATGTGCACACTTGCAGTCTTCGTTTGACTGTTGGCAGCTTTGAGTGAAGAGAGTCTGTTACATGAGAGAGCCAATCATAATTAAGTTTATCCAATTCTGACCGTCCGTGATTCGCGGGCAGATAGATAAGACGCGTAACAATTCAATTGATCCAATCACTGAACTAAAGTGTTTTTGAACACATTTTGTCCTGAAATCTTTTCGCGAAAAACAGGTGCCCCTAGTAATATTCCGTCCCGAGAATTAAACTTAGCTGTATGTAGTTTGCTGTAACATTACGACATACGCGTTCTTTGAAGACACTGGTGACGAAATAGTAACTTTGCCAGTAGTGTTCATAAGGTGCTTTGCAACACAATATTAAGTTGGAAATACTTAAAAGTATAAATTACTCAGTAGAACGGGATGGATCGTACATTACCATACGTAGGAAAAAAACGTTTGATTGGGACACTTTCAACTCAAAACCATATTGGCAGAGTCGGCCATGAAGGTTGTGCAGTGTAGTGAGCATATCCGGTGTTGTGTGAACCAATACGACGACTGTAAATAGGAATACAGAGACCAACAGAATTGATAGTCACGCAGTTGTACATACAGGAGACTCACTTCTAGCTTTTCTTAATTTTCAGTAAATCTATACTGCATTAAAAGAGTTAATAACCTCTAGAAACGTTCATAAACCATGTGTACTTCGCATATATGTGAAAATAATACAAAATGCCATTACGTTATATTTAGCTCCAAAAAATAAACACTCCTTAGTACTCGAGGAATGTAACCCTGACAGGGTTTCTTCTTCTCCTTTGATGTACTGAAAAAAAGGAATTTTTAAAATTGATATGCATGATACATGCTACGAAAATTAGAAATATTATGTATACTGATACGATGCCAAGTTTGGTCGAGCTAAAATATCACTTGACAAGAAGTTATGTTCTGCTGCTGAAGACAGAGATTTACTACGAGCAGGATTGACATATAAATACTGAGCTACTTACTGTTATAGGGTATCCATAAACTATCCCTCATAAATTGAAGGAAATTATATAACACTAACATAAAAACTAAACAGACCTTTAAATAATTAATATTCACGTAATTTCTATAAAAACGGAAACCTTTTTAGCCTAGAAAAATTACTGAATAATTATTTTAAAAGTGGGGAACAAAATAAAGCTGATGACTGGACCTGATAGTCTAAACAACAAATCTCAAAATAAATTGAATTTATATTACTCTTTGAATAAACCACTGCGTCAAGACAAAAGTCTAAAATAAACCGTAAAATCATCCCAATGGTAAATAAAAGTGTTAGAGTTATAATTAATTTCCTAAGATATGTTAAACTACACACCTGAAACCGGATCTACAGTGCAGTTCGGGTGCATGGTTTGACAAGTAGGTCTATGTGCAACTCACACTTCTCAGAAACTACATAACGTGATTATATAGGTTTCCGATGCACTTCAGCTCCTTGAGGTAGCTCACTCCCTCGGGGCAGTGGCCAATACTGGAAGGCCTGTCTAGACGTCGAACCCCGGGCCGCATTATCTCTGAGCGTCATACAACATCCCAATAAAGTTCTCCCTACCTTCAGCCAACAAAATCCCCAGTGAGAGCAAAAGCTCGTGATTCCGACAGCACAGGTGGACGACACAACATAAGAGCGAATCCTTGAGCTAGAAAGCAACGCAACACGGCGTTCGCAATACGACAGCTGAGGCCTGTTAATTTCAAGATTGATTGCCTCGAATGTGGCCTACCCAAAATGCCCCAGTTCCGCAATAAGCAGCCGCTGATCGCCAGGGGAAAACTGCCCTTTTGCCGAAGAAGGCCAATAACCCCGCGGTCGACAGGGCACTTCTGAAAAATGCCAGTAAAGCTTCTCTGAACCTCACAGCCTTAGAGGCAAGCGAAAATAAATAAATAAGTAAATAATATAAAATCCATGACTAAAATTGCAAAGGGTCTTTGTACATTTCTCGACCTACCAGTATAACTGGAATGAACTCTTTATACACACTTTCCACGAATAAATCTGTGCAGTAATTGCCTGATGTCCTGTGATTTCAGGCTTCACGATGGAAATACTGCGTAACAATTCTGTGCAAGCTTTGCGCGTAATTGTGGACAGAACGTTTTGTGTCAGTATCGCCAGCGTTGATTCCGAGCCTCAAAGAAGCGAAATAAACTGTATTCGAAAAGGCAGGAGGCATGGAAAAATAACTTCTAATATTTTTAAACGTTTTTGGAAACGTAGATAATATTTTTGTGATTAATTACATGTTATAAATAAATAGGTTTGTATCTGAAAACATAATTTTCCTATTGTATGGAAAATTTACAAATATTTTAGGACTGTTTTTAATATAAGTACTTTGCATTGCAAATAAGAATAACAACATCCAGCCTACGAATTTCAATTTGGGACAGATGCTATAAACATTTATCTGAGTCTTCACTATAACAACAATTAATGGCCACGTGTCTCAAGAGCATTTCTCCAATCGATTGTGTAACAATTCTGTTTGCCCACACGATCTCATCAGCGGCGCTAATCGTCCGTGTGTGATGGCGCGATGGTGCCCAATTAACCAAGCTGCTACGGGTAAGCGACCAATTTCCGGAAGCGACAACTTCGTAAAACCCTAATCGCGACCTTAAAAGAGTAATCGTTTGTTTATGTGAGAGCACAGATGGTGATGCGCGCTATCTATTCCCGTACTCATGACGCGAATACTAACACTCTGTACTTAAAATGTCGCTAAAGGAAAATTTCACGAACATCTTAATTTTGTTAATGTTTTTACTGTTAGCAATAAAACGAAAACAGTTCCTTGTATGTTTACATCAGCAGAAACGCTGTACCACTGCCATGCCAATTACATTTTATCTTGGCGTATACCGTGTAATAGCTAGCTATAGAATAACCCTGAGTAAACTACCACGGGTGCCTGTACGGTTGAGAGAAGGGACGATGGTCTACACACTTCAACGAGGTTCAGATTAAAATTCTACCTTGTCTAAAACCATTAATTCTACGCTTGCAATGAGGAAACCCCGAGTAAAACCCTAACACGTTCATGTAAGTATGTAATATCATAGTTAACTCAAAGTGCATTTCTTAAAACAACTTAGCAACAAAATAATATAAATTATCTTGGTAATAGAATTCATCCACTACGTAAAATGTTTGCAGTCAAACGCTAAATTAAAAGTAGAAACAACTATTTTAAACTAGTAAACTATGAGTTTATATCAGTATAATCTCCTATTTAGTCGTTACAGACATCCTACTGATTATTTTCACTCATCCCACGGTGATCTGTGGTGAATTCCCATTGATCCGTGACTCTAGTTGACGTAAGATTTCATTCATTCTCCATTAGGAAACGTAGTATTCTCAATGAATTAAACCACTCAGATTTATACTGCGGGTAATTCAAGAAACGTATGTAAACCGATAAGGAACTACAGGGTCTTTTAAAGTCGTTTTATTTTTCGTTAGTGAAGACATTATGTTTTCTAGTTGTTATTTGGTAACAGGATTTGAGCTAATCGGGTTCGCTTCCCGGCAGGATTGTTCCCAGATTTTTGCACGTGGGATTCGTGCAGGACGTTGCCGCTGCTCGACGGATTTTCTCGGAGATCTCACGTTCCCCTGCCATTGCATTCCGGTACTGATCCATATCAACCTCGCTTCACCTCATCATCTCTTAATACCTCACTTTCAAAAGCTGCTAAAACCTCTCCACTCCACTCAACTATTCGACATCCAATTCATCTGTAGGTATGTTCTGACGGCAGTCAGTCTGACTCATTCTAAATATCTGAGACAATATTAAATATACGCTGCGGTAGTGGTAGATTCTGTCATGTCAGTTCAAAGAAGTAAATGGCTTTATTTTGAACCAAGCGACAGCCAAAGAATAAATATAGAGTCGGTGCACAAGTTCAAACGAAAAATCGATAAAACATTTTCCAAAATTTTAATGTCTTTACATCCCTTAACAATTTACAAGTATTAACGTCATCCACATTGCAAATAGGTACCTTAAAAATAATTGTGTATTACTGCCACAGCGTAATCATATTTAGGGTTCTAAAAATTACAAATTCATCAACTTCCCCGCCTAACGTTTTCATCTGTCTTACATGTCGGTAATATAAACCCTATCATATCAGACAAGACCTATCGTGTTTGATGAATAACGAATACTAGCTATGCCACACACAGGATAGGCGCTGCAATATTAATAGTAAACTAACAAAATAAGTTATAACAGATAGGGACGGCTTGACGGCTGAGGTCTTATGAGGTGAGGATGGAGTAGCTATGGAATGCAATTATNGGGGGGGGGGGGTTGTTGGAGTACCCTGACGAAATTCGCAAGCCAAAGAAATCGTCTGTCACGTTTGTGAAACTTAGGATTCGACTTCACCGGTGATGTAACACGGGTCGTCGTGGTGGGAGGCGAGTAGTATGACCACTACACCACCGCGCTGTTAGTGTTTCCGCACGAAAGTTTACATGGGGCTCGTGATACCACTTCTGCGTTAACTCTGTGTCCAAATGGTTTAAAAAATAGTACCTGTGTTCGTAATGCTGTTAATAAAGGCTCGTCTGTGATAACATTTAATACAGTACTATAGTCTATTCGCAGTTTCTTCACACTTTTGGAACTAAACCTTTGAAAAAATTCACCCCATGAATTACGTGCTTGGTTGTTTCCTGAATATGCCGTATCACAAGCGTTTTCTACTTCCGTTAACATAAAATTACCTTAATTCGGTTAAATTGTAATAGTGCATAGAATTTATCTATAAATTATAATAGTCGATTAATAATTAATTAGGAATAAAAGTAGGGAGAAAATAGGTGTGTTGGTAATGCCTAGTAAGAAATAGTTCTTATACAAACTAGCGACCGGGTCCGGCTTCGCCCGGGTACAATTGCGAAAAGACAGTTACAATATTATATGCTACTAAATTAGAAAATTACTATCATATATTACATATATACAAACATACACGTCACGCCTGTCTCCGAGGGGTAGGCAGATATTATAAACCTCCATTTACAACGATCCTGACATACCTATCTCCTTCGCTTTATATATATATATATATCGCAGGGAGATGATAAAACCGGAGATTTGATCAAATCCCTAAGGTAGATGATCAATTCACGGAAGATGTTAAAATGACAAGTCTGTGGGGTGATTTCCGTAAAGAAAGTAAGTGATTTGATCAAGTCCCTTAACTGTTTTAGTGAAAAGATGAAATAAAGAAGTCAGGACTCGCCCAAAGCGTAGCCGTAAATTAAGCACCGCGGCCGAGCCCCAGTGCCAGCAGGAAGGTTCACTACTAGTGTTATGGTCATTTCAAGGCTCGCCGGCAATTTTTTTTATAGGTAATGAGGCTACCAGCTTCAAGTATAACATCTTCCGGACAGTGAATTTTACGTTTGTTTTACTGTGTAATTTAAATTGTTAATACGCTTATTACTGCGTATGTATTAGAGATAGATATATGCTACCGGTGACTTTTTTGTAGATAATTTAATTTTACACATTTCTTTCGTACATGATTTTGTTATATCTCTAAAGGATTAGGAAGCGTATTCCATGAGAGCGCGCTGGCGGCAAACATTTTTCCGACTTGATTCACTGGCACTGTCAATGCTAAGCTCCTATAATTGCTAGGCAATTTTTAATACACACAACATTTTCTCGATAAATGTAGATCATAACAGTAAAAACCGCATTCAAGTCCGTTTAGTGGTTCTCGAGATTAGCGCAGTCATACAGACAGACAGACGCGCGCCAGGGACTTCCTTTTATACTACA
>NQII01000014.1:1884893-1907493 GCA_002778355.1 Clitarchus hookeri
CTCTTCTGAACAGCACGTTGCAAGGTATCCCATATATGCTCAATAATGTTCATGTCTGGTGATTTAGGTGGCCAATGGAAGTGTCTAAAGTCAGAAGAGTGTTCCTGGAGCCACTCGGTAGCAACTCTCGACGTGTGGGGTGTCACATTGTCCTGCTGGAATTGTCCACGTCCGTCGGAATGCAGGATGGACATGAATGGGCGCAGGTGATCGGACAGGATGCTTACGTATCTGCCACCTGTCAGAGTCGTATCTAGACGTATCAGGGGTCCCATTTCACGCCAACTGTACACGCGCCATACCATGACAGAGCCTCCACCAGCTTGAACAGTCCCCTGTTGACATGTAGGGTACATTGATTCATGAGGATGTCTCCATACCTGTACACGTCCATCCGCCTGATACAATTGGAAACGAGACTCGTCAGACCAGGCAACGTGTTTCCAGTCATCAACAGTCCAATGGCAGTGTTGGTGGGCTCAGGCGAGGCGTAAAGCTTTGTGTCATACAGTCAACAACGGTGAACGAGTGGGCCTTTGGCTCCGAAAGCCCATATAAATTATGGTCCGTTGAATAGTTCGCACGCTGGCACTTGTTGATGCCCCAGTATTGAAATCTGTGCCAATTTGAGAAAGGGTTGCACGTCTGTCACGTTTAATGATTCTCGTCAGTCGTATTTTGTCCCGTTCGTTCACAATTATTTTCCGGCCGCAGCAATGTGGAAGATTTGATGTTTTACCGGATTTCTGATATTCACATTACACTCGTGAAATGGTCGTACGCGAAAGTCGAAATTGTATCGCTACCTTGGAGATGCTATGTCCCATCTCTCGTGCGCCGACTATAACACCACGTTCAAACTCACTTAAATATCGATAACCTGCCATTGTAGCCGCAGTAACAGTTATAGAAACTTTGCCAGACGCTTGTTGTCTTATATGGGCGCTGCCGACCGCATCGTGTTCCTCTGATTGGTTCCATACCTCTGTTGTTTGCATACGCACGCCTATACCAGTTTTTTTGGCTCTCCAGTGTATGCAGTGATACTATTACACTGAATGCGCACGAATGCGGTGCATTGTCTCTTTGCTGTAATTTTCTAGACTCAGGTAATTTTCTTGAAAGTATAACTTTAGCAGGGCTTCAGGCAAGTTGGACGTAACCGAGAATGGATTATACCAAAAATACTGTATCTGGGTTCTGGAAAAAGGCTAGTGAATACATGTATATATTTGCGATTTCACGATCATATGAGCAGTTTGTTAAAGAATTTAAAACATTAACCACTTATGTGTCAATAATAACCTCATCTCTCACAGGGGCCACGGAGGCACAGCGGCCAAAGTGCCCGCCTCTCTCCAAGGTGAACCGAGTTCAATTCCCGGTGGTGTCGACGCCGGATTTTTGAAAGAATTGTGATTTAGCCAGGTTTATTTTTTACTTCAATTACGAGTCGAATGCAAGCACGTGCTTCGTGCGCATTTATGTATCATACCTTCTTTGAGCCGAGTACCTAAACTACCTATGGTTAGTAATAATTTCATTAAACTATAATTTATACTATTATCTGTAACGAATTTTGCCAATTAATATACAATCACTAATGCAATTGTATTCTGCAGCACTTGTTGAATCTACTGTAATTTAAAATAAAAAAAATATTTTGGTACATTTATTTTTATTTCTGGGAGTTTAAAAGTAAATAAAACCTTAACATTCGTAATTAAATTTTCCTCTCTTGTAAGAAATGTTATTAATCTTGGAGTTCACTGTTCCGATACTTGAAGTGCAGGAATAGGGAGAGGTAGAAGAAATCTTCTACGAGGAGAATGGGAATAACCAGGAAGCTCCGAAGACGATGCGAGGTACTACGAAATTGAATAAAAGACTGAATCAAATTACAGGCAGGGAAGCTGAGCTGAACACAGGATCATTGGAAACCACTCGTAGTATTCTGCGAAACCAAGTTACGTTTTCGCGAGGGTACTGGATTAACTTTAGGAACGTAGAAGGTTGATGAACTAATAACTGCCCAAAATAATTATCCCCACAAATTAATGTTCCCGGCGAACAGAGAAACTTCATGTTAATACGGTGGCGGTTCAGAAAAATTAAGTTTTCAGTTTGTATGAAAACAACTCGACGTTATCTTGAGAGATAGGGTTTTTATTTATTACAAAAATTCCGAGAATTTTGGGCGAGAATTTTCTGGCAGTCTAATTTGTTTTTTTGACGTTTCCCAGTACACATTTTAGACTACCCAATCCAAATAAATTTGTCTGTAAACATTTATATATGTACATTTTAAATTATGTATTCATATATGTACATGTATATCAGAAAGGTATAGAAGCACATCTTTTCAAAGCTGCGATGTCCCGTCAGGTCGTGGCACTCAGCATATACCCCGGTATCAATTACATTGTCTATTAATTATTGTAACGTCTATGTTGGTTATGCTAGGTGGGTTATGCCTCTGTTAGCTAGAACGGTAATTAAATAGGTAGTAGTTTAATTGTCTAATATTGCCTACTACTAACGAACCCACGCAACACGACCAGGTATGCTTGTTTGTAAGATCTGAACTGAGAATTTGGTAAATTCCTGCAGTCGCAAAAAATAGTGTTTTCAAAGATTTTATTGCCAATTTACAGCTGAAATATTGTACCATTGCAACAGACTGTTAAATTAAACATACAACATTGTTTATGTAGGTCGATGTTTATACTATACTTGAAGTCTACAGTACTTGTCTGTTAAAGTTAAACATTAGTTTTACACATTTCACATTAACGTTTTGTAAAATTTACTCTAATTCGCTCATAGTGTTACAAAAATAATGTCGGCAACAAGTTTCCAACGAATTCGTTGTAAATTTATAAAACCGTTTTACAGTATGGAATTTCGCGGCTTCCATCGCAAGCAATGATTGGGAGAAACATGAATGGTTTGGTAGTATAGCTGGGATAAAATGCTTTTGTTTACTCACAATGGTGGGTGGGTTCTTCATAAAACTGTGCAAAGTGCAGCTGTTGGTTATCGGGTGTTATTTTGATAAATGCGTGATTTGACTGCAGAACTGCAGAGGAGATAAATAGAAACCATATAATTCAGGGCTTTGTGAATTAAGTTACTGCGTTATTATTTGTGTAGTGTGCGGGTATTTAAATCTTACTAACAATACTTAAACTCTGGGAAACAAGATAGTGACCTCAGTATTAGTTAATATTATATCATAGCACGTACACGTTTCCGAAGTGTGTGGTAGCTTAAGTGGTAAGGTGTTTGATCGTCGTGCTAAACGTTGTGCGTTCGAGCCCTAGTAATCACAGCAGTCAAAAGACAATTGAAACGAAAAGCCGTTTGATGAGGAAGTACCTGCAGAAGAGCAAATCATATTAGACTTGTCATTGCTCTTGTTTACGTCCACGTATTCTTATCCTTTGGAAGGTAGATGTTGCGTGCGCAAAAATGGAACACTTTAGACCGGCGCACAATTCAAAAGCAATGCTGACCAAAATAACAAGCACTCTTATGCCGGAGCGACAGTTTCTCGGCGTGTTACAGCCATGCAATCGCGTCTAACAGAAGACACAAAATCAGCTCGACGGAAAGCAGCTTGAATGGGTATTAAGTAGGCCTACCTACAGAATCTACTTTTTCTTGATATGATCTTGTACTTGCACTGTAAAAAAATGCTGTATTTGTATAAGGGATTATTTGGAAACTAGTTGCAAAGCATATTTTTGTAACACTACAAACTAATTACAGTAGCTTTCACAAAACCTTCTTGTAGAATGAGTAAAAGTAATGTTTAATGTTAACAATATATAAATATATATGAATTATATACTTACTATAAATATTGAGTTACATAAACAGTTTTGTATGTTTCCCAAAATAGTGAGTTGTAAATGCACAATATTTCACCTGTAGAGCTACAAGAAAATCTTTGGCAACTAGTTTCCAAAGAATTTCTTGCAACAAGTACAGAAATTATTTAACGTGTGGTTAGACTTCGCACGCCTTTATGTTGGTATTTTAAGGCCATTCAAGAGATAACAACGATTTTGAAAAATGTTCGCATATTATATTTTTATTATGATATCAAATAAAATTCCGAACAAAGTATGTACAACGGAGAATGATTGTTTTAAGTCATAGGAGTTTTAAAATTTATGTGTTTTCTCGTATAAATCTCAAAATTGAGCAAAATAATTGCGTTATGCTACAACCAAAATTAATTGTTAACGTTATTAAAATGGCAAGAAGAGTATTTCTTGGAAATTGTTTAGTATAGTAAGCCCATATTTCAGTTTTAACTTTTGAAATAAAGTTTAAAGTCAAAACATCAAGAACTAAAACGGTAGCTGAACCAAGTGTCGGATTTCAAATAAATTGTGAGATGTCACTCACGTGACTTCTACAAACAACTTCAGGTGAAACAAAACTTTGTGTTAGAATAACTTTTTGAAATTTGTACGAATCAAGATTTTTTAAGTTTGAAATTCTCATATTTCTCAAATTATTTGGTAATTTTTATCAAGTTACCATCGATATTATGTCACGAAACCGTCAAATATCGTCAAAATCTGCCATATATTTGTCTTCAAAACACCTTTAATTTATTAATCTTCACGTTATACTTGACCACAATCAGTTCGGCTACTCGAACGCTGAAACTTCTCGATTGGCCCCAGTCCTGTAAAGCGTGACGTATACGTAGATTCAACAACGCGAGTGAAGTAACCGTAACGCAGTATGTTCGTCTAGCAAGTTATGGAGATACATAACAAAACATCAGAGTAGTGACTCATATGAATTCAGTTACATAAAATTCGCGAATTTATTTGGTGATAGGATAAGTCGCAAAATTACCCGCACTTTGTTACGACGTCTCTTTTGAACTGTGGCCACACTTTACTTGATACTTAATATACCCTGTGGAGAATAAGCGGTAATACAAAATGCTCCACTCCGAGCCGAACCCAGGTTTTCGTTTATGATTAACAACAATAAAGCTTTTTTTTTTATTTTAGCGAATTTTTAAAAACCGTCCTTTGCTTTGTGTGAAAAGTGATGACACGATAACAAGTGTTGAAGATTTCCATGTGTAGAGCAACTGTGATAGTTGTCTCGAAAAAAATTGGACCAATCATGCACCGGCGGGAAATATCACACCAAACACTAAACTTTACTGAATGGAGAGGTTCTTGATGCACCGCGTGGGGGTTTTAATTGGCCCAAAAATAGGAGTTTTGAGAATTCACATTACCTAGGTGAAATCAAGCTTCATCGGAAAAAATAAGTAATCCAGAATACTCGGATTCGCATGGATGAGTGTCTGCAACCAGCGATCGTGTGCCACACGTTTCACTTTGTCAGGGTCCTTGAGTTCGTGGACGACGGAGACACGGTATGCTTTGAGCTTGGCTGTTTTTGCTGCACGGTGGCAAATGCGTTTTGACAAACCGGCTTCTTGCCAAAGTCGCCGCAGTGACATCTTTGCAGATGCCAGTATTCGGAGCCGTACATCCTCAACAGCTACCTGTGACATCTTTGCAGATGCCAGTATTCGGAGCCTTACATCCTCAACAGCTACCTGTGACATCTTTCGACGACCTCCATTCGTGTTCAAAAAAGTCCCCTTGATTTCGAGTTTCTTCGCCAAGGCCCAAATAGTGGACTTACTCAGTGCATCTGCCTCCAAACTTTTCCCGGGACATCTGTTGACATGCCTTAATCGAATCTGTTCTCCGGTATGTCAGAACAAGGAAAACACGCTGCCCCACAGTACACCGAAGGCATTTCTTTCATATTTTCTTATCACGTGCAATTAAGCACCCGCTTCCGGTCACGAGGCACAATAGCTGCCTACCGATATACGCACCACAGCTGACTGACTGGCAACACCCCGGCGGTCACGTGGCAAAACAAATGATGGCAGGCACATCCCACCACAACACAAAACAGAACGACATAGTTCAGTATGGAGCCTTGAGTTCAGTGTTGTTTGGACGCGGATGTCATCGTATTTCCCACAAAGCAAAGTCAGTCTGTAGAAAATGTCGTTACAACATCTTCATAATTGTTTAAGTGCAAATATTGAGAAAATAATAGTGTCTGACCTAGGCGACAGTTGAATCAGGTTTTGATAAAGGTAATAAGTAGCGAATCAGCAGCTGCCGAAAGCTTAAGTATAACACGTTCATTTGAATTTAAACATATATGTATCTGAACACGCTAGTATGAGGACGATATCAGAAAACTTTTTTAGAAACCTTGGAAGTGAACATCAACCTACCATGATAAAAAGATAACATTTCTTAACCGATTTAAATCTGACTCGGTTAGAAGATAGGGATTGCCAAATTCTCCAAATTAGTTCAGTGCCCCAGTTTCACAGATTTACCAGTGACTTCATTTTGTTTAAATTGAATTATTCTGCTTAGTTTACTAAATGCTAGTAAAATTTTTTTACTCGCTTATCAAGAAACGCAAAATAATTGAGTTTGCAGTAAAACTGATGTCACATATCTAAAGGATTAATTGAGATTGAGAGAACATAAAATGGCCGTATCACAAATACTTCATAAGATCACATATTTAATTATTATTGTTTTGGCTTTTAAAATGATTAATTACTATTCCACGATTGTTAAAAATTTTTTGTTAAAATCTGTCGGATGGAAACACCTTTAAAGGCGAGAAATATATTTTACATATGCATATTTGACGGAACTTTTGAGAACCTAGAAAATGTTTGACAGAAATTTCAGTTAGTTAAACTAAAGTAACTCTGAGCTGTGAACCGATATTTTATAACGCAATCAGCCAAAACACTGACAGTACCTGCTAAAGTTGGCTGGCGGGTGTCGGTACGTGAGAAGTTAGCTCGCTCCGTTTTTATAGAAGTGTCGCCGCGTACGTCTGCCCAGACTGTCGCGCGCTGTGACTGCCCGCCGCTGACAATGGTGAACCAGCAGTGGGCGATGCGAGAGCGGACGGATGGGTAGGATTCTGCGCGGGCGGGTTTCAATTACTCTTGTAACTCGCTTCAAATGGATGATCGTCACGGGGACATTCGCCAAGTTTCGCAGTCCGTTCTCCAATTCTCTTCCTCTTTCTACCTTCCCCACTCCATTCCCCGTCTTTTTTCCCCTCTCCCACTTCAATTACGAACAAGGAGATTTTTTTTTTAATAACTCACCAGAATGTTTTAGTATTTTATTTTTATATAAACGTTTTCTTCTTTCCCATGGCTTCGCACAGATCCCAGATAAATTGTTCTGCTTCTTTTGCCGATATATTAACTACGCTGTTATACTCGCAAATGGAAATTTCCGTACTTGTTGGTACACCGTAAATAAGCGGGATCGTTAAAAACATTTACATGAATGTAATTTTACTATAATATTTCTTTTAGATCATTCGATAGTAATCTGTTAAACAGGCAGCTATCTAAGCAGCCTGAATTTAATTAACCACACATATAACATTTAAAGGTGCACAAAGAAAGTTTTTTTTTAAATATAATGTTTTAAATACTCCAGAATTCTTATGTTCATTATTACTACTATTTAATTAATGCAAATAGTGTAAGAATAATTTTTCTATATACCGTAGTATGTTAATCGGTTTATTTTAAAGGACTTTACTTAAAATAATTATAACAGTACACATGCAAAAATTTCGCCTCTAGCGGCAATACGTCGGGTTGTTCTTAACCTTAGATAAAACTAGTAAATTGTGTAGAGCGTGATAAGACGTGAACTAGAACTCGACGACGCTTGGCGATGGCACGAGACATCAAATCTGCCTTTCTGCGTGTGCTTATGTGACACGTTTATCGGCACTACAGCAGAAGCTGCTTCCCAAGTCGCCATAGGGTAACTCACCAGATGGCCGTGCCCGGCACACTATTGGAGTACACCATCTTAGCACCGCTGGGCTCCTATATAATCTATTCACGGTTACTAGAGAAAGTTCCAGTATTTTTGACACCCCTTTGGTTATTAAAATTTTTTTCAGAAACTATATTAGAAATTTTACATTCGTCTTACAGCTTGATATGTCGGTATACGGTATACATTTGACTTACGCATTTAATTAAATATTTGTTCTTTATATCTTGATATTCATACAAGTCTGCAAAGGTCCACTTTACCCGCATTGTTCGGGTAAAGTTGAACCACGGGTCCATTTTTCCCATCCTAAATTATTAAAAAGTGTAAATCCCAATTGTAACCTATTGTATGCAAGTGTTCTGTTCGTACATGTTTTGGACAAATTATGGTTATAAAAGGTGATAATTTGCATAAAGAAGATGAACACAGTCTGTAACAAAATAATTAACAAAATAATTCAGAACGTGTTCTTGGCACACATGAAAATATTCTACTAAATTAAGTTTAAGGCGCACCAAACATGCTACCTATAAATATGCGTAGAATAGAGACAGGTTAGGATTTGCAAATATCACATACAAAAACCAAACTTTCACTATCAGTACATTCTTAGTGACGCCAGTCTAAACACTTTATAAATACTGAACCCATTTTCCTCCACATTTGTCATCCGAAAATTTTCCACGGCAGTAGATACACGCAGCATCAGTTTCATCAATCCTACGATGTTCAACACGTCGCTTTTTGTTCGTAGTCTTCTCTGATGCTTCAGTTGTTCACTTTCTGAACTCGTAACTAGGTTAAAGATAAAATCAGGTTATAGACAAAATGTACGATCACAGGCTCATAGTTATAACAAATTAACTATTACTAATGACAATATAAGTAATGTAAACTATGGTGGGTAAAGTGAACCGAAAGCCACTTGAACCGCAATTGGCAGTGCCACTTTAGCCGACCCACGCCATTGTTTTTCGAATGGTGTAGTACACTAAACTATTTAAATACTACGAATTTGAAGCACCTACTATAATATCGTTAATAATTTTAACACTTTCAACAATCATAAATGCCTACAAAATATTTGAGTTTTGGATTTTCTGTCACCGTATTACACTGAAGAGTCAAAAAACTGTTATAGGCGTGCGTATGCAAATAACAGAGGTATGTAACCAATCAGAGTAATGCGATGCGGTCGGCAGCTAGATCTGTTACTGCTGCTACAATGGCAGGTTATCAAGATTTAAGTGAGTTTGAACGTGGTGTTATAGTCAGCGCACGAGTGATGGGACATAGCATCTCCGAGGTAGCGATAAAATTTGGATGTTCGTGTACGACCATTTCACGAGTGTACTGTGAATATCAGGGATCCGGTCAAACATCACATCTTCGACATCGCTGCGGCCGGAAAAAGATCGTGAAAGAACGGGACAAACGACGACTGACGAGAATCATCAAACGTGACAGACGTGCAACCCTTTCTCAAATTGGCGCAGATTGGATTTGTGGACTACCCTGCAGGATTCATGGTGTGAATTGCCTCCTGCATACCATCAGACATTAGTCGAGTCCATGCCACGTCGTCTTGCAGCACTTCTGCGTGCTCAAAAAAAAAAGGGGGCGGGGGGGAGGTACCCTTTACACGATATTAGGCAGGTATACCAGTTTTTTTTTTTTGGCTCTTCAGTGTATTACCTGCAGACATAGATTCACGCGCATTCCTCCTGCCGCCCAGGAGACTAATGTATTGTGACCGAGTAATTAATGTGACTCTCACTAGGTTGCAGCACCAAGACTCAATTTTACAGCCTCAGAACACTTTAAAGGGTCCACAATACCCGAATTTCCTCTACCAACTTTTCTGATGCTTTTCTAAAGTTCTACTTTCAGGCTATTCCTCCGCGTCATGCAAAAAAAGCTTACCCAAGTCTAAATAATTACACGGAAGGGACAACGCGCTGTATTTGTGCGCACTCACTCAATTTAATAATAATTTGCACGACAACTATTTCTTACTAAGCATTACCTACTCGTTTATTTTCTCCCTGTAAATTACGAATTAAATATTTCAATTTATACGTAAATTATAAATAAAAGTTTATTTTAACTAAAAATAAAATATTTAAATATAAAATAGTTGTGATAAGTGGCATATTTAGGAAAACAACCAAACACATAAAACATACGGCGATTTTTCGAAGGTTTGATTCAAAAAGTGTGAAGTAACCATGAATGCACTATAGACAAGGATTGAACTGTCTGTTGTTACTCTATCTGTGATTGTATCTGTATATACTATACATGCAGTTCCTGCAGCCGAGCGCTCTTTTATAACAGCAGAAAATATAGTTCCTTTAAAAGGACAACATAAGCAGTAGGCTTTTTCCGTTACAAGTAGAAATGTGATAAAAAAATTCCGATTTTTTTTTTTTTTTTTTTTTTTCTTCAGAAATTTGGTTGCTGCTACCCTGAAAACAAATTACCTAAAACATTTGAACTAGAAAAATTGTTCGTCATTTCTAGGTCAACGTGCAGAGGGTAGCACTCTTAATGAGTAAGTCTTAATTTTTCGCAGTAACATTCACTGAAGTTATGCGAAAGGAATGTGCCATGAACAAAAAAAATAATGTTTAAATCATTGCGACGAACATTGATTAATAAAACCTTATTTAAAGTATTCATCCCATTGCATTTCATACACGCCCCTACCGATAATTTTTTAACTTGAATAAATTTTCTACCGTTAGAAATAGTAAATAATATTAGCTATTATTGAGGGAAAAAACTCTATTTTTAATTGATTGTTGCACTGTGTTGAATACCTAGTCTAAATATATTTTATTGTACAACAGAGTTGTTACGCTAGTAAACATTAGATAGCGTCCTCATTTTCAAACTGGGCTGGTAATGTGTATTGAAGTTCTATAATTGCCGCATTCAAAAATTAAATTCGGAAGCGCTTCGTTTACGTCAGCAGCAGTAACGTAACTAAAAATTCGTTAGACTCACATATCAGAATTTCACTTTATTTTAGGGCTCTCTAAAACCATCCGCTTTAAATGCTGTGAAAATAAAGGACACTAAACACAGAAATCCACTCCAGATTTACGGACAGAGCGAAATTCGCTCGGATTTATAGCCATTTCCATTAAGTGACATACAATAACTGGCATATCACTTCAATATTCTGTTCTCCTGATACTGCTTTAGACCATACTACGTGTTAAGTATACAACAAAAGTAAATTTGATTGAAATTGGCTTATTAACGTCCCCCGGTGTTATGCCTGAAGGCTTATCATGGGACGGCTTGTAGACTAACTTTTAACCTACCTTAAACTAACGCCCATGCCTAGGATTCATGCCCAGAAACTCCCGCACCCACCCCAGACCGGCGGTGCACCAACCGACTACGCCACGGGAGGTCGGCTGCAAAAGTCAATTATTGATGTGAAGAATTTTCCGATTTTATAAACATAGAAGCGAAAACTATCAGGTCACCGCTTCATCAGGAGAAATCTTAAAACAGTTTTTTTTTTTTTTGCGTAAATGAATGTTTGTTGTATAAATGTCAAACAGTTGAACCCTTTCGCTACGTCTCGACCAGTTCGCGTTCATGCTCCGACGTCAGCAACTTCAATATATTCGACTGTACAAAGCAGGGTATCATTTCCAAATATGCCTTTCATTTAAACTGTTAGTGCCAATGTTCGGAATTCGTTAAAACTAATACCAAATGCCACGTAGTTTCTTCATTGGTAATGCAGCAAGCAAAGGTTATAAAATTCAAAATGTGGTTAAACCCATACCGTACCACTATAAGGTCTGCATCACGATGGGTTATGAAAGTGAAAGCGTCAGCATAACGTTAATGGCAAATAGTAGTTCATGTGGTCCTGTAGTTTCACCACGACTATGTTAACCACTCCACGTTTCTATTATCAAAGTTATTTGCGGACGTCTACAGGTCAATGTCCTAGAAAACCGGGATTTATTATTCTAAAGTTAACTACTCATTTAATCAATAGTAATTATAATGGAAAGTCAATTTTCCCGGAACGAGTCAGAAGCACAATCGATCAGGAAGGTTGCAGCGCGGCAAAGAAACTAATCAAATGTCTTAACAGAAATTTTATGTCGAAAAGTTTGCATGCCTTTCGAATACAGGTTTTTTTTATATTAACCAATATTTGTCAATTTTGCAAATAATTGTCAAACAAAGAATTAATTTAAGTAACAGCACAGCTGATTCGCAGCATAGAAAAAGAGGCTTCTCGGAACCAGCAATTTTAACACGTTACTCAATACACGCAAAAAAGAACCCTTCAGATGTTGTACGTAATTATTAATTTATAATCTACCTGCACAGAAATGTCTAAGGAGAAGAGAAAAAAAATCATTCATTCAACTACTAGAGACCACGGTGGCGCAGCGGCTAGGGTGCTCGCCTGCCACAAAGGCGAACCGTGTTCGATTCCTGGCGTGAGAATCGTGTCAGACGATGCCGCTGGTCGGTGGGTTTTCTCGGGTATTTCCCGTTTCCCCTACTCTTGCTTCCGGCGCTGCTCCATACTCACATTGCTTCACCCTTATCGGCTCTCAAGACCCCGCTGTTAAGAGCCGCCCAAACATCTCCACTCAACCTCTCCGTTCTACTATTTATGTTTTTTAATGGAGTCACCATAAATAAGCGGATTCGNTCCGTTCTACTATTTATGTTTTTTAATGGAGTCACCATACATAAGCGGATTCGTTATAAAGATTTACTGATACTTTTTCCAGTACTTGTTTTACGTTAGTATACTCTGAGCGTTGGCTCCTCTTGTTTGGAAAGTTGAGAGGGAAATTTACGATTTCTCTGAATCCTGCAGAACATTTTTGTTAACCTCTATACTTATCGTCACAGACACAGCCTGTGTTCTGTCTACTCGTAGTAAAAATAGGGCGTTTGATGACGCCACGGGGAGTGTGTTATAACTTTTCAGACAAAGAACTGTTTATCGACATCGTGTTCCAGTTACTTTGCAGTTCCGTGTTTAGAATATTTTGTATGCCGATGATTAAAGGCACGAAACGCCTTCAAGGCACTCCACTAACGATGCATGAGAATATTTGTAAAATGTTTTACTTAACCGACTTCAGCAGAAAGGGCCAAAAATTGCAATTACTTTCACTTTTGATAACAGTGTAGGTTGATTTTAAAGTAAAATACGTCATTAGGCCATGGAAGTATCACATTTCAGAGCATTGTACACTGAAACTAATACAGTCCATTCATGATTCCGTCCAACTTTTCTGAAGCCCTGTTAAAGTTATACTTTCAGGATATTCCTCCGCCTCATGCAGACAAAGCTTAACCAAGTATAGAAAATTACACCAAAGGGACCACGCACTGAATTCGTACGAACTCAGTTTAATGGCATTTTGCACGAGAACTATTTCTTACTAGTCAATACCAACACAGCTGTTTTCTCCCTCTCTTTTTTGACCCCAACTTATGGTGGGCGGGGCCTAGGGTTCATATACGGGATAAAGCGAACCTGTACGGTCCATTTGTATGCGCAAGTTTAGGGAGAGTTTAATTTGTGAGAAGGCGGCCTACACAAACGCCCCTCCCCCTCCCTCTACAAATGGCCATAGAGCGGGGGCGTTCCCCAAAATGTGACAACAGAGTAAATAAGTAACAGAGACGAAATAACGTGGCTGTTCTTTTGATGTGGGCGTACCCATTCTCTGATTGGCTGCACGAGGCTCTGGGAACGGGTATTGTGTCTGACTGGCTACAGCATCTGCGAAGGTTCCTTATTGGCTCGGTTGCCAACTGGCAAGTAGGTTACCAGGCGCTGATTAGCGTACGGCGTTCGAACATTCTGCTGACGAGTGACGCCATTTTGCTGGCGTGCGCGGATGGAGTTAGCGCAATAAGAGACTGTTTCATCTCTGTATTCTTAAGCGCTCCGTGATGTAGTGACGGTCATTCCTCTACGGAAGCTCAGAAATGGTGGAAACAGGAGAACTCCGAGAAAACTCACGGACCACTGCAACGTTCCTCTGGTGATGACGGATACGCATGGGATGGAACTTACGTAAGCAGCGAAGTAAGGCAGGCATGCAACTCCCGAGGTTACTGTTTTTGCGAAACGGAAGTGAATGTCAAAGAGAGAAATACACGTGAAGATAAGGTTGTTATAAAAGTGATGACTTAGGGGGTAGTTAGAATCCCTCCCACCTTGTTTTTATTTTTGCTTCATCGTAGCTTACTTTTCAGATCAAATATTTAAAACCGAGGGCTGTCAGGCCACAAGGCATATCTTAAGAGATATATGTAAGTTCATAATATATTGCCCATTGTTTTTTTTGCATCTGTAATCGTATTAAACATAAACTCCTTATTAATTCTCTCACATGAGAAAAAAGACTGAAATCAGTCAATTTAGGTTAAAATAATTCTGTTAAGTGAGTGTGTGTGTAATAAACAAGGTCTGGAAATAAATATTAAATCTTAAGAGTAAGTTATAAAGAGATATAAACACAAGTTGGCTAGGATTCCCTCGCCTTAAGCGAGCTTATTTCTTACTCAGCTGTAGTCAAAATGTTCTGGTACCGACTAAACCCCTTCGTAAAACCAGAGTGCAAAAGCGCGTCTCAGGAAGGTTTGATCCAGCATTTCAGAGGGGCAATGGAATTAATAACGTCATCTGCGTGAGTTCGGAATGTGGAGTGTGTGGGTTGTGAATGAGTGGTTGGGTGGTGAAAATCTGCGGTCACGTGGACCGGGAAGTGAACTAGGAGAGCCATTGTGATATTCCCAACTAATAATACATTTTACGGCTACAAAGACCTCGCAAGCTGCAGCCTCGTGGGCGCGTGGCACGAGTTGCGCAGTGTAGAGCGACAGTAGAGCAAGAACCTCGAGGCTTTCCATCCAGTTGTCCCCGGGCCTCCGGGAAGTGAGGAAGTGCGGAGAAATACACTACGACGTGCACGGTATTATGATTAGGGACACCTGATTTTCGCGAGAAAAAAAAAGAAGTTCCATGCACGCTACACATGCAGTCTTCCTTTGGTTATTGACCACGTGTCTTCGTCAGAAGACATTATAGTATTTGACATGTCATGCAAACACTGAGCTTAACACGTAACACGTTTAGCAACTAAAATCATCCAATCGCGAAAGTGGACCTGAGTTGAAGTGTTTTGAAATAAAACTGGACAAGAACGCTTTGCGCAGAAATTGGGTATCCCCAGTTATGATAAACGGTTTATTATTTACATACAGACTGTTTCCGGTAAAGTAAACCTTCGAAATATAATTACTGCTCATGACTGCATGCATGCTACTTTTCGCACTGACGTGCAGGTTCCTAATAAAGTTGGCAGCGAATTGCTTAAAATACTTCGTGAAACTTGACGTTGTATTGAGAGTGTTATGTTTAAAGTAATGGCCACCGAATTTATTATTTCCTGTTTTATACACATCAGAGCACGAGTTTGTAAATAAGTTTCACGTGTGTATTTCTAATAGTTCCACGGATTTACTTGGATTGACGAACGAATAAATTGAACAGACTCTTGGCAATTTTAGTTTTACATATGGCAGAAGGATACAACATAGGGAAGAAAGTATATTCTGAGCAATGCTTTCAAAAGTGCTCAGTTATATGTGAACATCCTATAGGGATGTTTGCAAGACTGCCACGCTTATTTAATTTATAGCTCTAAATAACTCTAGCTTGTAACCCCTCTCTTTTCCAAGCCGGATGTGGTTGACCTATTTTCAGATTGGCTTATTATCATATCATTCTGTGACAAAGGCGCTGCATGAGACACTTAGTGGCGGGTGACTGCTGGAACGTGAAAACCTCCCATACACTTTTTAAACTGTTATTTATTCCCTTCTCTCCATCGTCATCATCCACTCTTATTGCGGCAGAGTATTCTTGGTACCGATTTCAAACTAAACTTTAACATTCAGGATTCGAACACACAGCCCCCTGCACTGTAGCCTAGCTTCCAACTAATTATACCGTTTACGCAGGGGTGCCTACCAGAAGGGGCCATGACGCAAACTGCGTCATAAAATATTTAAGGATGTGGAAAAATTAATGTTTGTTCCGGGAACAGAAAGACGAGTGAATAGGATAGCAAAAGACATAAATTGTTGGTCTTGAAAAAATGTTGAAATAGAACAAAGTAATTGCTTCATCCAAATTTTCTGGCCGTCTTCTCGCTCCTCCTCGTTTACCATCCCTTCATCGGTTTCATAGCTTTGATGATAAGTTATGACATGGTTACATGGTCTAGTACGATTTCAACGTCGAGTATATCCTAGGCACAGAGAACCAGTTGACCGACCTGCTGTCCAGGTCACCAAGTGCAGAAAACGCGGCGTATGATGAGGACGAGTGGGAAACACGTGTACCTTTGCAATACGTTTGTCATTGGACAATACTTTACCCCACACGCTTTGGGTAACAAGGAATGTTGGAACTAGTTTGGTCACAGCATTAAAAAAATGGTAATCGAGTTACTTTTTTAAAATTATCTGACTTAATGAACATCTAAGGATAATACCATTTTACAAATATTAAGCTTCACAAAAGTTCCTGCAAGAAATATCGTAACCATATATATGCTCCTGCCTCGGGAGTAGATAGGTAATGTAGGTTCGGTGACACAGGGATCAGCGGTAGGAGGTAGGAGTTTGCCTGCCATGACGTCACAAGCGCGGATGGCGGCCTGGGACGGCCATTTTACCGACAAAATCACTAGTTTTACCCTCAAAAAGGCCCGTTAAACTTCCGATAAAACCTGTTTAGTCCCCAAAAATGTATCTCCCTTCTAAATTTCCAAATAATTGTGATAAAAGTGCTTGCTCCTCTATGTAGCTTACTGATTCCTCATTGTGGCCGAGGTATCTCAAACATCAGCCAGGATACGGAATCTGAGGAGTCAATAAAATAAAATTAATGAAAAAATATTTTTTTACCTTTAAATATATTTTTATAATTAAACATTTTAAAGGTGTAAGTATTGAGTGTTATATATCACCGGACTCGTCTTTTCAAGGGGCATACGATCGTGATATATCGATTATGTAACCCAATGTCAGGACCAACATATTGGGTTTAAGAGGTATGATCCCCCACCCCCGTAATATTCAAAACACATTACCATCACCCCTCATCCGCACCACAACCACTATACAATCTCGTCANCCCCCCTCCTGTACCCTTCTTCATACCTATTTTGTTCTATAAAAAGTATCTATCAATTAAAGCGATTTATATCACTACCCCAAAAAGCGTCGACCACTCCCTTCACCCTTCCGCTACCTGCTGCCCTGCACCTCTTACCACACCGCTCTCGCGGGGTCAGGCAACTGGCTGACCTTGTCAAATCAATCTTAAAACGAGGCCTCCATCTGCAGCTTCGTCGCAGATGAAGCTGAGGTGTCGTGTTTTTTTTTGGCCGTGAGGTCGTGACTCCGAGCCAGGTCAAGAGAACCGGGGAGGATCAGCGCACCTGGCCCCATCCCCTGCAGGGAGTGCTTCGAGTGACATCCATAGCAACTGGTAACGTGGTCTCTGGTGCAACACACTGTCCCACATTTTTCCTGATGAGCAAATCTTTTCGATTTCTTGTGAATACTTCTGTCTTGAAGATCTTGCGGGTATTTTGGTTCCAGTTTGGTTCGGCTCGTCGTTGAGTCAGGCGTAGTAGCCAACGGAGGAGGAGGATGAGGAGAAAATTGAATGGCGGACATATTTGCTATCCTTGTCACAAAGCCAACATAAGCACACCACTAGATTTCCATGGAAGAAACTCCTAAGTGATACTTTATTAAAAATCGCTGGAATATATTCGGTACAAATGTGTGGGTGTATTAAACATAAAAAGTAGGTTGTTAGACAAATTTTGGAGAAAGAATAATGATCATAAAGTGTGATATAGGAACCACAGTTGGAATAGTGACATGTGTATTGGGTAATTTTTTAACGAACTTTGTACGTGATTTTCTGACTAATTATGTTCGTATGCATATCTAATATATACATTGAAGCAATATATCCATCGTTTAGGCATGGCATAGGGCCTCTAGTTCAAGACCCGAAACCATAATATTATTAGTTTTCTATCGGACTTAGAAAAATATCTGCGGTTATTACCCAGTAACGGGATAGTGTTTCAGGAATATATAATAAAGGTGAAACACAATAATTCTGGAATCGGAATGAAATAAAAAATTGGCAATTTTGTTGATGGTGTGAGTTTCAGAAACTTATTATTTATGTTCGTGCGCGAATTTCTGACTGATTACATACGCCTGATATAAATGTTTAAGCAATATCCAAATTCCCGACTGATTACATACGTTCGATATATATGTTTAATCAATATCCTCCGGTTAGGCGTTGTGTATGAAACCCGAGTTCGAGACCCGAAACTATTAAAAACATTTTCTTTCGGACTTAGAAAATATAGGACGGCGTTTTCCGAGTGATGGGAAATAGTATATAATATAGAGCTGCGATGCATGCTGGCAGCTTAATCGATTTGGAGGCATTCTCTCGTCATACAACGAATATGAATTGCGAATACGAAGGCCTGCCTTTGATCTCAACGAACATGGAGCCACGACCTGAATCAACGACACTTGATTATACAAAACAACCTACGTCAGTGCTCTGCGAGCCTAATGTTAATGGTTTTTTCCTGAAGAGTTCTGCATTCAGGGGTCATCATATATAATAAGTTTAATCATTTATGTAAATTACATCCAAAGATGTTTGCTCGTTTTTATCAAGAATGAAACCTTATATAATAAAACAAATTATAAATTAGGTGTAAAAATATGGCGGTGTAAAATAAAATATGTGGCTGGACTGTAGCTATACGAAATCAGAGCCTCACGATGACGAATATTGTACTAGAGCCTTCAATGCCTCGAATGTAGTTGTGTGCATAATGTAGACGCAATAGATGTGTGGTGCTGATTGTAGTGCACGTGGTGCTGATTGTGGTGCATGTGGAGCGATTGTGGAGCAGGAGGGGTCATTTGCAGATCAGAGGGGGTCATTTGGAGGTCTTTTAGAGGTTATTTAGGGGTAATTTGCTGAGCATGAGTGCAAGCTCAGCAAAGAACTTGTCTGGAAGAAACTGTTGATGATGTAACTTCATGGTAATATGATCAAGGAAATAGATAAAATGTTTGGTTTAATGGATGCATAAGAATGCTTCAATATCACTGACGAAATATGTTAGTAAGTTTATATACAGAGCGGTAGCTAGGCAAAGTAGATACACAAGTTGCTACTGTAGAAAGAACGTCAGTTTTTAAAAGGATTATGATGCAAGTCTATGAGTGTACGAAGTTTACTATAGAGCTTACCTCTATGGCTGTACCTTCTCCCACTGCTGGAAAATTACATGGTAAAGAGTGTTGCTACCGTGGAAAGATCTTCAACAAAAGCTGCCATGCTCGACGACATGAGAGAACCACCTGTACGAAGGGTTCTTTTCGCGCGATGATGCATTACGACATTGGTGCCACGCAGTTTATGCAAGACGATACATTGAAGGAACACATGGAGATCTGCAAGGGTTCCTCTACTGAAAGCCGGAAAGTGATGTCACCAATACCGCATGCTGCATGGGTGGGTACTGATTCTTCGACGGGCGATAATGATGGGACAGTTAATGCTAAAGACGGAATGAGTGCAGTAGAGTAGGTTTGTGTGGAATGTGTACTTGCTAGACTTTCGCGTGAAGTCGTCGAACTTCAAAATAAACTGTAGTCGGCTCTAAATACTGATGATGACCAGGCAACTCCTACAATGAAAAGTAAACTTGATATTGAGGATGAAACGGGAGGCGACGACGATCATGACGACAGCCGAACCATCTGCGCCCTGACAAAAATAAAAGCAGCGAACGGAAAATATCCTGGAAGTAATAGCTGGCGAGGTTAATCGCCAAGGGAGTTCCAGCGCGGAGGCAGACAGTTGTTATGGACGGATTTGCACCCGTTCTTGGACTGCGAAGATGTTTGAGGTTGCCGAGCTGTGAAATTACGGTGGCATCGAGAGGTCGCCAAGGAAACGTTCAGTTACATCTTGCGTGTGTGCGCAAACCTGTCGAGGCGCATCACATAACTGCCAGATGGTTCTAAAGGCCGGGAGACGTTATGAGCAGTGAAGAAACAACGTCGACAACTTAAAAAGAGGCGGCGAGCCTTTAGGCGCCTCTTTTAACACATTTTTGCTTCGCTTATAAATTCAATTTTGGTGCGATACAAACCTTAATTACACGTGCTGTATGAAAAATAGAGAACAATCTACACCCCAGAAGCAAATATGTGTGTAAATAACATAAATATATATTAACATGTATTAGATATTTTTTCTATACAATACATCAACGCATCTCGGTGAACAAAAGTATATTTGGGTGCCCATTTAATCTCATCTGGAATCGTTGGATATACTTAGGGAAGGGAAATGTATACCCTGCCCCTCCCTCCTAGTTGTTGCGCCACTGGTTGTGAGCACAGAACAAAAATTTCAAACCACGAACTCCTCGTCACAACTATTAAGTCACTAAGAAAAAGTGGAATGAAAAGTTGGGCGCAGTAGAGAAAATGCAACTCTGGATGACGTAAGAGCGAAAAGGGAATGCGTTCAATTAAGACGCGTTAGTTGTGTAACGGTGTTAAGACCGCCAGGAGAAAATTTTAATTCAAGACCGTGACTAAATAATGCAGAGCAATTTTGTCTTTAATTCACTAGTCAGCGAAAAATGTTACCTAGGCAGACATTTAAGCCACTGTTTGCTTGGTTTCAATTGTAACGAGTCTTAGTCAAGCTGTGCACTAACAATTGCTGTGAAAGTAGTAGGTCATCTCAAACAGAAGTATACGAAGTTATTTCCTTATTCTGTCTATGAAAAAAAACCGTTGGAATAAATGTTTACGTATTTTTTAGGAAAATAGAAAATAAGAAAGATACGAAACATGTTACAATAATGATTCTCTTACATTTCCGCCCACGATAGTATGTAGACCGACAGCGTAGGTATAGGCTGTTCACGGTAAAGTGAGCACTTTTGAGGCTCTAGTTACTTTTCTCCTATCGTATATGTTTTATCTTTCCACCACTTAAAAATGTTTTTTTGACATGTAAGTAATAAACATAGTGTGTATATTTCACCGCACTCGAAATATAACATTTAAGGCTACAATAAAATATATTTATTGCCTCTTATACCAAATGAGAGGGCGCCTAAAAAGGCTCACTACCGCGAATAGCCTATACATGTGTTTACGTATGTACTTGTGTACGTGTATATGCAGAAATATTCACACATCATATTCAGATAACAAATATATTGTACATAAAAACCAACACACAGTGAACATCTGAATCAACTAAAAATCCACAAATTTGTGCATTTTCTCGGCTTGCGCTAAGTTTTGGAGAACAGGGATATTTTGATTGTCATGGTATCAAAAAGAGCGTTAACGTGATAATTAAATTAGCCTTGATGGCAACATTTAAACTGAAATTGACAATAAAAAGAAGTAACAAACAGATGGATAAAATTCTGTCAGATTTCCACTATTTTTTAACCTACTGGAGAATTTTATTAGCAACTCAAAATTAACTAACAATTTATAACATACTGTTTCATGTCACTGAGCGGTGTTTCCTTCGCGTGGGAAGGCGCTGAGAGCTGAAGGTCAAGTTTGTAACGTTAGACGAAGCGAGCGGCCTATCATAAAGGACGCCGCTGGTACACACCGATAAACTTATCGCAGCTCGTGCCTCGCTGACCCTGAGAAGCTCATATTTCTCCATTTATCACACAGGAAAGTCGTAATCACAATTACGTATCCCAGAACAACTTGGATTGTCGAAAAAGTTACATACGACACCTACCTCAAGTATAAATACCACATGCGGGTCTCTGAGGACGGAGTGATTAAGAGCAGAGAGTTTGGCGTCTCGTGCGACGCTTAAGCGACAGTTGGGCGATTCCGGAGCGGCGAGGGGACAACTGCAGCAATCTGCGAGAGTGCGTCGGCGAGCTTGAGTGCAGTGAAGAGTGGGACTGGTCTACGGGACTGTGGACTGGATGCGTGAGTGAAAAGACATTCGGGACGATGGAAATATACAGTTTTAACTAAACGTGTGGAAATAATTGGAGCAGTTTAAGTAAGAGACATTAGCAAGTGTAAAGACTGCGATAAAGTCTTTAAGTAAAATGGAGATAGTAATTAAATATTGCACTAAATAAGAATAATAAGAGTTAATAGGACACTCAGGCTGGTAAATAACAGATATTTGACTGTTTGTAACATTGACAATAAATATAATGATTGAATTTAGTTCTTTTATTTTTATTAAGATCTTCATCCTTCACGAATTCGGATACGCCCCTCAGGCGATCATGTAACAATACATAATGTTGATGACAGAGTTGTAAATTAATATTCTCCTACGGAGTTATACAGCATGTGTGTGTAAGTATTTCTGTTTATACGGGTACATATGTGCATAGGGGAAAGTTGCCTATATCGGACCATTTGTCAAAATTCTTCTTTTCATGTACTTATAAATAAAGTTGTCGCATGCCGGTTTAGGTATTATAGCACGATATTGGCTCACATCCATCACCCCCTCACCCCCCCCCCCC
>NQII01000014.1:1908063-1976411 GCA_002778355.1 Clitarchus hookeri
AGTAAAGTCAACCAGTCAGTAGAAGATCGCCGAGCAGAGAGTCAGGTCAGGGGTTCGGACCCCTGACCACGTCAGTACGTCAGCAGCAACTGTGGCCTTGCCAAGGCCTACCCATCGCCGGAGATCACCCACCACAGCTGACAACACCCGCAACAAGAGTTAAGTATGACAATCACCATCACGAGAAGCCCACTCAACCACGAATTCGCCCAGTAAATCCGAGTAACCAAACTATCACAGTACCGCACCTCTCAAGTGTTGATGATGTGTATTTGTGAATATATAAGAGACAATATATTGGTACTTCAAAATACAACAGTAATAGTCTACCTCATTATAATACCCACAACCTCCACGCACTTTATAGTCGGTGCCTGGGGGACATTAACTCTGACAATATAAGCCACCATGTCCTCGACAGTGGCGGTACCTGCGTTGAGTTAACTTACTACCCAACGTGAGGCCTAGATAANCAGTAAATCCGAGTAACCAAACTATCACAGTACCGCACCTCTCAAGTGTTGATGATGTGTATTTGTGAATATATAAGAGACAATATATTGGTACTTCAAAATACAACAGTAATAGTCTACCTCATTATAATACCCACAACCTCCACGCACTTTATAGTCGGTGCCTGGGGGACATTAACTCTGACCATATAAGCCACCATGTCCTCGACAGTGGCGGTACCTGCGTTGAGTTAACTTACTACCCAACGTGAGGCCTAGATAAGCCTGCAGTAATATATCTCAAGTTAAAGTAGCGCCCGGACGTAGGGCGCAACGCTATTCAATTATCCCAAAACGAGATGAGTTAAAGTGATGTATAATTACATATATGCATTATGAGCAGTGTGTATTTCTGTAACATAATATGACACCAGAGTTATAAAATTATACATACAGGTACAGGAATAAATAATTTTGTTTAATCCTGCACTTGGTCCAATTTAGGCAACTGGTTGCTTAAATTCAACCACCGGTCTCCATAATTGGACCATGTAGTTTATGAGCTACCTGAATTATTTAGGAGATATTACAGGGTACTAAATTATTTCTTAACATCACACTCTCCATAGAAATAAATTATTTCACCATTATTAACACCTGCGCATTTAGAATGCATCCAAGACCTACATCCAAACACAGTATCATATCTTCAATACATTTCTCTTCACGCAAACTGCAGAACCATCTACTTTCATCTTCAAGTAGTGTTTGCCTCCAATCCTTTTACATAAACATCGACGAGCCGGTGATTTTTGAAGACAGCATTACGAAAGTGGAAATTCATGCATACCAGCCATTCCTGATCCGACCATACATGTTACCATCGGATAGTGCTCCAACACCAAGATATCTGCACTCTTCCTTGTCAGTCATTCCTGTGATCCAGAAGGGAGGGGATGGGGGCACATACGAAAGAAGATGGATCCAACCCGGCATCAACGAAAATAACGAGTAATCATTTATCGCATCACATTTTTGCTCAAATATGTCGAGGTAGGCCAGATAAAAGATGTCGGCATAATGACCGCGATCGAAAGTTACCTCTCGCTCATGCCGAACAAGCTGTCTGCGGCCAAGATGGCAGGCTGGGGAGTAGAATATGACTACAGTGTTCTTATCTACCGCGGAGGGAAATTCGAGGTCTACATTCCTCTAGCGATGTTGCTAGCATTCGCGGAAGACTACAAATGAATTATCATCAATTCGAAGCAGGAACTGGTACTGCTCCTAGCCAATACGAAAGCAGATGCCATCGTGGGTATGGAGGAAAACCTAGAGACAGTGGAACTAAAACTACAGTCTATCGAATGTATGCTGCCTCACGTCCAGCTGAGTACTACCGAACGCATCAATATGTTGAAGAATGTGGAAGATGGCAAAAACATCGATGTGGCTTTCAGGGCGTGGATTGTTGAGACCTATCTCGGATTGCTCGCAAGACAGTGCATCAACTGGATAGAGAAGTTCAGCTTTGCCATCGAGAAACCGAGGTACATCATAGTTGGACTACAAACTGGAAGACAACACAATGTGAGTGTGAGCCATTCGAAGTTCGACACATTTCAAATAGAAAAAGGTGAAAATATATTTGAATAGTGATAGCTATCCTTACGTGGACATAAACATGAACTTCGAAAATGGACAGTACCTTCTGGCATATCAAATGTACACTCAATTCCAAAATGCATATTACGGGCGCACCCATTCCCCCATACTGAGCCCAGATTACTTCACGAGTTTGGACCCACTCATGGTGTTCAGCATGAGTAAACATGACGAGCTTATCAGTTCGAATGTGATTGACTGCAGGATCGAATTCACTACAATTGTAAATATACCCCCAGAACACGTACGCTTTCTGCTTGATACTTCACGACAGACTCGCATCGTACAATTGTAGAGACAAAGTCGTCAAGATACTTTCGTGAATGCCGCAGAGAGTATAAATACGATGGGCTGTAAGCGATAACTGAATAGTCGGCTTCAAGCATATACAGCAGCAGGATGTACTGTAATCTGCAAGGCTTCCAGAGCCAGAGCGGTTACGTGCTCAAGGAGATCGCAGTGTCCTACAAAGACGATGGCAAAATGCGCACGGGCTCCTTCCGACCCCCTTATTCGTGGAAACTTTTGGATAAGAAAATCAAGAAGATGACATACTGACTGACCAAGTACTACCACGGACTGGAGTGGGATGAAGGCAACATTCCATACCACCAAGTGGGAAACGTGCTGTGCGACTTGCTAATACAGTATCCGCAAGGATTGGTTTATGTGGCGGGACACGAGCAGAAGAATTGGTTGAGCGACTTGTGCAAAAACAAAGTTGAAATCATCGACATGCATTTAGAGTACGGCTGTCCTCCGCTGCGCAAGCTGGCGAAACTAAACGACGACCAGCAGCGGCATGTTTGAGAAAGGTCATAATCTGACTGAATGCGTGCGTGGAGGAACACACAGCTGCTGCGCAAATGGTGTGTCTCGTCCTTGGACCATGAATCTGCTGCCTACGACTAGACAAGAAGTCACCCCGACATTGTTTTCAAAGAACAATTAAAATAACATGAACATAGACTGAATTTTTTGTGTGTTGTGGTGTTTATGTATTTATCTGTATAATAAATTGTGTATGTGAAACCATTTAAATACTGTTTTTTTTACCCTAACTCATTAGACAATAATTTTTTTTCTCTTAAGGAAACCTTAAAAAAATCCACATACTTATTATGCTAAATAATGTACTGGGGTAAAACTGATGTAGGTTGAATTCGCACAGGTGGACATAGGAATGTACACAAGCCTTCAGGTTGAAACAGGTAGTGTGTCAGATTGATTGGAAAGGGTGGATAGGCAAGCAGGGAAGAGGGGGAGTTCTAACAGTATAAATAATGGCTCATTGTGAAGTATCAGCCGTTCGTCAACAAAAGTGTGGAGGTACGGATCGTTTCATCCAACTTTTACGGTCAACGATATATTCAGCATCTGTGATGTCTTCGGATATTCCAGAATTAATGGGATCTATGGCAGTGCCATGGACTTCTTCGTGTGCCGTACCAGCAGTGCCATCGACTTTTTCTTGTGTGGTACCAGCAGTGCCATCTACTTCTTCGGGTGGGCTGCCTACAATAGCATTACTGCCGACTGCTATGGGCATGGTACCAGCAGTGGCATATATTTCTTCCTCTTCATTCATACCATCTACTTCTACGGCTGAGGTCCCTATGTGTCTGCCAGAATTTCCAGGATCATCGGGAATGTTTGACACGAGGACTGCAGAGGTGTCATCTAGTTCTTCAGCTGAGGCAACTCCATGACCAACTGGACCATCGACACCTGTTCCAGAAACAACTGTATGGCCAACAACCTCTGCTGAACTATTCCGACACTATAAGGGTCACTTTTCTGAAAAGATCTTCGCTTGTAGCAGCAATGCACGACGACATGAGAGGCATGGCTGTACAAAGAACCCCACATACATAAGGTACGCGTGTTCGAAGTGTGGAGTGCCGATTTCACGGGTGGATGGTCTGAGGGTGTGCATTTAAATATGTGCAAGGGGCTTCCCCCATGTAACATAGAGAATAAACCTTCATAGTTATCGACATATTTTGACCTTCCCGACTTTATCAAATACAAATGTGCTTGTAATCAATCCACACAACTATGACAGCCAATGTTTCAAGTGGTTAGTGTTGGCCGGATTTGTTAAGTCATCGCACCCGCAGCATGTGGACAAGAGTTATGCTGAGGTGGAAGAAAGGTTTGATTTTAGTGGACTCGATTTTCCGACTCCTCTACAGCAAATAAGTGTCTTTGAGAACAACAACCCTTGTGTGCCAGTAAATCTGTACTCGCTGAATGCCAGAGGAAAAGTGGTGCCAACACTTGTGACTAAGAACGAGAAACCTGAACATATCTATCTTCTGACGGCGAAGGACGAAACTACAAATATTTCGCATTATTGTTACATAAAAAACTTTTCAAGACTGGTTAACTCGCAGATTACTTTGCTTGGGTACAAAGTTCGTGTCTGTAAACAGTGATTTAAGCATTATACCGAATACCTACGGAAATCAGGACTCACTGGGGACAGTGCCTTGCAATGCACAAACTATGTGTACAAAACAAATTTTCAATGTGTATATGCGTTTCCTCATATTGTACATTACCGAATAAAATTAGTTTAAAAGAAAGTATGTTGAGAATTATTTATTTTTTTAAATATTGGCCTAAAAAAATAGTAGAGATTAATTATACTCCAGGTTTGGAATAGAGTCTAGTCGACAAAAAATGTTTGGAAATGTGGTGATAGATGCTAAAAAAAAAAAGAAATAACTAGCACTTTATACAGTCCAATACTGGCAAACTGTGCGTTAAAGGCGTAATTTAGTGGCCAATGGGAATATACAATTGATTGGTATGGATGGACGGATAGTTTATGTTATGTAGGTCCAATGATTAATTTGGGTAGAGGAAGAGTGGGGTAGGGGCGTTGGTTTGGGTTGTGGGGTGGGGTGACATATGTTCTTCGATATTTAAGAATTGTTTTACATTTTTCACGGTTTTTTAATTTCAAGGTCGAAGTGGTTATGGTCAAGGTCATTGTCGTTGGTCAAAGTCAAAATCATGGTCAAGGTCATTGTCGTTGGTCAAAGTCAAAATCATGGTTCAATGTCAAGGTTATTGACATGGGTCAAGGTCATGGCTCAAGGTCAAGTTTTAATGTCATGGATCAAGGTCAGGGGTCACTGGGTTGTTGAAGGAGTTAGGATAGGTGAGGGGTGTGGTGGTGATGGGATGGGTGGTGGTTGTTAATTTTTATAATTTTTATTAAAATAATTTTTATTAAAATAGTTTCTAGGGGTGTCGGGGGAAGAACATCCAACATGCAATCGAGCCCTGGCTGTGACGCCTACCAATATGGCAGATGGAGACGACCAACATGGCCGCCGGCCGCTCCTACCAAGATGGCGGATGGATCCTGAATCCTATACCGGATCTCGTTGTCTTCGAAATAACTTCACATAATTTCTTCTTCTATTTTTTGTTTCCCCACCATATGCAAAATTTATATTTCCATGACTTTATTCAAGTGTCGCTAATACGGAAACTTGAAATTGTTGGGAACCTAAATTTGTTACTAATACATATATCATTTTGTAATGTAATAAGTATTAAGTAGGGGGAAAAACAAATTTAATTTGGCATAAATTTAAACAGTATATTCGCAGTACAACTTCAAGACTTTGAATTACTTTATCAATTTGCTGCCAAATTAACTGAGAGCCTGCTCGCTATTGTTTATATTATGTATAGATGGAGTTAAAAGGCGTTGAGTTTTTTTTCTTTCAAAAGTTGATTTAAAAAATGCTTACTTCACCACGAACAGCCTATAAAATATTAGCAGGTATAAAAGCAAATTTATTTTGAAGGCGAAGGAAACAGTTTTTACTATCCGCGCGGGAAGTGTGGGGAAATTTTGGAGTTGAGTTGAGAGATTTTGACGGCTCTTAACAACGAGGTCTTGAGAGCCGAGGAAACTTTGGAGGACGGCAATAATCTCGACCAGTCATTTCCATCGATCCCATAATCAAGTGTGTCGCGCCAACTGCGGGTCTCTGGATAGCAATTACGCGAAGCGTAGCCGCGTCGACCATCCTGAGGACAGACTGTGCTGCTTCTCTACCACCCTCCACCCAAATAACATTTCAATCACTTTTCAGGCGAGTTGTACTTGGCCTACTTTGCCCGCCTCTTCAACAGACAAGCGTCCTGCAAAACCGCTAACGACCAAACACTCGGCAGCCAGCTCCCCTCCCCCTTCAGCTAATATCATCAACCCAGCACTCGAGGACACTTGTCTGAGCTGAGAGCGACCCTTCGGTCACCACCTCGTCGTAAACAGCAAATCCATAGCGGTGGCATTAAAAATAAAATTCTATCGCCCAAAAATTTAAATCGGTAAAACCTAATACCCGCGACATTCGGTAACTTTTTTATATTTTTTAAATAAAGTCATACTATATTCCACAAAACATTTTTTCCCCATAAAGTTTGCGAATTCTAGAATACAGTAACAATTTTTTTTTAAATTTGGATATGAATGAATTAAAAATAATTATGTCGACAATTAAATGTGAGTATTAAAAATCACGGTTCCCTGTTTCATTAGATTTATTCAATTTTCCTTCGCAATTTTCCCCACTGTTTGCTCTTTAGCAAAAAATATTGCTCTCTCACTTCAAGCACATATTTGTTTTTAAAACCATACCGTCACATAAAAACATTAAAATAAGTATTTTAATGACGGAGACTCTAAAAATACACTGCCGGAGAGAGACAACGAAACTCCCAGAAAACAACGGTCAAACTTAGTGAATTTTTCTCCGCAGGTAGTACATGAGGATGTGTGAAAAGGATTAAAATTGTGTGCATTGTATCACCGAAACATGTTATACTCCAGGCGTTAGTTATCGCACAAGTGGAGGTAAGAGGACCCCGACGCAGCAAGGGCACAGTTGCCGATTGTATCAAGTACATACAAACTTGCAGCACGCCAGGACGTCGAGATCAGGTAGCATAACAGTGATAGGTATTTGAACAAGGGCATATAGTGGGACTGCATGAGGCCGGTTGGGCGGTTCGATGGATAGAGTGAGAAAGAGAAGAGATTTGGGCGGCTCTTGACACCGAGGTCTTGAGAGCCAATGGGGGGTAAAGCGAGATGAATATGGAGCAGCGCCGGAATGCAAGGGTGGGAGAAACAAGAGATCCCCGAGAAAACCCACTGACCAGCGTCATCGTCCGACACGATTCCCACATGCGAAAATCAAGGAACGAACACTCTGGGAATCGAATCCTGTTCGCCTAGGTGGGAGGCGAGTAGTCTAACCACTACACCACCGTGGCCACTTGATGGATAGACTTCCAGGTGGGACCGCCGTGTCTTGAGCACTGTACAACGATAAACTCTCGACACGTCGAGCTACAAAATGTGGTAACAGGCGTATCGGAATAAGTGTAGCAGTTGAACCTACAGTCACATACAAAATTCTGGCATCTACGAGGCCTGTACTACGATGGTGCATGTTAGAGGACTACCCAATGATTGAACGAGGGTTGACTACAGTCGCTAATTCCTCTACGCCGACGACTGACATGGACTTCACACGATCGTGCGGTACGCTTGCTGTGATGCTTCGTATGTCGGGAAAGGGTGCAGGAATGGCGTCGTGTTGTCCTTCCCAACGCAACACGCTTCACTCTCGGTGTTGACGATCGTCGTGCCCGGACCTGGCGCTGCAGAGTTGAGCATTTTCATCAGGCGTATATTGACATATGTAATATACCTCTTACATCATCTAGAGTTATGGTTTTGGACCGCCATTAGTTACGACTCAAGAAAAAGTATTCTGTTTCTGCCACCCTCACTGTCTGGCCACCGGTATGTTACCATGTACGTCTACATTGTCTACTATTTTTACGCCGTACTCCTAATAGTATTCTGCAGCACTGTGATGTGTGGCCACATACCACGGTCATCGTGTAACACGCACTACAATGTACGGACACCATTACTTGGCCTGCGAGATCACCAGACCTATCGCTAATTGATAATGTGTGGGGCTAGCCAGTTGAGACGTCGCCTCTTCTACTGGTGGAGAGGAGGAATGGTATAAATACACAGCAGGACAATAGTGAGGTTCTGTATGACAACATGCCACATCCACTGTTCATTTAGTCCGTTGTAACTAATTCAGGATCTTTTTGACGCCTTCGTCTTCGTCATTCAATTAGTCAGGATTTTCCCTTTCTGTGGCAGAGAAAATAGTACGATAACTAAACAAGCCAGAAACACAGGAGCGTAATAAGTGGAAAATGTGGAGGGTAGTTTGCCTCAAGTACCAACTAGTCAGGAGTGGGTTGCCATGCAAAGAATAAATATGGTTTCTGTTAATTCGGATATAAAAGGCTTTACTAACTTTTATAAATAAATATGTAATTTACTGACAAAATCATTCATTTTTTTACTTACACATTTTATAAACTGCTCCATGCATTTTATATATATGTTATAAATCTGCGAGTACTAGATAATGAGTACTTGAAGAGAGACAGATTCTGCAATAGAAGAAATTTTTTAGTGTACTTAATTATTTGTTGTGACACAAACTGAAAATCAATTAAGTAACTGTTCAAAACAAAATGCATTTCGTGTATATAACGACAAATTGTTTAACGAAAAAGTACACTTCAGTGGACTAAATGTCCAGCAGTTCACCCTTCAAGTGCACGAGAACCATACTACTGAAAACTGTTACATGTAGCCGATCATTGTCCTTTACCTTGCCCTCCCCCTCGGGTGTACGAAGAACAGTGCTCCGAGCGCATTTCCGGTAACAGGAGAAGAACATGCATAATTACAAACGGACAGCCATATAACACTGACGCAACCGCGATAAGGCTAGAGGGGGATGATGTCACTGCTGTCCTTGGAATATTGAATGTATTGGATAGTCGCTGCGCAAATTTCTTATTATCCCCCCACCTACCCCCTGCTCGAGTGTCTGGAGTCTCGTCTGGCAATTAGCGCCAAGTGTGTAACACCATCGGAGCAATGACAGTGACCAGCGAGTGTAGTCTGCGAGCATCGGGAGTAGAGACACTTGACAGTTGGAATGTGGGAAAGTGGGACTGGGTGCGTGAGTGGAAGACATTTGGAATGGCGTCAATGTATGACAGTGGACATGTTGTGTGTATCTGTGAAAATAATAAGTGAGGATCAGTGGCTAGCTAGTATAAAGGTAGTGATAAATATTTTAATTACAATTATGATCGACATTATAATTGCATTCACTGATGTGAATATTAAGTGTTAACAGAGATAGGTAATAAGATGCAAATAATAGGCGTGTGTATTTTATAACATTGGAAATAAATTAAGAAATTATATTTAGTTATTTATTACTATCAAGACCTCCAACCCCCGCGAACTCGAGATTGCCCCAGGTTACTTGTAACAATAAACATGAACAGGCAGTTCCTAAAAGTATCCGCATACACATTCTTATACTAATATACGACAGAGGAGAACAAGTTGTTTTTAATTCTTTACCGGACAGAAAATTTTTATCTTCTGAACGCCACCAGTAGGAAGGGTCGTTTCATCGTGCGACAGGCTGTAAGCACTCCACGGGTGGCGTTGCGCACCATTCAGGGACATGTCATGGCAGCTGGAGATACGCCTGTACAAAATCCAGGCGGCTAGCAGAGCGCGATCTGTCGTCGCGGCGTCCCTTACGACATCTACCATCACGACCTCAGCATCGTCGAGTACGTGCAACCTTCAACCGGGAATGGGCAGCATGGCTGCTAGCGGACTGGCAACGAGTGGTGTTCAGCGACGAATCAAGGTTCAGCCTGGGTACAAACGACCGCCGAATTCTTGTCTGGATACGTCCTGGCCAGTATAGTGATTCACGCTACATTGTAGAGCGACACATCGTCCCAACAAGAGGTGTCATGGTGGGGGATGCCATTTCCTAATACTCCCGAACCTTACTGGTGGTGAATGAAAGAACGCTGAAGGTGCGGCGATACGTCCAGGAAATTCTGTTGCCATATGCACTCCCCTACGTGGTGCAGCTTAACAACCCCATTTTCCAGCAGGATAATTCCCCGCCCTTACACAGGTGTCTCTGGCCTGCCTCCGTGATGTCAATACGTTTCCTTGGCCAGTAAGTTCCCCAGACCTTTCGCCCATCGATAACTTTTGGGACCAGATTGGACGGCAACTTTGACCAGCGTCAACTACGGCGAACTTGGTGGGTCAGTTGTGCTACCTGTGGCAGGATCTTCCTCGGCAGAGCATCCCACATCTGTATGCCTCCAACCCGACCGTATCGCCGCCTGTCTCCGTGATACGGGTGGTCCAATACCATACTAAGTGAACCCTGAATGTGTTGATCCCCTTGTGAAGATGCCAAAACTAAATCTATATAAAGTTCAATTTTTATGTTTATCACTGGCTTAAAATACCCAATTAAAATATAGTAAAACTACGGACTTGCACAGACTTCGGCAGCTAATTTAATTATATTTGATGTTCGGATAACTGACCCATCAGGGTATAAATAATAAAAATATTTCCATTGGTATTTAAAATATTTTCCAATGAAAACGTAACTACCAAACGTTTATTTCGTAGTTCGCGTTAAAATAAAACAAAATTTTGTCTTGGCCATGGTTATCATGGTCTCTTTTCTCGGTCCACGAGGTTATGGGTTTTAAACCCAATTGAACAATGAAAACACGATTTTCAGTTGCTGATAGTATGCCGTCACCTCTGTGATGCACCTAAATTAAAAAATAAGATGTAAACAGACGTTAAAATAAAACAAAGGTATACTGAAGAAGAATATGCGTAATGAGAGAGCGAATTACTCTGACAATTCCAAAGACTAGAAAAGCTCAAAGAGTTGTAAAGTGATGTAGTTTCGTTTTCAAAATTCCTGCGTGCTTTACTTGGTCATTCGCTAAGAAATTATTAATGGCTTGGAAATTTTGTAGATTCATTTGACAGAAAGCTTTACTCCGCAATCCTTGCATACTCGAGCCTCGGATAGTTGTTCATTGGCTGATGATCCAGTTTTAATCCAGACCACACAGCGCGTGATTCGGTACTCTTTCTCTTGCAAGATAGTAATTGGCTCAAATTCGTCCAGTGTGTATCTTACAAACTGCGATCCAATTGAAAGAGAAAGTCAAAGGCACGTGTGTTTGAAGTTTAGCCTGTTCATGCTTAAATGAACACTTTTGAAATCGTTTGAAAATTGTCACTGCCTCTACCTACATATGTTATAACGAGCACACTGACTGACGTGCGTGCAGTAAAGTTGGTAACGACGTAGGGAAAGTAGTTCCATGTCTTTAACATTAAATTAAAAGGATTAGGTAAACATTCGCGGATGCCTAATTTTTTTTTACTTTCTGCTTTTTTTAAGGCTGTGAAGTGCCTAAATATTTTTTTCTGCATTTTTAAGACACTCTGTGGTTTCGTGATACAATATCAATAACTATTTGATAAAAATGCCAAATCAGTTTTAAAATAACTTTAGCAAACTTTTTCACTAGAATGATCAGTATTTCAATCTTAAAATTTGTGCCAAGCTAATTTCAAAAAGTTATGCGTGCACAATATTTGATTTCAGCTAAAGTTTTTTTTGAAGATTTAGGAACAGCAAGAAGAAATTTTTTTGAAGTGTGTAATTTTGTTAGCCTGCTATATGGGTTTAACTTCTGGATATTTCGGATTTTAATTTTATTGTAAAACTGAAAATAAAATTATGGCTGAACCACTGGAAGAAATTCTATGGAATTTCTTCATTTTAATCTAATGTCATTAACAACTAATTTGAACTGAAGCCAAACATGATAATTATGCAAAATTTTTAAATTTGTATACCAATACATATAAATTATAAATTCCTGTATTTTCCGTCATTAATTTTGATAAATTAACTTTCCATAGTTTTTGGTAGCTACTGTTATCAATGAACTATTTAATGTATAAAAACAGAATGATAAAATATTCTAAAAATATAGAAAATAATTTTTTGCACTTGAACACCATAACGGATTTAAGTGAAAAAAATGAGGAAATTTGTGAAATATTTACTTTCCAAATCACTTCAGAGTTTCACTTGACCGATGCATGAATCAAGTGATCAGGCTCAAGCCAATGTTAATTTTAAATATGGTGGAAGGATACGCAATGTGCATACAAGTACATCTTAAGAAGGGCTTTCAAAAATGATCAGTTTACCGTGAACAACATGCAGCTTAGCCTCAAATGAATTCGCGAGATTTCCTTGTCTCTAGCCGTTATCTTCGTGCCGGAATACTCTGGGTTCCAGTCACAGGTCATCGAACGATTTTCGTTATTTTTTTATGTGTAAGTTTAAATTCTGAACGCAGGACGTAATTAGGAAATAAAGTAAACACCCTAAAATCAAAAACGTTAAAATAGTGATTTTTTTTGTCGGACTGAATTTGCGCAGCTGTTACTGGAATACTACGCCGCCAAAATTGCACTGCCCGACCGACACAAAAGACGAATTTTAAAACAAAATCTAGCTGCGATGGCGGGTGCAGTGTTGCCAAACTAAAAACCAGCAAGTCGGCTACGTGCATTGTGAAATTCGGCTACAAACAACAAAATTAAGCTATGCTACGAACCTGAGGAATTTGCAAATTACTATATGTACATAACAAAGTAACAATAATTCTTATTTTAATGTAAATACATAACATTAATTAATAAATTACTTACAATTAAAAAAATAAATTCGAAGTTTTTTTTTCAAGACATTGCGAACATTTTGTGTTACCAACTGTGAGAACCCTCTTCTTAAGATATAAACAACTTAATGATAACATTTTATGTTTGAAAGGGCTGGAGTGTTTGTTGCGTATCTTATTGGAAAAACGAGATGATAAAATGTAATATACGAGTACATAAATTACGACAAATATCAAACCCTCAATTTTGATATACAGGCTGCATCCATTCTGCTACAAGCTGTACAACCTAAAATTAGGCTTCATGTAGCCCAATTTGGAGACGGTTGACAACACTGCGACTGCCTCACTGAATCAAGTGTTAGGGGCCTCCAGATTTAACGGAGAGCGACTATACTCGGGCTGCAGGGTTGGAGCGTGGGCGTAATGGAGACATGTAAACGATAAGTGACGTGCGGGAGATAACGACGAGTCGAGAGCTCCAGCCCGCCGACCACTATCGACTCAACCAAGTCTGCCTCGTCCGTAGTAGGCGCCAGTTCACTGCTCGCAAACCAGGGTCACCATACGTCCCGATATATCCACATCTACACCGCCCAGACGAGTACCCTTCTTAAAGAGGATCTCTTACTAGAAGTTACGTTTTCGCGGAAACGAAAAATAAGGAAAAAATATTTCACTATGTCGGAAAAGTCATTTATTTGCAATAATATATATTCCTTTTTACTTGGGAGACGTATCTAGTAATGGAGTGACTTAAGGCACCCCCAGCACTGGCATCACCCAAAAGTTATGACATGGGAGCGCCCAGTAGCCCAGACCAGTAAAACGGGGATACATATTATTTCCTCTATAAAAGAACTGTAAAATGCTCAAGTATAAAATAGTCTAATGAATAAGCGTTCGTGTGGAGAGATTTGGGCGGCTCTCAACGTAGTCATGAGAGTCGACGAGGCTGAAGGGCCGAAATGAAGGAGCGGGGAAGACGGGAGATCCCCGAGAAAACCCGCCGATCAGTGGCATCGTCCAGCACGATTCCCACATGCAAAAATTCATAGCGACCCCTCCGGGAATGGAGCCTGGTTCTTCAAGGTGGGAGGCGAGTAGCCTAACCACTACACCACCGCGGTATTTGTGTTTGCAACTATTACCACACGTGGATAGTCAATTGCTTACGCGATGCTATTTGAAAAGAATTCTGCCGACATTGCATTATCATTAGACCAATACAACTTATCACAGACAGTAAAAAGACACAAAGGTGCCGCCGTATGCTTTTCTATGTTCGAGACGCATATAAAGGTGCACGCTTGCGTCGTGCTGTTATGATTCAGTGTAGACGGACAAGCCTAGCGAACTGCAGCGACGCATCGGTATCCAGGCCAGGCGAAGAATACAAAACGCATTACAACAATAATAGTTTATAAAACATATCAGTGAAGCGCCAGCGGAGCTCCCTTCCGGGCGGCACGGTATTTGGAACAATTGGGCCACCGGAAACTATACAATACTTGGCAACACTTTGTACGGGGTCTGTCTGTCAGTCTGACGACCCACGGCGAGACGAAGCCACCAAGATGAAGCTTGGCGTGCTGCTCTACGCCTTCCGACTCAACACTCAGCCTCCGGCGACTGTTCAGATTAGTCATATACTGTATGTAATTGATTGGGACCTCCCTCGCCAATACTTTATATTTAATGTATGTCATAATATATCAATTAAATACCTGCTCTGTCTTCATAATTAACTTCAGTTCTTCCCTGGTAATAGTTTAAACCTTCTATAGTCACTGGACACAAGTATAAAAATATTAAAAACAGAACAGAGAGCATCTAAACAGCGCAAATAAAAGCTGGCCTGTGCCCGGTGGGCACTTGGAGCACGTGCCACCCCCAAATAAAAATGTATTTAAACTTTTAATAGACTGGAATTGCAGGTGAGAATAATCCATTAGCCATGTACTTCATTAATGCAATACAAGTTTTTTTTTAATGGCAGAGGAATGAAAGAAATTGTCTTACAACAAGCCGAGAGCCACTTGAATGCTGTGACCACTTGCTGCTAACGGTAGCAGTGAAACACGTGTGTGCTCTTCAAGTGGGTAAAATATTACGACGCTACCATCAGTAGACTACGAAAGAGAATAACAACACAATTTAAAAACAAGTCGATAAGTAATAGCTGTAGCTGGAAAACTTAAAATTACCATTTTCTGGATCTAATGTTTGGTTAATAATTAATATTTTTACGAAGCATTTGCCTGTATATAGTGACGATATTTTTAAGGTTTTCATTTTACGTCTTGTGCCTCCTATATAACAAGATCTAGGTGCGTCCCTGGTCTGGGCAGGTTGCCACTCTCCCGCTTCCTGCAACGTACGGTACCGATATCAGGACCAAACGCCGGCATGTGTGGGCGTCTGGGGACGGAAGAGGCACCAAGAATAAGGCTAGGATTACGATGACTTCACGTTCCACGTTACGCGTAACGAGTCAACACGTTCACGTAAGCCGGCTACACCTTGATTAATATGTTTCACGGAGAACTGTCACGATCATTTCACGTAATGTTCACTTGATGGAAAAGATTGTAAATGTCTAACTTTTGCGTGATACGTGACTGCACCACGAGATCTCGCTGGTCGATCACAATAGGGAGTATGTTGTGATAACTTGACTTTCATGATGTCGTCTTATCACTTTTTTAATTAATGTACTGCATTTATAATTTTCTCCCGGAAATGATGAAAGAGTAATTAATATAAGTTAGGCCAGGATTAATTTTTGTTTTTTAATTCGTTGATATTTAGGGAGCTTTACATGACCACATTTCATTAATTGTGATTCTCAGAAGTGCAAAATGCTTGGATGAAAAGCAAAATGTTTACCACTAAGTTTGCAATTTTTAGTAGGTCTACTTCATGAAACACAATTTAATTTTCTCAGCTGAGCAACGTTTATTTCGTACGATTTATGCCCATATACACGAATAACTTGTCTTAATTTCCCAGAGATATTTCGTTCTGGATATTTGACGGTCTTCTAATTGTTTCCAAAGCTTGTATAAATCATGAACGCCATACTTTAGCAACCTGTTCTAGCTACATCAATGTTAAGACACAAGTACGCCCGTATATCTTGAATTGTCACAGTTTTCAATGTGAAAAGCAACAATGCTTATCCCGGACATTTTTATTCAGTACACAAATGTTACGTGGTTACGTGAAGCTTCTTAATACACTACACAAAACGACCACATTTTATGTACACGTGAAATTGTAGCGTGATGTGCGTTACGTGTAACGTGAAGACATATTAATCCCGGCCTAAAGAGGGGAAAGTGTTTGAGTGTAGAGATTTGGGTGGCTCTTAACATCGATATCTTAGGAACCAATGACGATGAAGCCAGAGTATGGTGCAGTTCCAGAATGAAGGGGTGGGGGAAACGGGAGTTCCCCGAGAAAACCCGGCGACCAGCGGCATCGTCCGGCACGATTCCCACATGCAAAAATCCGGGAGTGGCCCCAGCGGGAATCGAACACGGTTCACCTACATAGGTGGAAGGAGAGTAGTCTAACCACTATACCACCGCGGCTCCTAAAGAGGGGAAAGAGAAGACTCGATTGCTGGCGTTCTGCGCACCATACAGCCATGACAAAAGTTGGCACACGGCTCACACCTTAAATATGCGAATTCGCAAATTAAAAAAATTCTGGGGAACGCTGGGCACCTTATGACACTACGACACTACCTATCAAGTAGGCGACCGCCGTGAGTTCGTTTTGATGCCAGGGCAGAAATGTTCTTCTTATGCCACAACTGATTAACGAGAGAGATGTCAATCAATCCCTACTATATCAGTTAATTTAGAGCCAGAGTTTGTATCCAAGTTGTATTATAGTCCATTCACGGTTACTTACAACTTTTCTGAAGCCCTGCATAACTTCTATTTTCAGGATATTCCTCCGCCTTATGTAAACAAAGCTTAACCTAGTCAAGAAAATTACACCAAAGGGACAGTGCACCATGTTCGTGCGCACTCAGTGTAAAAATATTTTGCATAAAGACTATTTCTTACTAGGTATTAATAGTTCAAGTTAACCAAAAATAACTTATTTTTATGTTAAGAAAAGTATAAAACGCTTCTGATAGATTACATACTTAGGAAAGAACCATGCTCGTCATATATGGGGTGATTTTTTTAAATATTTGATTCAAAAAGTGTAAAGAAACCGCGAAAAGACTACACTCAGTATTAGTTTTGCTGCAGGATTAAGTAATATATGATGCAGTAGACTTAATCAAGTTGTTTTAACTGAATCTATTATTTTGCATGCGTGTATAGTGGAAGTAATAAAGCTATTAATCTTTACATATGACTACGTTGTTAAGAAAACATAGTAACATCGATATAATGTTAGTTATAATGTTTAGCGATTACTCCATCGCAACAGAAACAGTATAAAAGTATCATTATCAATGGTTATGAATATAATTTATTTTTGTACGTATATAAACGATAGGTTTTATACCTTTACTATTAGCCTAATGGCGTATGACGACTTTTTTTTTTGCCACTGGACACATTATTTTTGTTTTCATAATTTAAGAAGAGACACAAGTTTTAGCGTCACATAGTCCTTGTTGAAGCGTAGGGTCACACTGTGGGATCATTTTCGTCGGATTTAGAAATATTGCTTTATATGCAATTTTTGTAACGTGAGAAAAATATGTTAAATACGTTCTACAGACGTTCCTATTACAACCACGTTTTAAAAGGCATTCGAATGGTTTACTTGAGCATTATTTGAAATTTACAAGTACATCTATAACTGGGTAACGTTCATTTTTATAAATTTTTTTTGGATTAGGGAATGATAACAACGTAAAAATATCACGAAATCAGCATCTGAACACCATAAGCGTATTTACAAAACAACTGAAGATAAATAATTATTTTATTAAGAAACACTTTAAAAAAAAATCTGTAGATTTTTGGTAGACTACTAATAAAATGTAGCTCACCTGATCTGGGATCGAGCTCGTTATTCTCCAAAATAGCAAACAGAGGTTAATAACAATTATTTAGAAATTCAAGTGTTCAGACAATAAGATTTTTTGAGGATATTTTTAAAAATATTTACCAAATAATGCGATTAATATTTTTTACTGTAATTAATTTCTCGGTTACTGCTAAACGGGTTTGTAAACTCAGGTATTTCATGCAGAGGCTTTGACTACTTACGAATCGCATGCATGTGTTTTAATAGTGGAATGTCATACTGAATATCATACTAGTTAATATCAGATCGTGTTAACACACACGTGCCAGCAATCTGATTTATCACACGTTACTTAGTGAGCCCATTTAAAAAGGGAAATATTTTAAAAATAAAACACATATTTATGGTACGTCCAACAAAGCCACTGTGTCACGAAACCATAAAAAGTTTAGGTTTTAGGTAATGTCAACATATTATTTCAGAATACTCCACCATATTATCGCTGCCAGCATTTCGCTAATTGCAAATATAATTAAATTCAAAGACTAAATTTTATTTTGGGTTTACGGTATCATAATTACCAGTATTTCAGTTTTCATGTTTGTTTTCTCGTAAAATTCAATTAGCTTACGTGTGTAAGCGCATGATGTTTTTAATTACTCGAACTGAACGAAATCAAAATAAGGGGAGACGACTGTAATCTGGTGAACAAATAATAATCTGGCGACTCCGTGGTTGCTTTAGTAATGATCTTTGTGAGATTACATCCGATACGCTGACTGCACAAACAGTTTAGTAGACAATTTTAAGTTATGGCAGTCAGTTAAAATCAAATCTTTGAAAATGCACCCCATGTATGACGTGTTGATAGTTTTATAATAATTTTGTGAATCACAAGCGTTTTATACTTGTGCTAATATAAAGTTATATAAACGTGACTTATTTTTGGTTAAAGAGAAATTTAATTTATATATTATTTAAAAATTATAATATTTCATTTACAATTACAATGAATAAAAAAAGTGAGAAAATAGGTGTGATGGTAACACCTAGTAAGAAATAATTGTCATGCAAAATATTATTACACTGAGTGCGCACGAATGCGGTGCCTTGTATCTTTGGGGTAATTTTCTAGACTAGATTAAGCTTTATTTCCATGAGGCGGAGAAATATTCCGGAAGAGGAGCTTTAGCGGTAACCACAGCGCCACGATCTGCGGCGCGCCAACGCGTAACCTGATTGCTGAACGTGGAGCGACAACGCAGTTAGCGATAAACTGAACACACACTGAGTGTTATGTCCGGCTTGGACTTAACTCCCACTCTCATGCTTCCTGCTTATCGATCCTCCGCGGAGGTTGGCGACGTAACTCATCGATTCCCGGCTATATTTTGTGTGACTGCTTCCAGCGCAGTCCAGGCCAAGGTCAGACGAAACGCCGTCCATCACTCCTCGTAGCTCCATTTGACGTCGGCGCGCTTTTTCAACACAGTATCAGCGTGCCTCGCCTCGCATGGGCCGCCTTATCAAAGCTTCTGCACTGCCTGCCAGAAGTACAGTCTGTTACCTATCGCATACCACAAGAAGCGCCGACGTCTCGTGGCACAGTCTGCGGTTCGGGAGGTTCTGGGTTCGAATCCCAGGCATGACATGGGTGTTAGTTTAAGTTAGGTCATAAGTTAGTTTGTAAGCCGTGCCATGATAAGCCTTCAGACATAACACCGGGGGGAAGTTAATAAGCCCTTCCCAATCAATCAATCAATCATTCCACGAGTGGTTAACCTGTGGGGAGGGGAGTGTGACAGACCTCCAAGCAAAGTAGTTGATGAGTGTATGAGTGACTGAATTCTGAGCGATAGAAGACGAACAGAGAGAGAAGTGAGCAGCGGAAGGGAAATCTGCGACTGCGAGTATCAAGCAGTGAAGAGTGCGGCTGGCAGACTGGACTATTGAACTGGATGCGTGAGTGAAAGTCATCACAAATGGTGGCAACAGATATACTGAACATGTGTTAATAATGAGTATGAGTTAATTGACTGTAGTCAAATAGACAATTAAGGACGTTATTTAGAGTTGAATTAGACCTTAATAATTGCACTCACTGTTAAATAAAAAGACTAATAGTGTGGACAGATAATTAAAGGCTGTAAATAATACATGTGTGAATAAATTAGAAATCAAATTTAGTTCTTTTATTTTTATTAAGACCTCCATCCCTCACGAACTCAGATACGCCCCTCAGGCGTCCGTGTAGCATTATTTTCTCACTTATTTTCGTGATTAACCTGCAGCCGAAGTTTGTTAAATTTAGATACAACCTTTGTACCTTTAGCTGTGATGAAAATAGGCAATTTCTGTATAATAAAATGAATTTTATTATTTTGTGAAGTAAATTTTTACCTATTATTTGTTCTAATTAACAGTGCGTCAGAATAGCCCATGCCTATGTTACTTCCGCCATTCCTTCAGTCAGTGTAACCCCTCCCTCGAGACATAACTGGCTACGCCTCTGCCACAGAAAGAGTGGTGTTGCCGGCCAAATTGCACTCGTCTTAAAGATGTACGTGCTTGGCCTACTTACCTCTCATATTATGTTATTCTTGGAATGGTTCCTTGAAACCTGTTTTACGTCTGCCGTCATTCCGTTTTCCTACTGGCTTGTAGTTAGCAACAGAAAAAACTAGACTATCGCAGAGAAAAAAAAAACAACAGCAAATATGTGGTCCCTGAACATTTTTAGAAATGGGTTTGGTGACAGTGGTAAATTTTTTTCATAGTAATTTTTTTTACCAGTCGCATATTTTCGTGCATGAAAACTCAAAGCAGAGTATAGTTCCATCTGCAATTGTTTTTTCATCGATTGAAAATTAAAGCATTTGTAAGCAATATCTTCATGGGCATGTACTTCATTTGTAGCCTATTAACGGTAAAGTCAGCACTTTTTAAGTACCCCCCCCCCCCAAGGCCATTAACCACCAATAAATTTAGCATATTGGAATCTCGGACGTTAACTTTTGGGAGCGGTGAAATGCATACAGCGTGTTTATTAGTCACATGGCAGTGTTTATATTAAAAATTGGCGGAAAGATAGAAATTGGCCGAATGGATAAATTTAGCAGAGCCTTAAAAGGTGCTAACTTTACCATGAATAGCATATAGTAACATTAGGGATAGCTGTTACTGAAGTGACGCAACCTTATCGTATTGATTGTTCGGCGTGCTTTCCTCGTGCCAGCAGACAGGAAAATTTACAACTGACACGAGTTCCGAAAAGCGATGGGTTTTCGCCTAACAACACAAAATAATGTTTTAGGTTAATTTTGTTTTAACGGACTCATTAATAATACATAGTTAAAAATGCACTCATTCTTTCGCGTATTGAATAAAAATAACCAAGAAAATTGTGGCAAACCCCAATTATTGCCTCGAAATAATTAGACAAAAGAGATAGGTTTTGCAGCCACTGCAGATTTTCGTATTCCGAATACATCTTAAACCCTTTACTTAGTTTTGCGTTAACTAGTCGTTCAGCGCCATTTTAAAAGGAAAATACTGCCTTCAAGAGTCACTTTGGTCTGAAATCGTACATATTTTTAGCTTACTTTTCAGGAAGAACCTGCAGTCGCAATTTGTCGGAAGAAAAGTTATTCTTAATTTGTATGTGTCACGGCAATCTGTAAAGGTCAGTCATAAGCATATGTGTAAATAAATATTAATCTATAGTTTTCACATTTCTGTTTATGCTAGTGATTTTGAACTGATTTCTTTGATTTCTCAGTTTTTCGCATCTTTTACAGACCATTATCAGGCCTACAATACAAAAAAATAGGGGCAATTTTATTTACGCTACAACACTTTACTTAGCTTGTCTCTAGATAAGTGTCTACGTTTCGGATTCGTGGTTAGCATTTGAATATATGTTAAATTTTAAAACTTGAACGCTGTTTCAGCGCACACTTTTTAAAAAAAAACTGTTGGTGTAAAAGTGCCTGTTAATTGTAGAACAATACAATTTTTATAATTTTATGTTTATGATAACGTATGTCCAAAAAGTTAAAAATCGAGTTTATTTAATACTGTTATACATATTTTATTTATTTATATTTTTTATATGATACAAATTTAAAGCTTTCGATAATGTTTTCTCTGCAGAAACGTTCAAATTATATTCTATGACAGCTGTGTACAGCTTAAAAGATTATTTTTAACTGATTGTATTCAGGGTTTGTAGAAACGGTTATATTATGGTGTAACAACTTACCTAATAACAATTTTTTTTAATTTATTTATATTTGTTATTATATGCAATTTGTCATATTCACTTTAGATGTAAACAAATACAATTTACTCAATCTCTGCACTTACAGTATAATTTGAATTCACTATTTACATATAAACTCTGAATTACTCCTAACTTAAAGTTTGGGAATTCCTAGTGTCAAAGTGTTTCGTATATATCCAATTTTTATGGAATATAAATTTTTTATTATAGCTTACATGGAAACATTTACTTCTTTATGCTTCTCTACTAAATGGTTAGTTACGAGTGCAGATTCCATGCAAAGCAAAACCTGGAGGAAACCCTCATATCCTTCAGATATAATGCTACCCATAAATATTTGATTTAATGTTATTGTCCCGATCAATTGTACTTTGACAGACAGTAGTGAATTTCTGTTTCGGCTGTAACGGGACTGCAATGACCATAAATGCAATAAATATCTTCGAAAAATAATGTGTCCAGTGAGTTCCTGATGAACTTGAGTTTTTGCTTACAACGCGAGGGGATTTAGAAGTTCTGTAAAAGCAAATCCAACCTTTTCAATTGCAAAATTATTTACATTGTACAGTTAGTTGCCCGATTAATGTTTCATGGTAAACTAAACGACAAAGTACTTACTGAGTGTGAAGAATAAAAAATTCAATATAAATATAGCCAATTTGCTTACAAAAACTTACATTTCAAAGCGCATACCAGTAGAGTTCTCTAAACATCGTCGGAGACGTCACTATTTATTCACTTGGTCTCTATCTTAACAAAACCTTTCCTTTAGGACGGATTCGATTTTAATTTCCATTTTGTTGGTTCATTTTAAAGTTTTATTTAATTACTTTCCACCTGAAGATGTGGGCTTGATTGCTGCACTGTAAGAGTTTCTCAATACCTGCTAACAAATATTTTGTTATAGGAATTATTTTGGCCAAAACAAAAGCTTCTAATTATTCCCAACTTAAAAATAATATCACTTATTTACAAACCGGAGCCCTTCGAAACGGTACGCCGAATAAAAATTAGTCTTCATTCACAAAATAAATATCAAAAATGGTTAGAAATTAAACATTTTCTGAAGAAAAAAATTAATTGTAACAATAAACCCTAATGGTCGTCACTTTAAATTCTAAAGATTTCGGGGGAAAAAGAAAAATTCTAAACGGTTTGAGAAGATTTCTTGTTTACAATTACGGCTGGCTTGCGTCTTTTCTCTTTTACGATAACACATGTGACAGCCTCATCTGCTTCAAGTCAAGTTTGTTACAAGCAAAAGAACGCTTTAAATAATGGTTCGCACCGTCAAACATATTTATAATGATCTTGGACTGCAATCTTTTAGGATAACATTCACACGAGTATAGGCTGTTTCACGGTTAAATGAGCACTTTTTAAGGCCTGCTACATATATCCTTTCAACCAATTTCTATATTTTACGTCACTTTCAATAAAAACATTGCCATGTGACTAATAAACGCAGTGTGTACATTTCATAACTCTCAAAAGTTAACGTCTCAGGCTGCAATAAAATATATTTAATAGTGGCTAGTGCCTGTTAGGAGAGCCTTAAAAAGTGCTCACTTCACCATGAATAGCCTATATGAATAAAACTTTCTACATACAGCCAGTGCAAATTATTTTCCTTTAGCATTACTGCTCGCTAAAAACGTGTCACAAATTATGGTTTACATACAATTTAATTTCGAAGAGAGCTAAAAAATCTCGGTTAAACGACAAAAAATGTCAAGTACCTTTTCGTTTTCACTCAACATTTAAAGCCGGCCAAAAAGCGTCTACCGGTGGGTTTTAATTTGATATGTACAATTATTTCCCGGAAAATAATTGCCCAGTATTTACTTTTATCTACCTCTCCTATTCAGGGTATTATAATTTTTTTATAACGCTCTTTAATTTAGGTCTACTTGTTAAGGGGCCATGGTGGTGAAGCTGTTAGAAAGCTCGCATCCCGCAAGGGCGAACCAGGCTCGATTCCCAGTGGGGTCACTCCCCGATTTTAACGTGTGGGAATCGTGCTGGACAACGCTGCTGATCTGCGGATTTTCTCAACGATCTCTCGTTTCCTCTTAACCTTGCATTCCAGCGCTGCTCAATGGTCACGCCGCTTCACCTTCATCAGCTCTTACGATGTTGAGAACCGCCCAAATATCTCCGTTCCACTCCTTTACGCGAACTAACGCTGAAAGTTAACAACATAATGTTCTAAATAGTCAAATATTTACCTAGTAATAAAAACCAAACCTGCGAGTGAAGAGATTTGGGCAACTCTCAACAGCGAGGTGTTGAGAGCCGATGAGGGTGATTGAGGAACGCCGGAATTTAGGGCGGGGGAAACAGGAGATCCCCGAGAAAAGCCTCCGACCAGCGGCATCGTCCGGCATGAATCCCACATGCGAAAATCCGGAGATGCCCAGCTGGGGATTGAACACGGTACGCCTTTTTGGGAGGCAAGCAAAAACCAAACTTTATTTATTTACTTTTTTCGTTTTTTAAAAATAAAAATATTAATTAATTGAAACTCACGTTAATAAGAAATTATTAATGCTATCAATTTTTCCAACATTTTTTAACATTTCTAAAACTTCACGCTGGCCAAACGAGTTCTATTCTATAGTATGTAAATGTGGTCCTTTAAAATAAACCCAACTTTCTACCAACTGAACAGTTTTCCCAAATGCAGTTTTATTTTATAATTTTCCTTTATTAAATTTTATTGCATACCGAAACATTGGTTTTTAGCCTAACAAACTATTAGGAAGTTTCCTTTAATAATGTCAACTTAGGTAAATAACAATAATCCAAACGAACGTGTATAGCATGCAATCATATTCTTAAAACCAGTTGTAAGAAAGCCAGCGTGTAAGAAATTCTCTATCCACATCGGCTTCATTGTTCACACATCTTTGCCGTTTTGTATTAATGCAGCTTTCCTTCCCTATCATTCTAGTTTGCAGGTTCGTCACAGCCCCCCCCCCCACAAAGCAGCAACGTTTTTTGCTTACCGTTAAGAGTTCCGTTCCATTATCAGAATCAGGATTTTTTTTTAATCTCTCGAGTTTTATTTTATGCTCCCTCTCCCCTCCTGCAATAAAATCGACATGGCATTGTGTCACTCTCACACACGGCTTTATCACTGCCGCCATCTTATTTGGCTGATTCGGTCGCACCCTTGTTCTCTTACGTGCCCTGAAAAAGTTGCCAACTTGGTGATTTTCTCACCAGATCTAATGATTTAAGAATCTGATCTGGTGGCCAATCTGGTTAATTGAAAGAAGGCTGTGGTGGACAATTTAGTGAGTTGAAAAAGGAACAGAAAAAATTTATTCTATTTTATTAGATTGTGCCATGTTTGGCGTAGCGGCTAGGTGGCTTGCCTTCCAACTAGGCAGACCGGGTTCGATTCCCGGCGCGGTCGCTCCCGGATTTTCGCAGGTGGGGAATCGTGTTACACGATGCCACTGGTCGGCGGGTTATCTCTGGAATCTCCTTGTCCCCCGCCTTTGCATTCCGGCGCTGCTCCATACTCACCTCGCTTCACACTCATCGACTCTTGTGTGTCTTCAGTTATTTCCATTTCCCCGGAATGCATTACGTACACCTGACGGGAGCATAGAAATATCTTGAGACGTATTTTACAGGTTTTGTTGCATGTGATTATCTATTTATAGGTAGCCTCGTGGGCTATCCCTTGTTGGAATAACAATACGGTTTGGCCCTGTCATAAGCGAAGTTTTGGGAATTTCTACTGTGGAAAAGTACTTGAGGTATCCCTTTATACAGCTTCACAGTGCTGGACGTTTGTACTTGTGTCTAGAGCAGATATGTTATTAATTTATTTCAGATACGTTATTTTTTTCTGTTTTAATTTCTGAGAGCGGATATATGTGTGTGTGTGTGTGTACACACACTTTGTAGCAGCATAATATACTGTATACAATTTCCAGCTGCGAAAAGAGATATTTGATATAATTTGTTTGAATATAATTTGTGCTAGACTAAGTTTACAATCTGGTTATTTCCTGGTGAATTTTAGATATTGATTTAGAGACTTTCTCTCAAGAAAGTTGGCAACTCTAGACTGCCCTGTGTTTACCTAGTTCTGCAGTGTTCTGGAGCGACCAGCCAGGCCGCGCTGATGCAATTCCGGCAATCGCAGGATTGCTCAGCCAGTTCTTACGCCTCGTAAAACTCCATCTTCGCCGTTAACTCGGGGCCGTAGATGTGACACTTCATTCCACTGAAAGCTGAGGAAGCACCGAAAGTCGTGGCGTATTTTGTCCCTTGCAGCTTTCTTATTTTAAACAATATTCATACATTCGTATTAATGAGAATAATGCCCAAATGTATTATATACTTATTAATATTTATGCACTTTATACGCACGTGTATGCAAAGGCTAATTTTAAGTTTTTTTACTGTAAATTATTTGCAATATGTGAAATTCGTAGCAATTTTCGCTTTGGCAGCAACAGTTGCCAACATTTTCATTTTAACGAATGCATGTTTCTGCAAACGTTTACTGGCGTAATGATATATTATCGATTTATAATATATTGCACATGCAAAATTAAGCATTTTCACACGCATGCTTGTTAATAAGTTATTCCTAGATTGTTAATATTTGATCCACTTCCAACTATATGAAATTGAACATTAAAAAAAGCAACGAACCCTCTGAACAACTTCGTACAAGAGGCATAAATACATGGTATTACAACTTTCATATATTCGTGCTCAGGCAGTTTATGAGTGGAAATCACAAAATGATGTGTGAAACAGAGCAGCAAATTCGATGAAATCATATGCTTTCAACAGTTTGCAATATAGTTGAGGTTGTTACATGTTTAATAACGACTTTTCTAACAATTCATGAAATAAAGTAATGTGTTTAGGTTATATAAATAAATATTGTTTATTTTAAAATTGTTGTCCATGCATAAGTTAAAATGACGTCCCTGCTACATCTAACAGTGCTTAATCAGTTTTTTTCGTTTTTGTTTATAACGATGAATACTACACGCAGTAATATGATTTCTAGCAAAAGGTCTGCCCAGTTTAAAAAGGCATTGCTAAATGTTTTAAAATGCATAAATCACTGACACAGAATTTCAATTATAGCTTGGCGTAAAAATGCACGTTTTCATGAAATAATAATTTATTTCTTTGATTGCTGTAGAATATCCTACGAAACACAAACAAATCTTTTACATGGCTGCAAGGTAAAGACTTTTACTATCGTCTCTTTCCACTGTTCCTACTGCTGACGCAGGGAGTGAGCTAAATGCATTTCTGGGCAGTCTCAAGCGGATCCCTGACGTCATATACAAAAATATTCTTCGTAGGAAAGGCGTGCAGTTGATAAGCAGAATCATTCACCCTGACCTGCACAACACGAAGCGTCCTCCATTTGGCAGGGTAGCACGTTCATAAAGCAAGTGGCACGTGACTACGTTCAGCTACCGCCTTCTACGTGGCACAACGGCGATGCTGCTGTGGGGTCGAATATCCGGGCAGGCAAACAGCGCGCAACGCCAGAAGTGACTATTACGAAGAAGGCACCGAGTTGTACTCGACTCTTACTAACAGGCTGATCAGATTTTCACGGGCTGCTTGCACAGAGGTAAAACCGCTCGTGGTAATTTCAAAGTTATCATTTACTCGAAACGACGACAAAATTAAACCATTTAAAGGAATAGAAAAAAAAATGGGTTTACGAAGTATGGTATAAATATTCAAAAGAATTTGGTAAGAAGTAGATACAAAAAAGATGTTGTATTCAAAAGGTGATAAAAGTCATTCGTAACTGCCAAAGAAAATTGAATTCATCTTACATACGTAATTCATATATAAGAGCCTGTGCTGATTAAAGCTTTTTTCCTTGAGTCTCCCAGATGGTTTTTAATATATGAAAATTTGTGAAGTGGACATTTTAACCAGTGTGCTTACAGTATGTTCAGTAATGCCCATTACTTAAGCCAACTTTTTTATATTTATTTGTCATTGTAATAACAACAGATAATCAACAGATAATGTATTACGTTAAATACAAAAAAAAAAAAAAAAACCCAGTGAAAAGGATGAACACTTTTATAAACTTGTATTAACATCGTGATAAGAACGTACATAATTGGCATCATGTAGAGTTGTCTTCATCAGTAAACTCTAATTATTACACAATTAAGAACCAGAAATAATTACACCACTTTAAGTTAAGTTAAGCAAAATGTTCTGAACTGAATACAAAACAGCATATCAAGTGACAAAATACTGATTTAATTTTATATACACTCCTGAACCGACACATCTAGTTACTGTTACACGACTGACAGTTTAAAAATTTTGGATAAGTTTTTCGCGCAGCGTAAAACCATCAAGCGATTAATTATATTACGTTTTCATATAAATTTCAACAGTATGTTTTGCACAAATTGACTAAAATATTTTTGAATTAATAAACTAATAGTTTCTCCGAAGCATATGAAACCCTATAAGCGATGTATGTGAAATCGTAGAATCTTCATTTTTTTAAATGTAAAATAAAACATGTCTCAAAATATCTACCAAGCACGTTAGGAATTATTGAGAAATAAAATTAATAAATACTGTAATACTGTTTACAATTTTGACAAGTATCGTCTGAAGACATGCGTCAAATTTCATCAAAAATCTCCAGTACATGAAGAAGTATAGCCATTTCATTGTGGGTGAATAAAGGTTCATTGCACATTAAAAATCACTGCCTAATATAAAACAGTTTGTTTATAAGTTACACGTTTTCCAGCTACGCTATTGAGGTCGGTTAATATATGTATATATATATATATATTTATTTATTTATATAAGGGAGCCGAATGCCGAAGTTATTAATTATTTAGGTGGTAAAAAGTAACTTCAACCGGGGTGCGTCACATTTTTTTATAAGATTTTCAGACCACCAGGTATGATGTATACAAATTCCGATGTATACAAAAGCTTAAAAAAAACTTAAGAACATGTATATCATTTCTGAAAAAGTTATAATAATTTACTAACACGTTTTTATATTTTGACCTTCTTGTTATCGACAATCTCCTTGAACTATTACGGAGCCTATGTCGAGAAAGATGAGACAATGGATCACTAAATGATGTCCACTTTCACTCATATTTCCAATATCTCCTGATGAACGCCGAGAGTAAGTGTGTAGCAACGCGCAAACCTTTAACGCTACAGCTAGGCTATAAGTACATTCAATATTTTGTACTCCTGCTACTCATTTCTATTTTTCGTAAGTAAAATAGTTGTTTGCAAATGTAAACTACTTAATAAATATTCATGTCCGTATATATTTCAGATATTTTACTATCACGATAATAATTCGACCTTCGTTACGTTACGCAGATAGAAGTTAACATTGTGTGCGTTAAGTAATTGTTTCGGAAATCACTAAGATCGGCATTTATAGACGTATATCTGTGGCGGTAGTTATTTTACGTTAACGTATTTAATATTTAAATAATTCAGCCCCTGAAGAAACGTTCTACTTACGAAACTGCGCACGGGCGACGAGAAAAAAGGACACCTCTTTCCCTTCATTTTTTTACCCCGCAAAAATTAAGGAGATTATGCATATTTTTTTAATTCCCAGCATGGTCTTTTAACAACGTCGTATTTCATACCGCCCTACTGCGACGTAAATTCACATTAATTTAAGTAATTAGGTTACGTAGAACAAGGTCCGTTACAGCAACAGGCTTCACACGCAAGCCAACCTTCTACTGCTATCGCGGGGAGGGGGCGTGCGCCCCGTTTAAGGGGCGGGGAGGGTTCCGATATCATGCTCATTAATTATAATTACCTCTTTAATGCTAATTAATTTTTTTCCTACCGTTACGCCTACGAGGTAAATGCGAAATTGGTTCTACCCTCTCCTTAGTTACAATAGTAGGGATACGAAAATGTGTGTCACATTCCTGATATCCGGGACACGGTTCTCATTCACGTTTACGCACATCGTAAACTCCGCTACGCCTGGCAAGCGATGTTCACATAATTAGTCTAACGCAAACGGGAAATTAATGAGAATCGCACCCCTGGGTCGTAGAATAGTTTACTGGTGGTTCGGAATAATGCTACCTATTTTAGCCTGCCAAATAAACCCCGTTTTGTATGTTACATTACATTGACAAAAAAAAAGTGTTTGTTTGGTAACTAAAGAATTTTGTTGGTGGCTACAAAATTCTTTTGTCGTTATTGAACTTCCAAGATATTTTATGGCACCAATAAAATTACTTTGCTATTTCAATATTTAATGGAACAGAAAAATTATATTTGTGGTCACGAATAAATTAGGTGCGTTGGTAGGCAATAACGAGTTGTTTGTCGCAGCAAAAATGTTACGATGATAGTATTTATACTGGTTAATGAGGCTCACAAAAGTTTTTTTCCTGATTTTCGTAGGCCGGTGTGGTTTAACATCTCGTCTACAGCACGGTTGGCCATTAAACATATCCTCATTTTACTTGTAAACTAGTGTAATGAAGTGGAGAGATCTATGTAGCTCTTAACATCGAGGTCACAGATGACTTAGAGGTCTTGAGAGCCGATGTTGGTGAAGTGAGGAGAGTATGGAGCAGCGCCGAGATGAAATGTTGGGGGAAACGGGAGAACCCCGAGAAACCCCGCCTACCAGCGGCATCGTCTGACACGAATCCCAAATGCGAAAATCCGGGAGCGACCCCACCCGGAATCGAACTCAGGAATGTTTCCGATGTAGCCTTTGCAACTATTCAAACAGGGTATAAATACATTTTAATGTATGTGTAGAATGAACACAACGTGATGCCACTGAACATTAAATGACGCTATGATCTTTCTGTGCGCACTACCGGCCATAAATTTCCACTGTTTGCAACATGTTCACAAGCTGTGTGCCAAAGAATACTTTCTGACAAACATTCCTTGACATTTGTTTGCTGATTGTGATAAAATACAGCACGCTGATCAAATACATCTACAAGAGGAGCCAAGAAAAAGGCTGTAGTCTTTATTTGGCAGTAATAAGCTATGGCCTTGTTCTAGAATTCGTTCCTTGGAATTTTTGTATTGACGATGTTATAATAAGTAAAACATATACTAAAATAGGAAACACTTACCTGTGACAGTTTTCACTTCCAGAGTATCAAACGAGAGCACGAATCAGTCGATCACTGTGCACAAAAAACATCAATATTTTTCTTTCATAAGGAATAACTTGTAATTTACTTTGAACTAAAAATCAGATAATGCATTAATTAATCTTTTTATCGCAATTAATTGAAGTACCGGCAAATAGCCCAGTTATTAATTAACACCGGTATAATATTAATTACAAAAAACGTTCCAAATATATACATATATTTCAATGTACAATGCGTGAATGCTAAGTGTAGACCAAGTTTCATAATTATTTCATGCAGTGTTGTAACATGACGTACTAGTAGCATACTATTTCAAAAGTTAGAATAGTGTATACTATTTGGACTATGTTGCATTTTATTTCTTTAAAATTAATTAATATTATTAATATTTGTAGACAACAATTTATGTCGCTAAATAATAATTATATTGAAAAATTCCCTTAAAATAGTGCCGCTTAAAAACTAAGAACTTGGGAACTTCTGCCGTTGCGTTTTTATGCCTACATATTGTTCTTCTAATTTTCTCTAAGATTTATCTACAGTGGCGCGGTTTGCAGTGCTATTATTGAAAAAATATTAATAACGTTGATATCTTAGCCTTACCTATGTCATGAAAAATGAAGTTTATCTTCAATCAGTACACATTGGAAAGTGCATCTATTGACAGCCGTTCGTCAATTATGGACAGGAAAAATTGTCTAGAAAAAGAAAGAGACAATCAATTATTACGACTTTGTGATTGCAAGTTAGCCTAAACATCTTATAAAAGGAAGGAAAAAACTGGTTTCCACGGTGTCTTTTTTGTTAATATACAGTGTAATGCTAAACAATATGCACCAAAAAAATATAACTAAATAAAAAAGTATATATCATCATATTCACGCATTATTTTGGTTCTAAAACAGGAGAACTATAATGCGCTAAGACTTCCAAATATCACATATGTTTTTTTATTGTGTATGTTATTATTGACGTCTGTTTTCAGCTTCCACGTATACTTGCAAAATATGTAAACGAGACTTTTCAAAGAATATTTATATCATTAAATAAATATCACTCATACAAGGATTAGTTTTCCAAAGTTGTTTCTATGTTATTTGACTTGCGGTTTCGTGGAGTGATTTCCTGAAAATTAAGACCTGTAAAATGAATATCAAAATTATGCATGTCATAGTTTCGTGTTTGTAAGATATATGCTACCATTAATAAATAAAAAATTAATAATCCAGTGAATTATAACGTATGCATTAATTACACTAAAAAGACTCTTCGCTTACACACACACTTGTGAGTTACAAGCTGTCTGAGCTTAAAATAATGTAACCCTGCTTGGTGTTTGCCAATTTTACTAAGCACGCTATAGCCTACCACGTTTGCTGCTAAAAAATATTTTAACTATCCTAACACCAATCATAATAAATTACCAGAAACCCAGAAAACCAAAAGAGCACTGAAATTTTATCTATCCCTAGAAAAGCTATCAGAAGGGCGCCTAAATACTCTAAGGAGAACGGGTTCAATTAACCCACAAATTATAATGTCCTGTTAAGAAAATTAGTATTCATCTACACGGAACTTCAATGCGGAGGTTAAGGCTTGGGATCAAAGTAAAGTTCAGTGATCTAAGTTGAGTTAGGTTAATTTCAATCTGTAGGTTGTCCGTCCTCTTAAATTTTTCCTGCTTGCAAAACACATGCTGCCAAAGAGATTTCTGAAGTGAAAAAAGTAAAGTAATATTTTCTGCGCCAATGTGATTTTTTAATGTTTTTAAGAAATGTGTATGCTGAAGCGACGATTCCCAAGGGACAATTCCTAATGATATTTAAACACACGTTAGACGCCATGATCTATTTCGGGCTGTGTGTTAGATTACAGGAACTGTGATTTGGTCAGTATTTCGTACCTTGACAGCCGTCACAGCATTAAAATACCGCCTTTCTGTTATTTTCATTGGCCAGATATAGCTTTTGCAAACGAAGCAACGGAAATTTATTGTGCCCAATCAGCACATTAACAATGTGTGGCGCATAAAAAACACGAAACACATTAATTAAAAATCTGCAGGTTTTTGGAAGCAAATAGAGAAACATTTAAGAAGCGGCAATCCTAATTCACAATGTTCGCGTACTTTGTGATCAAAGATTTGGCCAGTATGATGCTTACTGTCGAGCCATTTCTTACGCCGTAAATTCACACGTTTTAGTACGGCGTAAGCTATCGTGCTAAAGGAATGTTTCATTCCGTTAAAGTATATGCTCATAAAGAAAGCAGAAATTGTTATTTAGCACTGCACTTTCTTAGCTTTTATAAATTGGCTTGCAGGAACCTGTAAACTTCAATTAACGCGTTCAGTGTTAATTATGTACATTAATTCAGTATCATTACCATTTGAAATAACTTAGCTTCTATTACATATAAAGCAGCGGTGTAAGCGGTATTATTGATTAAATCGATGTAAACATGGTCTTAGTTATTCAAGTCGTTCACACGCTGTCACTTTAGAGTTCAAAGATCTCGTGTGAAGCAAAATAATCATTGGCATAATTATATACTCGGAATAGATATGTCTGCCTTCCATATAAATCCCATCGCAGGAATTCTCTACCTATTCACCTTCAAGATAATTGCATTACGGTTGTATAATGCTTTCCTCACAAATGGAAATAATCATAATGAACGAAATGCTTCCGAAAATCAAAGCTAATAATACAACAATGTGTTTCGTAATTTAAAAAGCCAGAAATTATGTTCATAAATGAATCAACAGGGTAATAAATTTCTCGGTAATACCAGATGTTTCCGTTCGCGGACAATGCAGATACCAAATGAAACATTCCTCACCGTAAAGCCTAATAATGTTTTTTTTTTCGTTGCATTTACGGTTATCGATATTATTATTGGATTTATTATCAAAACACACTGCCAGCATTAAAAAAATTGCAACACCTAGAAGGACGTAAGCTATAATAAATAGATTTATTGGACAGAATACCATCATATACAGAAGACAAGATTACTCTTGCAGCTCGGTATGACGTACAGAACATGCAGAAATCAATAATGTGTAGCACCCACAAGGGAGGGCAATAACCGCTGCTACACGACTCGTCATTGAGAGGAACAGACTTTGCATGTCCGTCTGGGGGTTCTCCCCCCCCCCTGCTGCTTCGATGCGCGTTCAAAGTTCAACCGTTGGTTGTGGCCGCGGGCGCCCTATAGTAGGCTAGTCGTCGTCCGACCATGGGCGAGAGATCTGATGAACGCGCAGGCCAAGGAAAGAGTGTGACTTTATGGTCATCCAGGAAACGTTGGACGATGTGCCACGTGTGGTCACACATTATCCTGTCGGTACAGGGCCTCAGGCCTTAAAGATAAGGGATAACAACAGGCTTCAACACATCCGCGATGTAACAGTTGCTGGCCAGCGTACCAACGATGCGGACAAGGCGAGAGCGGGACTGTAATACGATGGCACCCCATACCATAACTCTAGGTTCTGGGCCGGTATGGTGGGTGCATAATACAAGACTCGGCAAGGCGTGCGCCATGGTGCCACCAGGCATGGATGCGACCGTCGTGGTACTGAAAGAAAAAGCGGAGTTTGTCGGAGAAGATGATGGCATGCGATTCGTCCCTCAAGCCACGATACTCCATGAACCATCGCAGCCGCAGGCGCCTGTGGTGAGCAGTTAGTGGTAGCCGTTGTATTGGGCGCATGGACAAGACGTCCTGATGCTGCAGACGGCGACGACCTATGCGTATGGACACATATTGATGTGCCACATGCTTGAACTCATGAGCGAGGGTGTTTTATTAGGCTATCAGGTCTGTAATTTCCATGTACACTAGATGTATGTCCTCGCGTCCGTTTGTGCAATGGGGTTGTTGGCTTTCTGTACATCGCTCAGCCCGTCCCTCTTCGATCTAATGATTCCATATCCGCTTCACTGTGGTTGCGTTTGTTCAAACGCAAGAACCGATTTCGCGGTAGGATAATCCACATTCCCAATCGACCACGATTCCCCGCGGTCAAAGGCGGAAACCTGTCTATATTGTTGTTCTTCCACGCGGCATGCTGTACATGAGAATCACAATTCCACTACCTCTCAGCGGCTCCCCTACCTCCACTTATATACTGCTCATAAATGCTGCGCCACTCGGCTGAACAACTAATCACGTCATTGTTTGATCGCATCGAACCCTCCAATATCTCAGAAAATTGAAATAGCATGGGGACAGATTAGGAACATAGAATGGATGGGCCAAGACCTCCCAGTGGAATCTGAGTAGTACATCTTGCGTTTTGTTGATCGTGTGGAGCCTAACTTTATGGCAAAGGAGAATAACGCCACTCGTCAGGAAACATAACGTTTTAGTATTGATCCGTAACCACAATAATACAAGGATATTGACATGTCGATCGGCATTGATGGTCGCACCTCGTTCCAAAGAATTTATTAAGGATGGGTCCATGTTGATCGCAGAAGGTCATTTTTACCTTTCTTACACTGGCCTGCTATTTTCTTTTCTTGGGCGGTTGTGATCCCGCAAGATTGTATTGCATGCTAGTGCGGTGCGTTTAGAAGACATGGTGAGGTAAAGGGTTTCATCTTCTATCACAGATGAAGGCAGTCATTGCTCCCAGTCGGTGGCAGTTCAGTTGCTGCTGACAGAAACGTACTCGTGCTGATTTTAGTTCCGTAGTCATGTTCAACATTACGATATGACAGCCTGTCACGCAGTGTCATATTGACTCAAGCATAGGATTGTGTTTGTCAGCTGAAAACTGTACCTTTTTTTTTTTTGTCATGTGAACAAATTATGTAAAATTTGTCTTACAGTCTCTTTGTCCATGTTAATCAAGTTTGTCAGTTTGTAATAATCATCCTAACGCTCAGACGTTGGTGGTTACACAAACTGTCATCATTTCCTTTAGCATTTTTATAGTTTTTGAAGTCACAGGGCGATACGGACCTCCAGCACATTCCAACTCCCCCCAAACTTCACTAGATACGTAGTTTAGCCATTCAAACAATCGCAGGAAATTGTATATATTGTCCTCGTACATATCCTTCAACATTTACAAATATTCTGTACAGTAATTTTATGTTTTACAAGAAAGACTAGCCAAAGTTGTTTATCCCAGAAGCATCAAAGGCAACTATACCTTGTGTCCACTTCTCTCCCGCACAGTAAGTACAGCCACTGGAGTTCCCAATAATATATTTAACAGCCACACTACGTTTTTATCTCAGCACAGATGGCCTATGCTTATTCAAAGGACATATGGCTCGTTAGAGCATAGGACACAACTTTTTAACATTTCATTGCCTAACTTGTGCTGTTGTAATTATTAATATCCTGGGGGAGGTTAACACAATTAAGTAAACAATAATGACTGTGAAACTTTAACTTATTAATATCTGCGAAGCTGCCTGCAAGCCAAATATGTTAATACTGAATATAAAAATTCTATTTTGAATATAAAATATTAAAGCTAACATATAAAGGTAAACATTACATACAAGCAAAACGAAACGATACAAATTGATAATAGCATACATGTAGTTTCAATAATGAAGTTACACGCTCAATATTTATTGCTTACCTTTGATTATAATATACTTCGTATTATGTTACAAAATAATAAAACTCTGGACATTAAAATTTATTTGAAAAATATTAATTTTTTATTCAAAAAATTTGTGCTTGAATAACATTAATTAGAACATCTTATTTATGCGTTTCAGACATACGAATCCTGATTTATAATACAGATAGAACACATGTGCATCTTTTTTTGCTATAAACTACATTACAGATTAATCTTTGAGCAAAATATCTTCATGTTCAAATAAACTTTCGATTATAAAATTTGGTTTTTACATTTGTATTGAAAACTACAAATTGTTAGTGAAACGTTTTCCAACAATACACCTATACTGATCTCACTTATTCATATACTGAATTTCACACAGCAGAAAATTTATTGAGCTCTTTTTAAAGAAGGATTTCGAGTACTTTTCCATAACTAAATCGACGATAAAAATAATAAGAATATGTTAAACAAAACAAGCTGTTTTCCATTAAAGAGCGTTCAGTCAAAATGGTCATTACCTTGACTGATTTTATGTTACCCTGGGAATTTAAGACTTGACGTCACTGTATGTGTGACACCAGGAATATATTGCGTGGTAATTACGTGCGTGTAAAGGTAATGGGTAGGGCTCATCAGCGTGCTAACAGCCTCACATTTGCGGCCATACTGCCTGTCGCCACGAAGATAATTTCATCATCACGGCCACATGTTATCTTCTTTATTGATTGGAATACTCCGATGTATAATACTGAGACGTGAAAATGATACATTTCCTAATTAGCAAACGTGTTAGTACTACATTTTTACAGTATTTTGTTTTCCCTTAGAAAAGGTATTCTGTAACTCAAAAATTATCTGCCAACAAAGACTGCGATTGTTCTTTCAGTGTCTCGCCTGAAGAAGGGGACAAATTCCCAGGCCCCGAACAATCATGAAGACTTAAGATATTTTTACGTATTATCATTTTTTAGTTGTTCTGTGTCCTCTTTGTTGGTTATCTATTCTTTTCTTTGGTTATTTTTGTTGTTCCTGTGTTGTTCGTAGTGTTGAAAAAATTTGGTTTTATAATCTGAGAATGAATACTTTTCCTGACTTGTGTTTCATTGTGGTTTTAAGTTTTTATTTTTGTGTGAGTTCTGAGTTTTTATTGTTGAGCTGAGTCCACTGATATTGTTTTTTCACTGGTTTGTTTACTTGGGTGGTGTTTTCGTTTTCACCATCGTGCTGTCTTTTCTTTTGGTTTGCTTTTGTTGTCTGTCATGTTTTGTACTAATAAGTTGTTCATCCATCTTTTTGTCTTTCAATGATATATATATATATATATATATATATATATATACATATTTATTTTGTATTGACAAGGAAACAGCTTTTCCTAATTATCTGTCTGCGGTGTTGTAAAAGGTTTTTTCGTTTTTTTTTTCTTGCTGAGTTCTGGGTGTGTGCGATTTATATTTAGTATCATTATCGGCTATGGGGACAATCCAATCATAACATCATAAAAAATACTGTAATCTATATGCAATATACCTAAACTATGTGGCAAGATGTTACACAGAAAATTTATTTGGGTCAACTGATGTTTGACCTCGTACGTACAGTGCGCAACAATATAATTAGCTCCAACGAGCACAACAAAGAGGGGTAAATTATTCTTTACTTGCTACCTTTCACAGAAATCCTTCTACATTGCTTTTTTTTTTCAAGCGAAAATTTGAATTTTTTTTTGTAGGCCAACGCCTAACTTCAAGGCGGGTAAAATAAAGAGTAATCTAGAAAAAGTTAAAAACTCTTCTGATTCTGAGCTGCGACAACACACCTATAACTCTGCAAAGTGTTATGGAAGCAGATCAGAACTCACTGTACCCTACACGCTCAAGATGCGATCATTTAGAGACCTACTGAACTTCGCTACACGTGATTCAACCGCGTAACTGCTACGTCCCTAAGTGGTGGTTCTATCATAAACGTTTACAAATGCAAACTATTTTAAAGTCTCTTACCGTCTTCTAGCTATGGATCTGGAAACTTCGCGATATAATTCGGTGGCAGCTTAGACGTAAACATCGCGTGTTTTCATGTTCCTCTTATGGCTGTGCCACAGGTTAAATGACAGTCTTTTAAGAATATCGGCCATAAATTAATACCTAGCAGCAGAACAGATTAAACAAATCATGCACACCGAAAGTTAAAGGAATGTGCTATTAAGACAGAAACCAATGTACTTGATAATATAAATAAACATTTATTTTATTGAGCAAGGACAAAGAGGATTTTTAATTAATCAGCAAGGGGTGGGAGTGCTTACATTAAGTAACTGTACCTGCGTTTTCTTAGAGTGAGCATAAAAAACCACACTGAAAAAAAATCGTAAGGGAAAAACCTAATTAGGGCAGCCAACCGGATGACACCTCCTTTACTTTCTCAAGAGAAGAAGGCACATGCTGCCCCATGACCCAGTATCCTCGGAGCCAATGAACCAATTACGGCGGCTGTGGTAAACAGAGAACAGTTTGGTATAGACTTGATGCCAAACGAACTCGTGAAAGTGTCAGATTTCCAACATGTTGACCGCCATATCGAAACAACAGTTTATGATTTTGCCATTTCTGCAGCGCTCGTATTGCAGTGACATATCGTGTTTTGACCTGCGTGCTAGTGTCCTAGGCAAATTAAAAGTATAGAATATACACTGAAGAGCCAAAAAAACTGGTATAAGCGAGCGTATGCAAATAACAGAGGTATGGAACCAATCAGAGTAACGCGATGCGGTCGGCAGCGCCTATATAAGACAACAAGCGTCTGGCAAAGTTGCTAGATCGGTTACTGCTGGTATAGTGGCAGGTTATCAAGATTTAAGTGAGTTTGAACGTGGTGTTATAGTCGGCGCACGAGAGATGGGACATAGCATCTCCGAGGTAGCGATAAAATTTGGATTTTCGCGTACGACCATTTCACGAGTGTACCGTGAATATCGGAAATACGGTAAAACATCAAATATTCGACATCGCTGGAGCCGGAAAAAGATCGTGAAAGAACGGGACAAACGACGACTGACGAGAATCATTAAACGTGACAGACGTGCAACCCTTTCTCAAATTGGCGCAGATTGGATTTGTGGACTGCCCTGCAGGATTCATGGTGTGAATTGCCTCCTGCATACCTTCAGACATTAGTCGAGTCCATGCCACGTCGTCTTGCGGCACTTCTGCGTGTTCGGTGAAGAGGGAAAGAGGGGGAGGGGGGGGCTACACGATATCAGGCAGGTGTACCAGTTTTTTTTTGGCTCTTCAGTATATGTTGCCTAGAGGTAATATATATTCTGTACTTTAAACTTGTCTAGGAAATATTTTTAGTTTCTACTCCCATTTTACGTTCTTAGCTTGGTTGCGACATGTTTACATTTTATGGTTTAAAATAACGCGTCTGCCCGATGCATGGTAGTCTCCTATATTGAAATTTACACTACAGTTTTAAAACATAACTTCGTTTTCAAAAGCTAAATTAAAATAATTAAAGCAAAAGAGAAGAAGGGGCAACTGCCTCCATTGATATCTACCCCTCCCTTTCCGAGTCGCCAGCAATGGTGATTACTTCTCACCGAAACCCCGGTCTTTCGAGCTTTAACGTTTTAAAGTCGCACAAATACGATATTTTGCCAACTTACTCCAGCTATCAGATCTGATTTTGTTTTAACTGTTGCTTGTAAACGCCCCACCTTTATGACTGGAACTTAATACGAAGGTCCAGGTCCAACCTAACCTGAATTTACATCCGAAAACAACACACACACACACACACACACACACACACATATGACTTACTTAGAATTAAAAACCCGGTATGAAGTTAACGCCAAGGCGACGTCCCTATAGGTTGCAGGCACCATACGGTACCATACAGAGGAGCCAGGGTTAAACAGTAGGCACCGTTTAGCAGTAACCAGTAACTTGGTGGAATACGCACCGCCATTAAATATCCGTTGGCCATTACGTCACCTTGTTGTTATTATCTCCCATTACAAGGGAATGTGTTTTGGCTTATCAGACTATATATATATATATATATATTTCGTGGCCAGACATGCAATATTATTATTTTCTCCCCCCGCGCCTATGCCCTTTATGGGCAATGCAAGGGTAGAAGTATTTCCTTTAGCTTATCATTGTGTTTTATATTTTATATATTTCCTTCCTTTGGCTATCTTGGGCCACGTGACTTTTAACTCTTTGTTTTATTACTTTGTATACCATCACCCTTTGATTGATTATTGTTGTACATAATTAAAAACTATGTTTTATTTTACTGCCAAGCTGTTCGGAGGGTGAGTGTGGAGCGGTTGATTCCCATTCACAACCAATAACTATGCATTTTTTACACGCAGTTGCACATAATTTCTCTGTGCGAACAGTTCCGCACGAAATTCGAGAAGTCTCCTCAGCAAGGATGCCACCAATAAACAAAATATGGAGATTATCTTTCACATACTATTTGTACGCAGATCGCTAAGAAAATTAAAACTCAAAAGTAAAGAATAATTAAGAATGAATCTAATTTTCAAGCATTCTCAAATATCTCTAAGTTGAATTGAAACAAAGTTAATTCGTGCCAATGACCATACAATTTGTTGCCCTACACCGTTTACTATATATTTTTTTCCTTTTCAAATGAATTATTTAACAATGTTATCGCTAACCCAATTTGTGTTTTGTACTTCCGGTTTTAAGAAAAATTATTGCGGAATAACATAAATTTTGGGTGTAAGGTTACGTTAGTGTTAGTTTAAGTAGCCACCCCGCGTTTGTTTGGGGCGAGAAGAGGAGACTTTAAACGCCTATAGTTAAAAAGGCGAATCTAAGCAGGGCTTTCAGGAAAACTCATACATAGACAGTGAACCGATTGTAGTTTTTAAGTGCATGTTAGTAGAAAATACTTCTCAAAAAATGACTATCCCTATCTATTATCAACTGTCTCCATGTTATACAATAACGGTGACAATTCGAGATCACTTGGTTGACGGGTTCGTTGGAAAGGGATCACTTGCATTCATTGAATTTTGTTTGTTTTTTTTTTTTAAAGGGCGCGGGAAGTTAGTCAGGCTGCTCTTAACAAACCTTATTATAAAAAGAATTTTCATATAGTCGAGGCGGTTCGTACCTAATTTTTAATTAAGTTCCTGTTAACTGCTAGGTTGAAGTTTTGATTTCAAAACATGTGTTGAAAAACAGTACAATTAAATGGAAAGGAGAAATAAAATGCTGACAGCTTTTACAGCAAAGAGGAGAGAGAAGAGGATGTGAAAGTTATTAACTCTACCAAACGGTGTACCACGCAATTTAATGCCAATAAAAACAAAGAACAATACAACGCAGAATCTGTAATGATCCTGGCGCGTCAGCTGTCAAATTGAAACGTTGAAGGGGAAGGAAGGGGGTATGGGACTGGAGGATGCACCAGCTGTGAACTAACCCATTTCCGAGTCCCAACAAAGAACGGCATTTTTGCCTTTGGAACTTTCAAATCCGTGGGGTTTGGACTGATATTGACACAGAGTATGCATAAGTATAAGTTAAAAAAATTCAGAAAACAATTTCTAACAAAGTTTTGTTACAATTAGAATAAACTCGCGATAAGCAAAATTATTTTTCGATAAAATCACGTTCTACCGAAAAACTAAATAAACGTACGTGTCACTTTTTAAACAGCGTATCTATCAGTACTGCTATAAACTCTCTAACCAATGTTGCGGAGATGCACAGACGAAGAAAATTAATGTATTTTTTTTAGACTATGACTGAATCGCGCGTATATTGAGATCTGTACATTTTCTTAAGCCCATTATCTAAATAATATATCATGAAATTCTATCTATTCTGCAGCTCATCGCCATCAATGAAGGAGGGGTCGATTTTATAAATATAGATGTAGACAACTATGAATACAATTTATTATTATTAACTGTGAACTATCACGAACCCAACGAAAGTGAGACACACGATACAATATTGTTTATAATATTTTGTCACACACTAAACTAGTGAGCATACCACTTTTATTGTCATTACTCCGTTTGAAATGCGATGCATTTTTTGTCTAAGGAAAAAAAAGTCCACATTTTCGACACACACAAACACAAATCCTTAGAAGAAAAAATGTATAGTATGTGTATTACAAATACTGTAGCTGCATAAGCACGTTCAAAATCAGAATTTTTTGATTCCACATACATAGATGTTATAATATTTAACTTTGTAACTAATAAGCTGACTTACATGAAGCTTCGGTAGAGACCAGATTCTGAATTCGCAAAACCATCACAAAAGACATTAACAATCTCACGTTGTATGGCGCAATATCCCGACGCCATGTGGAACCGGGTGCCTTAGTATGTGAACACGTAAATGCTATTCACGATAAAGTGAGCACTTTTAAAAGCCATCTAATTTCGAATAATAGCCAATAAATATATGTTATTTTAGCCTTTGACGTTCCTTCCGAGTACGGTGTTTATTAATATATGTTAATATTTATTTTAAAAGGTGGTTAAAAAAATGAAAAGTGGCTGGAAGAAAAAAATAACTAGGGCCTCAAAAGTGCCAACTTTACCGTGAACAGCCTATACATAAATAGGCTGTTAACTGAGCACTTTTGAAATCAACCATCGAAAAATGTCACTGTCCCTATCTGCACGTATTTTAACTGGCCCCACTGACTGGCGTGCTGTCATTAAAGTTGGTGATGGCGGAGGGAAAGTATTTCCATATATTGGCGTTAAATTAAAATAGCTAGGTAAACAATAGTGAATACAGAAATAATTTGTTTTGCTCTTTCCTTAAACGAAATACCAGACCAATTTGTAAAATTTTTACTTTCATAATAACTTTAGTTTCACTTGACACATGAATAACGTGATCAGGCCCACGGAAAAGTTAATTTTACATGTGGAGGAAGAATACACGGTGTACGTGCAAGTATATCTTAAGCAGTTCTTTCAAAAGTGGTCAGTTTACCATGGATAGCCTATAGACAGTTAACTGGGCACTTCTGAAAACCCTACATAGGATCTAGCCTACTACTTTACCCATTCTGTATCTTTCCGCTCTGTGTATAAAATTAACGTTGCCATGGGCCCGTTCACTTAAATCATGCGGAGCTGTGAAATTTTTGAAATAAACGTGTCGTTAGTAGGTCAGTTCGAACACATACATAAATCAAACAGAAACAAAAAAATTTAAATTCAGTAACCTCAAATATATTGGTGGAAAATGGGAAATGAACACCCGACGCAATGGTCCCACGTGAACGGAGGTTTTATTGAATAATTATATAGGTTGTACTCTGTGTATGATAATGATCACACGGTCGTTCACCTATGGACAGAGGCTACAGAGAGTTTTAAACAACAAAATAAATATCTTGTGAAGCCGCCTTTAGAGACGATGCAGTCCTGCAGACGTGCGTAGAGACGATCATAAAGGTGTCGGATGTCATCTTGGGGAATAGTGTTCCACTCCAATTCCACCTGTTGTTGCAATTGGTTGAGATTTGTGGCCGGTATTGCAGACCACACCAAACGCCGTCCCATCATGTCTCACACATGTTCAATGGGGGACAGGCCGGGTGATCGTGCTGACCAGAGGAGTTGACGAACACCTTCGAGAGCGCGTTGGGTAACACGAGACGTGTGTGCACGGGCATTATCCCGCTGGAAGAGGACATCTCCTGGCAACAAAATGGGCTGGATGATTTTCTGAATGCAGCCTTCACTTTTCAGTGTTCCCTCAACAAACACCAGAGGCGTACTGTCATTGTAGGCTATTGCTCCCCAGGCGATGATGCCAGGAGTTGGTCATGTATGTAGCTGCCGTATACACTCTGGTTTTTGCCGCTCTCCTGGTCAACGCCGCACTCGCAAACGACTGTCACTGGCGCTAAGGCAGAATCTGCCCTCATCACTAAACACAACTCCGCGCCATTCATCCCTCCAGTTGTGTTGTTCGCGACACCATCCGAGGCGGGCTGCACGGTGATGAGGTGGGTGAGGAAGCCTAGTGAGTGGCACCCTTGATCGTAGCCCAGAGTCCAGCAAACTGCTTGTGATGGTCCTCGCTGACACCCTGGGTGCAACAGTGGCCCTAATCCGTGCGGCGGTCGCCGTGCGATCAGCAATGCTGCTTGTCTAATGCGGCGGTCTGTATGCCGCTGTCGTCCGGAACCAGGTTGACGAGCATATGCACCATCGATGGACCACCGGCACCACCAATGATGCACAGCAGACACTTCACGTCCTACGCGTTGAACAATTATTCAGGACTATCCAGCCTCCCTCAGGCCCACAATGCAACCTCGTTCCAAGTTCGTTAATTTCACGAAGTGTGGTCGTCTTTGCCGTCGTGGCATGTCAACAATGATTACCACACACAGGCTGATGCTTGAAACAACTGACTACTCTTTCACCAAGTCAACTACAGTTGTATTGAGCTCAGCGGTGTTATGCCTAGCACGCGGTTCCTACTCTGTCCACAGCACAGCACTGTTAATCATTGAATATATTGCCCTCTACCAGTGCCCCATGCGCATATAGTGTTTTTACGTCACCGCTTAAGTGGTGTTCATTTTTCTTTTTCCACCTGTGTATAAACATCGCGCTTTGGGTACGACATTAATATAAGGAACTACTTTTCAATAATTCGTTGCAACTTTTTTGAGTAGGTGATTACGTTATAAATGTAACAATAACGGAAATATACTTTTTTTAATGTTGATTTTAAAGGCGCTTTATTAACAGCGAACTGCCGATAGAAAGCTGGTTTACAGGGCTGGTTAAGGGCGCAAATTTTTGTGTCAACCATAGCGAGTGAACATGGTTTCAAATGTGGCCACACATAGGGGGAAACTCTCCCTATTGTCGCCATCAGCTGTAATATTTCGTTCCTACATTGTTCCTTGTGTTACTTTTATACCATTCTATCCTTTCAGTTATCATAATTCCCACAATGGTTGATATAGAATTAATTTCCGTGCTTGGTTGCTGTGCTGTTTTATCCTGTTAAGAAAGTAATAAATTGAGAGTACAGATCTCCATTCTATACAGTTAAAAATGGCACATTGTACACTTTTATTTGGTTAAAGGCTATTCTTCAAATATTTTCCGTCCACAATTGATTTCGAGCACTCCTGCTCTGTTCCTCAACCAAATGAATTTAAGACCACAAATAGTTCATCGTCACTTTGAGACGGTTTATCTCACGAAAATGATCACTGGCCGAAAATACCGCCATGAAATTAATTACGTATACCACATGCATGATACGCCACATCAATAATTCCTGCTAAAAATTACGAATAATTGGCTATTTGCTTATCGCATTTGTCCTTGAAATCGTTGCCAGATACCACAGAGTATTTAAGAATACAGTCTCTTGTACCGCGAACTCCAGCCTCACACGCCAGAGAAATGGCCTAATTGACTAGCAAATTGTTGAAACGCCGTTCATTAAACAAAATCTGGTAACTTACTTGTCAGCTGGCAGTCCAGTCAATAGGGAACATTCTGCAACAGGCAGTTGCCAATCAGACACAAAGCCCCGGTGCCAAAGCCTCACGCAGCCAATCAGAGAATGGTTACGCCCACATCAAAGAAATTGCCATGACATTTCGTCTCTATGTGCGTATTTATTCTGTGCTCATGCTTTGGACTATAAAATCGAAACAATACAATGTTGACGGCAGTCCTGATGGAATTGCTCCACTTGAATCAGTAAAATTTAACTGACCAGCTTAGTTGCTGATATTCACTGATTAAACAGTGATTGCTACTGATTCCTAGTGAACTGCCTTCTCATTGGCTCCGTATTTTCTACTCCGGCGGGTTGTGACTTTGAGCTACGCAGACGCAGCGCGAAATATAAGAACTGTACATTACTCCATGCACGTGCAGAACTCTATCGCAACAACGCTGCAGGTCACTACCTTAAAATAAACGAAATTTTCATCCCGGCGAGGTTGCCAAAAAACGCCTTGTGTAGAAGGGAAATAAAATTTTTTATATAATGCTGGGATTTTCCGAGCTGGGCAAGAAACGGTTCCCGACCATCATGACTAAATCATATAAGTATTGTCAGTATTGTCTTATTTTACTGCGTCATAATGTTTAAGACTCATTAGATAAAGGTTTCCTGTGCATAATTCGGATGCCTTTTGAGTCATTTAAAACTAAAAATTAATTTTTTGAAACAACGTTAGCTTTAATTTCAATGGAAACATAAAGTTTGTTACCTTTTTGTAAATTGGTTAATTTTTGTGTTCTATAGAGACGCTACCATGGAAAAACATTTTCATTTGATGGATATGAAGGTGGTATGATTACCAAAGATGTCGAAGTACATTCATTAATAAGAATAAACACTTTGCTAGAGGAGCGTTTCGGTCCGACCATATGGATGACGTTTAATATCTATCGCGTACGCATATTTGCTGCCGGAAGAATATTCATACGTCATGATATATTATATTTTTATTTTTATTGACATTGTACATGTGATATGGTACCTGGTATTTTTTTGGCATGCGCCCAGCAAAGCTGGTTGCGACGGAGAGAAAGTAGTTCTACGTTAACGTTGAATTAATAGTGTTAGGTGAACATTTTTCAACACTAAAACTATTTATTTTCCTTTGTTTTTAATGCATACATTTTTAAGATATTTACTTTTTTAACAATTTCACATTTTCTATTAACCGACCCATGAATAAAGTGACCAGGCACATGGCAAGGTTATTTTTACATTTGGCGGAAGAATAACTAATGTGCATCTTAAGGAGGACTTTCTAGTAAATTATTGTCTGTAAAATCAGTTTTAGCGTTGTACACGAGTATATCAGTAAATAAATTGTCTCGGAATACGATTTTTTTCTACCAAGGGGAAAAAACTATTATCATCAATGCCACTTTTTACTTTTATCCTATTAAATATGTTCGAGGAAACAAATGGTGAAAATTGTTAAAAATAGCATTTTATGTCTAGCCTGCGTAGTTCCCCAGAGAAAATAAAGAACTACAAAGTGGTCTTTGTAGTCTAATGTATTGGCTTTCATCGTGTGTAATACTATCCTGGTGTTACAGATCTAATTTTTGAGGATTTCAGTTTCCCTTGAATGCATAGCGCAGTCCTGGCAGAGCCTGTCGCAATTATGTATTATGACCAGACGTGAATTTAAAGCGTTTAAATTTTTCGCAAGAAACTGCCCTTAGTCAGGACTTTCAAAAGAGCCCGGTTTACCATGAAGAGTCTATATATAGTCCATTCACGGTTTCTTCCAACTATTCTGAAGCCCTGTTCAAGTTCTACTTTCAGTCTATCACTCCGCCTCGTGCAAACTAAGCTAAAACGAGTCTAGAAAATTACGCCAAAAGGACAACGCGCCGCATTCGTGCGCACTCAGTGTAATCATATTTTGCATGAGCACTTTTTCTACTAGATACTACCAACATGCCTATTTTCTCCCTTTTTTATTCACATCCATTTTTAATCAATTATTATAATTATTAGGGGAAATATGAGTAAAAGTATAATTTAACAAAAAATAAGGCCTTTTTATATTAACACAAGTACAAAAAGCTTGTAATACATGGCATATTTATGAAATAACCAGAGACAACATACATGGGGTATTTTTCAAATATTTGATTAAAAAAGTATGAAGAAACCACGAATAAACTATAGATTTTTTTCTTGTTTCACTGAAACCGGAATTCTGGTGATGTTTCCACATCTTACATGTACGTACTCACAAGACGTTAATTTTTATTATTTGTGATGTTTTACACTGCTAGGATTTTTGGAGTTTTTTTCCTTGTGCCAAGAAATGATTTTCTTGGCGGTTTTAAGTGCGGGCGCGGTTGTACTGTGGGCACATGCGCACCTAAAGTGTAAATACTGACAGCCCGAAGCTTTAACTTGAAGAATAAGTCTTTCCTTGCAGGGGGCCACAGTTCGTTCATGGATACTTCCAACTTTTCGGAAGCCCTGCTTAAGTATTACCTACCAGAAATTCCTCCGCATCATGAAAACAAAGCTCAGCAGTCTTGAAAATCACACCAGAGGAACAATCCACAGTATTTGTGCTCACTTGGTGTAGTAATATTTTGCATGAGAACTATTTATTACTGGGTATTGCCAACACTTCTATTTTCTCTCTGTTCAATTCAAATTCATTATAAATTAAATATTATAATTTGTAGATAAAATATAAGTAAAAGTTCAGTTTAACAGAAAATAAGATAACTTTGTGTTAACGCTAGTATAAAACGCTTGTTGTAAATGGCGTATTTAGGAAACAACCAAATGTGACATTCTTGGGGTGATTTTTCAAATATTTCATTCGAAAAGTGTGACGAAACCGCGAATAGACCATATCTGAAAAAAATGCACTTGTTTCGAACTTTCTGCGTGACCGCGTGTTAGCACTACTGCTGGAAATAGAGCTGGGAAAAACAAGCAAGAAATGAGCTTATTACGTGTGGGGTTATACATATATGCAAATGTGTGACAAACTTACTGCAGGTTTTTTCTTGGGAAAGCAAATAAAATGCTTTGACGTGTATTTTGTCGTCGTCTTCTAGTACTTCAGTACTTTTCCCATTCGACACTGACTATTGAACTTACCTAGGCAATACGCAATCCATTCGCAACTGCAATAATTTTTGAATCTCAATAAGTTTGTCACTATAAATCACACTTATAAAATACGCAACATAAAAATAAGCGCAAGGCTGAAGTTCCTGTAGACTGAGCTATCAGTACTTAAGTACTTATGGCTTAGAAACATTAATTTTCATTTCTTGTACGATATCTACAGTACTCGTTGTTTAGATAATATTGTTTCCGTCACCTATTTTATAAAATCCCCTGCGAGTGCAGTAATTTCCTGAATAGATTCTTGTCCAGTCCGATTTATACCAGCTTGATTAAAAAATTCATAAAACGCCAATTAACGGAATTTGACTGCTGGGAAAAATTGTGAAGAACGAAGGTTTTTTTTAACTGGGTGACACACGTACTTCCATAAAAAAAATCCCCTGTGCACTCGTTTACAGCCTTCCGTGTATGCACATCACACATAGAAATTTTAATTAAAATAGAACATGTGTGAGTTTATATTGGTAAAACATCCGTATTGTCCCTTTTATAGATATTTTAATAAACGAACAACTCACAATTTTGGAAAGAAAAAAAAAGCTTCGTTCACTGATTAAAAATTGTGTGATTTACTTTGAAAAACAGGGTCCGTTTTAATATTTGCAATGATAGTTTTTTATACGTTATTGATTTTTTTTTATAGTTCAGCACTGCGAGTGTATGAAGTGTAATGAATAGCTCTTTTTCAGACTGTCATCGAGAACGATAAAAAAAGTAAATGCTCTCTCCAGATGTGTCCGAAAAATCAAGACTGTATTTTTTAAGTAATAAAGTTGTTACGTTTGTCCCGATTTCCCCCCGCGGTAAATCTATCACGCAATTCGTTGAAACTTAAGCTTACGTTGCGAGGATTTGCGGGTTAGAATCTCGCCATAAACACTACCTTAGTATGTACTCATACTCCAGTACGTACGTTGGTCGTGGACCAATTGCAAAATAACACAAAGGTAATGAAGTCGGTTTTGTCCCAAATCAAATCATGAATTCCATCAGGTCTCTACTCGTTACTTTATTTTGACATGAGGTCTGAACATATACTTAATTATATGAGTAAAATCTACACTGTGGCAAATAAATAGCGAGCGTTTTGTCACGTAAAATTATTTCATAACCTAATTCAGAAACAAATACGAGTTGTGCATTTCAACTGCTTTGCAAAATTTAAAATGTAACCTAAGTTAAGCATGTAAATATCGTGTATTTCTTTAATTATTTACGGATGTTTCAGTTTGCTAGGTAATAGCTTTTCACGAGTATCCGCCATTTTGTAACGGTACGAAGCGAACTTGTCAAATCAGTGGAATTCAGATACCGTAATAATTAGTTGGTACTGATTTACGGTGGAGACATGTTCACTGGTTTTTATAGCGACCATTTGTAATGTGTAGTGGGAGATAAAAATGGATATTTTTGCGTCAGTCATGGGAAAATAAGAAGTTAGGCCACATCTCGAAAACTGGACTTGTGAGCTTTACGTTTAAGGCGTGGTTTCATTACTTTTTAAAAATATTACTATAACCGTTCAGGTAACCGCGAACAGCTAGGTGCCAATGGGGTGGCGCACCATAAAGGAAACACCAGACCGTCCCTTTCACATTGAAGTGTCAAATGCGAGCTCGTTTCCCCCTCCCCACCACAAACCGAGAGTTACGAACGCCATCCAAACCGTAACACGGGTCATGCTGCCAAGAGCGTGGAACGAGTTTGATTATCGCGTGGATGTCGTTCGGGCCGCTCGTGGTGGTCACATTGAACATTTATGAAGATATGGTAAATAAACTTCACAGTTCCACGGTTTATTTGATTGATCAACCAAGGTTGTAGGTTGTTTGGTTTTGATATTATAGACCTTCAAAGTTGGGGTATTCTTTTATACTCATTATATATATGGGTGGTTCTTCAAAATTTGGTTAACTTATCGCCTAATTTTGTCAAAGGTGTTTTGAGATGGTTATCAGTAAAGTTTTAATTTTATACTGTGGGTATAATATCTACTTTGTTGCATCTAAAAGGACCAGTCACTTTACTAAGTATTATAAGAGAAATTCAAGTTATTTTAAAATCAATGTTCTAGGGACTGACGAGACATGAGAGGGACTGACGCCAAAGACGGTTTGTGTATTCAATCACATTTTTAATGCAAAATTAACTTTAACAAAATCAAATAACTTACATATAATTACTAATAATTGTAACAAACAGTCAAAATATAAGTTATTTTGTATGGTTAGTAGTATTGTCTTTCTACAATCTTAAATTTAGTATCATAGTCTAGTTTCAGTCTCAAAAATATTAGGTAGACAATCAGTTTTTTGATAAATAGTTACCTTAACAAGCTATTTTTTTAGATACCTTAACAAGATAATTCTTCTTAGCAGTTAAACTGTACTTTGAGTTTAGTACATACAAACTAATAATCTTTAAGTAATTAACAATATTTAAAAAAATCTGGATTCTAAGTAACAAAATTATAATTTCAACGTAATAATATTCAGTCTTTCTCTAATTAATCACAAAGACTACCACATTACTATTTGTTCAACTTTTCGTAAAGGTTAACAGGCTTCTTAAATTTGTAAAATACTGATCCACTCTTCACTATCAGGTTAGGAACTGGCAGTTTAATTTTCCGAAAAGTTCATGTGGATTATTGCATCCTTTTCTGTAAGTGAATCTTTCAAAGATTTAATAGTTTTATATTGGTGAACGATGTTCTGTTCGTGTTGAAACAATGTTGGAAGATCACTCTCTTCTAGTTGCGTTATTAAGTCACGATGTTTTAAGCTGTAGATCTCTTTCTTATACTTTGTGACGTATCGATTCTGTTATCAAAAATTCAGGAACTAGTTAACCTTGGCTTGCTTCCATTGTTTGACTGCAATTTCCATACTATTATCAAACTCCATGTACGGTAAAATCTTCATTGAGCAGTTCTTACAAGTTCTCGCTAAGCAATTTTTTGAATAACGATCACAGCAAAGTGTTACCAGGGCAGTTTGATAAGTTGCAAAGTTAAGAACGTTTGCATTTTTTAAGGCATCTAATTTCAAATTGATGTTTTCATGAAAAACACAGGAACAGGTGTCACGGTCTGTAAGCTTAGGCACAACATCCCAAAAANTTTCAAATTGATGTTTTCATGAAAAACACAGGAACAGGTGTCACGGTCTGTAAGCTTAGGCACAACATCCCAAAAAGGACGCAATTTGCAGAACTCAGCGTACCCAATTGTCATCAAGTTTGTTTTGAGAAACTTTTTATGTAACTTTTTTAAAGAATCCAGTAGATATCTTTTTTGCTTTTCTATTTTCGTGCGAGTAATGCATTCCTTTTTTCCTGCCGCAGATCGACTATTGTTGTCATCTTCATAAAATCTTTGTATGATTTTTTCAACTCCCTTTCTGTTGCGCTTGGCTTTATATTNTTGTTGTCATCTTCATAAAATCTTTGTATGATTTTTTCAACTCCCTTTCTGTTGCGCTTGGCTTTATATTTTGTAAGATTAAATCCCATCTTTTTGTATGTAATAGCTTTATTCCCAAGTCTCCAAATCTTATATTTATGTGTCAGTGGGCTNCCCATCTTTTTGTATGTAATAGCTTTATTCCCAAGTCTCCAAATCTTATATTTATGTGTCAGTGGGCTGGACAACTCGTTTTTATGGAGGAGGAAGTTTTTTTCGGGTGTGTGTCAATCTTTTTATCCAAAAGTTGCGTCTGGATAATCTCGCCAAATAATGCTTTTTTTTTTTACCAATTCTGCTTTGTTATTAGGGTCGTTAGCCATGGCTTCAATTGCACTTTTGCTTTCTTATTTTTCATCATTCTACGTTTCAGTCTTCTGTTTCTTTGTTGTTCGCTGGCAAGCTTTTCCTTCAAATTATCAATGCGTAAGTCCTTCCTTTTCAGTATACTATTCCTTTTTTTCCGTTGAACAATACTCCTTCTTCTAGCTTCAACTCTTCTTTCATTGTTTATAACAGGAACTTCAGGAATATTGTCCTCGTCCGATGACGGTGGCGTATTTTGGCCCATGTATTTATTAGTATTTCCACGAATCTTTTGTTTTTTTCTGTAATCTGATGAGTAGGCTACCCATTTTTTTCGAGCTTTTCTGTGCTCACGCGGAGTCATGTCCTTGACACATTTCCTTTGTCCTTTTTCTTTTTTCTTTAGATATTTCTGTCGTTCTTTTTCTTTGAACTCTGCCAGCAAAACAGGGTCGTATTTAATTTTTTCCAAACGTCTTTTTGCCTGTTCAAACTTTTTTTTTCGCGAGTTCCTCTTTGGACAGTAATGTTTTCTTTCTAGTCGCCATATTCTACAAAAAATAAACCGATTTTATGAATTAAACCATGGATCACGCAATATGACCGTCAGTCCCTAGGTGTGGCATCAGGCCCTAGCCACGTTTACGACGAGGGCCTGACGGTGTAGGGACTGACGATTCAAAACAAAATCAAACATAACCTATTATTTAAAATAAACATCAAAACGAGCAGGTAATCAAAATAACAAGGCAGAAAAAGCTCAAATTTACAATAAGTAATGAGATCCATTATTAATTACCTATCTTTGAAACCACTTACCTAGGGCCTGAGAGTTTGACTGGCACAGCACGTGTTTCCGTAACAAAATCGGCGACCGCACTCAAAACGTAATGGCTGACGCCGCTTTGGTCGTGTTTACAACTAACTTCACATCGATGCTTTCGCTTGAGTAAGTTATGGAAAACGCCATAAGCTTAGATGCCGCGTATTTTTGAATTTCGCAAATAGCTAGGGACTGATATTTTTTAACGCTTAAACTTTTTGACGTGAAGTAATCTTATTAGAAATGTTGTTTTTAAGAATGTAATCGCAATGACAAGATTAGTAATCTAATAATATACGTTTTAAAGTCGAGTTAATCACAGTAATATATCTAGAATGAGAATAACAATGAAATGCTTGCTAAATTTGGGAGATCTTACATGGCTAGGGACTGATATTTGGAGTATGAAGAAGCTATTTTCGGAAATAAAAAATATTGCGATATACATTAAAGTGAGTGACCAAATAACATAGACTTTGCAGTATCGGTTAGTAGTTGCAAATATTGGACAACATATATATAAATAGGTAAAAATTGCTGCTAACACCAAGTTAACCAAATTTTGAAGAACCACCCATATATATATATATATATATATATATAAAATATTCTTAATGTAGGAGAGTGGCTTCCAGTGGAGTACTGCACCCGACTGTACAGCATGTATAGGAAATTGTATTGAAAATTGTAAATAAGGTAATATTTTTTACTTAAATATTGCTACATTTTAATTATACTCTGGAAATTTAATAATGTGAATTCTAATTCCACTAACATTAAATCGTAAATTTAAACTTAGTTAACTGCAACAATGCTTACCTGTTCGTGATGCAGTAACCTGAGCAGCCGTGATACATACGAACTTGCCCAAAGAATTAATGCTAACCAGAACGCAATTGCGGTATCATTGTTAATATTCCAGAGTCTGTCAAAACTGGTCTAATGGAGATGATATCATAAATTAGACGTACCCAACAAGATGAAGCATTGATAACACTTTGAACTCCCATTCGAGAGGACCAAGGTTCGATTTCCGTTTTGGTTTTACATAAGGAATTCATGGATGTTTCCCTTATCTATGCCATGGCCGTTTCCTTCCACGTTAAAATAAAGTCACATGACTTCTAAGCACGTGAAATTTAATTCCCCACTCTTTCTAGGTGCTTTGCTCATGTAGGTGAGTGTAATTTTTTTCCTGAATAGATCAGAAGGTTACAACTTGAACTTACCTTGGACATGAAAAGACGTAACGATTTTCTTTCCATTTTCTCTTTAATTATTTCACTCGAGATTTCTGGACAGTCCAAATAAAGTGGCAATTAAATGGTGCTATTTCTGCAGCAGAGTGTTAACTTTAATTAGTTTGGTGTTTAGCTGTACTGAAAGTTATTTTCGTGGAGCTTTTTTGCTGTCGAAAATTAGATAATCAGAACGCATGCACTGAAATAAATGTACATTTATCACGCATGTCAGGAGAGTAAATGAAAATGGAAACAAATGGATGCCCCAGTGCGGTCCTGTGCATTAGCACCAGAGTCATTTCTGTTGACACAGACTGATGATTTATCACGTCGTGGCACAACATACGCTGTTTTATCCTGACAAATGAACTTTATACCAAGAATAGCAGTTTAAAATCCTGGACATGTAAATTACTAACAAATAAAATTATTATCTTGGGATAATTTTCCAGAAATGATCTATTTTGAAGCATCTCATAGTGGAATCCCTTGCATACTATGAACTTTTAATAATTGTAGGAATAAATAATATATATTTATTTTGCTGGCCATTAAGTGTTATAAAAGTTGAGGATATTCTAGCCATAAAATGGCTTTCAGCGCTTGATTATTAATTCTAGTCATATTTCTAGTTTTTATAACAAAAAAATATTAACTCTCAATACAGTAATAACACACTAGCTGATCAGGGAAATTAAACTGAAAATGAATAAATCTACTGGATTTACAGTTGTAGTTTAGTGCTGGATTCAGTTGATTGTTCACTTTTCTATTAATCTGCATTTCTAGTTTCTGGTTTTAGCAGCAGACTATTTCAGAATAATCCTATCTTGGGCAGACTTACTATGAATGTATGAACACAGAGGTAACAAAAGTCATGGGATAGCAATATGCAAATATACAGATGGCAGTAGTATCGCATACAAAATGTATATATGTATTGGTTGGGCTTTCATTTGTAGTCAAGTGATTCATGTGAAAAGGTTTCTGAAGTGATTATGGCCGCACGACGGGAATTAACAGACTTTGAACGCGGAATGGTAGTTGGAGCTAGACGCATGGGACATTAAATTTCGTAAATGGTTAGGTAATTCAACATTCCGAGATCCACAGTGTCAAGAGTGTGCCGAGAATACTTAATTCCAGGCATAAGCTCCCACCATGGACAACGCAGTGGCCGACCGCCTGCACTTAATGACCGAGACCAACGACGTGTGCGCAGAATGGTCAGTGTTAACAGACAAGGAACACTGCGTGAAATAACCGCAGGAATCAATGTGGGACGTACGACGGACGTGTCCGTTAGGACAGTGCGGCGAACTTTGGCTGTACTGGGCTATGCCAGCAGAAGACCGACTCGAGTGCCTTTACTAACAGCACGACATCGCCTGCAGCGCCTCTCCTGGGCTCGTGACCATATCGGTTGGACCCTAGACGACTGGAAAACCGGGGCTTTGTCAGATGAGTCCCGATTTTAGTTGGTAAGAGCTGATGGTAGGGTCCGAGTGTGGCGCAGACCCCACGAATCCATAGACCCAAGTTGTCAACAAGGAACTGTGCAAGCTGGTGGTGGCTCCATAATGGTGTGGGCTGTTTTACATGGAATGGACTGGGTCTTCTGGTCCAACTGAACCGATCATTTACTGGAAAGGGTTATGTTCAGCTACTTGGAGACCACTTGCAGCCATTCATGGACTTCATGTACCCAAACAACGATGGAAGTTTTATGAATGACAATGCGCCATGTCACCGGGCCACAACTGTTCGCAATTGGTTTGAAGAACATTCTGGACAATTCCAGCGAATGATTTGGTCACCATGATCGCCCGACATGAATACCATCGAACATTTATGGGACATAATCGAGAAGTCAGTTCGTGCACAAACTCCTCTGCACCGGCAACACTTTCGCAATTATGGACGTCTATAGAGGCAGCATGGCTCAATATTTCTTCCGGGGACTTCCAACGACTTGTTGAGTCCATGCCACGTCGAGTTGCTGCACTTCGCCGGGCATATTGAGTCCCAACACGATATTAGGAGGTATCCCATGACTTTTGTCGCCTGAGTGTATGTGTGTATGTGTATATATAAATAAGTGTTAATGAAAACATTTCCGTTGTTAAATTTAAATTATTGCATTGTTTGCGTATGCAGTGCCGAATAAAAATAGCGTAGTGGATTTTCTATTATGTTTTGTATACATTAGTCCTACATTGAATAGAATTCGCCTTACACTTGGCATACGTATTAACTCCCAAAGATTTCGAGAAGTATATTTTGCATAAATCTCACTGGATTTCGGAAATTTACGGAGTGAATGTGATTTTTGTTTGTTTGTGGTGTTGCTTGTTTATTATCTGCTTCTCATAAACGTGTCTCATGAGACAAATCGTAGAGGTTTTCAAGTGGGCAAAGGATCGGCTCGGCTCGGCTCGGCTCGGCTCGGCTCGGCTCGGCTGGGCTTGGCTCGGCTCGGAACGGACCTTTCAGCAAAAATAAAATATGTATGTTTTCATACGGCAGCCCGCGCATAACGCCTCGACTCGGCGGCAGAGCGAGCCATTGAAGTGTGCGGGTTTCCATATGAAACCATGTTTTATTTTTATTCTTCCCGAAAGTTCCGTTTCGAGGCGATCCGATCCGATCTGATCCGAGCGGAACAAGTTGGCGCCCTCCTTTTGTGTATATCGCGTATAGTCTACTCGCGGTAGTTTCACACTTTTTGAATCAAACCTATGAAAAATTACCCCACGTATAACGTGTTTAATATGTCAAGTATCACATGCGTTTCATACTTATTTTTTCAACATAAACTGTTACTTATACTTTTTCAATAAATTATAATATTTCAATTTTAAATAATATGAATAGAAGCAGTGAGAAAATAAGTGCGTCGATAATACCTAGTAAGAAATATTTTATTACATTGTAGGCGCACGAATGCGGTGCGTTGTCCCTCTGGTGTGATTTTGTAGACTCTGTTAAGTTTGTTTGCACGAGGCGGAGTAATATCCGGGAAGTAGAACTTTAGCAGGGCTTCAGAAACATTTGAAGTAACCGTGAATGAACTATAGCCGCCCATCATGCGCTTCAGAAAAGACGTGACGGGAAACCAGGCGACAAACTCTGTCACAAAATCCGACACTAATTCTGCAACAAGCTCAAACTTTTCAATAAAAATTTAGCTTTAATTGTTATATCTTGGGATTGAACGAGGCGTTTAGAGAAATGAGAGGTGCGGTTCATATAAAAATATGTCACCCAAGAACCTAAAAATAATTCGTCAACCGGAAATAAATATGAAAATGGAGACGAAGTAGTTTAATAATAATTGAAATTATAAGCGAACGTTTTCGCAAGTGAAGTTAAGACCTTTCCCACCTTTCTTCACTACACATCGTCCAGTTCGATGCTAGCAGTCCGTAGACTTCACCCCCGCTGGTCGCTTTCGTCGTCACTCGTCGCTTTGTTGGCTCGTTGCTTCGGTGTCTTCTCACATCTGGTGCTTAGGGTCGCACAATACCCCAAATTCTTAACTGTCGGCTCGGAGGCCCATCGCTGTCTCGATTTAGACGATTCCCCGCACTCCGAGTCTCGCCGAAAGAGGCTAGAACAATGATCAGAACATTCTTTCAACGATAACCCCGGAAATTATATCCGCTAAAGTACGGGGACACACTAGTCCTGATAGACTTATGTGACACACGCGGCGGCTCGCCTGTGTATATATCGTCCCGCACTCCTCGGATTAACACTTTACCCTTGACACACTGTTTCGCTCACTCGAGCGGAACGGAGCAAGTGAAGCTATGCATACCAGCAACATGTAACAATTCGTTAGTTACCATTCCTTAACAATTAATTTCTTATTTCTCACACCCAATCCAATCGTCTCTTTGTTCCCAGTAACAATTGAACCATTTGAAAGCACATTTCAACCCCCACATCCCATACAATTTCTATAACGCAGTCTGCGTGATAAACCTTCTTTGTGGGTACCCATACCATAATCACTGCAGATGTCACACTTTTTACACATTACTGCTACCGCTACCGCATGCGGCACCAGTGTGTGGGGAGTTGCGTATCCCCAATGCAAGATACGTGACAAATGACGAGAGCCTGTGGACCACCTTCGCCGTAGTTATTGCGTATGGTACTGCTCGAAAATGTTACTCTGAAAGCAAATTTTACTTGTTGACTGTCCCCAAAACTATCCTAGTATCCGTTTATTCGTACCTAGTGGTGTCCTAAAACTACAGAGTAGTTTCTTGGAGCATCTTTCGAATTAAAATTTTTACACGCAATATTTCTGCGAATATAAGTACAGGTAGACGGAAACCTTGCCGCCAAATATGAACCAAGCGAAATTTATAAAAAATAAACTGATGACAGAAGAAGTATATTTTTACTTTTCCGTTATGCACGCCAATAACCAAGTGAAAATGATAGGTTATAGAATCTATGGTAATCATTTAAAAAGTAGTTCTGCTATATCTTTGTGCGTAATTTGGGTAGTTACGCAGGATATGTAAACGATGTAGGATCTGAATAATTGTTACCATACATTGACACAAAATGGAGCCTGTAATAGTGCAAAGTTATTGCTTTTAATTCTATTAAAGAAAAGTTTATTAACATTGAATGCTGTTAACTTTACGCTTGTTCCAAAACAATTTTCTCTACTTTTACTCCACATTACTTCACTCTACTCTCGCAGTGATGATTCGAAACACAGCTATTGAACTTGTGGGCGGCCATCATTAGGCACTAAAACATAGTATAGGCTGTTCACGGTAAAGTGAGCACTTTTTAAAGGTCCTTTCAGCTTATTAGTGTTGTTACAGGCGGACGCTCTGGAAACTTGTGAGGCACAGATGATTTATTGAAGCGCGCGCTATCAGTTGCAACAGGAAAAGCAGCGGCTTTTCACAAAGAAATGCTTACAAAGCGTACCTGTTATGCCTATCAGGGCGTGTGCCGCTCCGACCTTGGGCATCGGGAGTCTTTGAGACATCTGAAGAATGCTCTGGATTACTGACCTCGTTTCTCTCAGCTAGACTCGGGGTGCAGCGAACCTTCCAGGTCAAGGCCAGTGGCTATAATAAGCACGCCAGGCCTCTGAGCCAGCAGTTGTTGTTGGAGTTGTTTAATGGATGAGTTGCTAGAGTTTCGCCGATATACGACGAGCGAAACGAGCGAAAAGAGAAGTGACCAGCGGGAGGGAAATCTGCGACTGCGAGTATCAAGCAGTGAAGGTGCGGCTGGCAGGCTGGACTGTTGGATTGGATGCGTGAGTGAAAGATATTACAGATGATGACAACAGACAGACTGAGTTTGTGTTAATGATGAGTATGAGTTAATCGACTATAACGAAACAGAGACATTGAATATGACGTTAATTAGAGTTGAAATAAACATTAAATATTGCGCTCGCTGAGAAATAAAAAGAGTAATAGTGGAGATAGATAATTTAATGCTATAAATAATAGCTGTGCCAATAAATTAGAAATCAAATTTAGTCATTTTATTTTTATTAAGACCTCCATCCCTCACGAGCTCAGATACACCCCTCAGGCGTCTTGTAAGAGTACCTTTTGCCAATGTTTAATAAGTTATAAAAATTGCTATGTGACTAATAAATACGGTGTATACATTTTATAACCCCCAAAATTTGACGTTTGAAGCCACAATAAATTATAATTGTTTGGTTATAATGCTTACTGGAGTGACCTTAAAACGTGCTTACTTTATGGTGAATAGATCAAAACACGTTTTCGCCCGTCAATGTTTACCATAGGACCCTAAATTAACACAAGTGCCACTTATGTTCTGGACCAAACGAGGTGGGGCGGTGGTGACACACACTGAATTCGGACTCGGAAGGACCCGGGTTTTTATTTCCGGTCCGGAAATCTTCATCCCGTTTTTGCCATGGTATTCGGGAATCAGTCCTGCGAATGCCGGTATGGTTCCTCGCAGGCCATGGTCGATTATTTCCCCACTTCTGGTTGGCCGGACAATTGTTCAAGTCTCTAACGATGACAAAGAGAGACGGGTAACGATACATTAATAAAAAAAATATAAGGAACCACGGTGACCTTAATTGCTGAGGCGTCAACACGTAATGAGGAGACCGGGCCGCACGACTCAGTTTATAAGCAACAAGTGTCAAGATGGTCCGGAGCCCGTTGTGATCGGAAGGTTTCTGTTTTCTATATTATTTCTGTACAACCTTTTCGTGACGTTATAACAAAATTTAAATCTTAATTTCCGAGGGCAAACTTTGACGTAAAGGCTTGGTTCCTATCTTTTAAGGCGTATCTTGCCTGCGGTTTCCATGTTCTGCAAGCATGCTCGCCGTTTTTGGACCATCCCGTGTACAAGTACGGGCGCTATCTGTTTGGGTACTGTAGGAATCGGACGAACGCAACACAACCCCAAATGCCTGGTCGTGACGGGGCGCCTCGAGTCTCGGTTCAATACAGACGGCATTCGGAACTCTCATTTCGCTGGGAACCGCCGTAGTATGGCGGGGCGAACGGAATAGAAGAATGTGGGGCGAGAATGGAAAAATTCCATACAATCCAACCATTTGCCAGAAATGCTTCCCGATCGTGCGCTGCAAATAAACGACGGCCCGATTATGCAAGTATGCTTTGCATGTGAGCGGAAAACCCTTCACTTAAAGCTGGGTCTCAGAAGCATTACACTACATGTTTATTTTGAGACTACATGTCTATTTTGAGACACCAGGGTGAATCACACACGTCTACCATAAACGTATCCCGAATGGTATTTATAATAATATTACCTGATCTCTACAGCGCAGTTGGTTGGGACGTACGCTTTAAGCGTGAAGGATCTTTTAATTCGAACCCCAGTTCAGATTTAACTGGCTTATCGGTGCAATGTGGGTGAATAAATACACAGCATTAGTGGGATTTGTCGATTTGATGGAATACACCGATAAATGTTTGCCAATACAGAACAATATGTTATTTCATTTTTGCTTAAGTTTCCCTGTTCAGTATTTGGAATTTTAACACCAAAATAGTGTGACTACTAATTTACAACTACAGAATTCATACACAGCTACGACAAAGTATGTTTAAATAGAAGGTACTCTCTATTTTTAAGATGATTCTGCGTTGTCCACATAATCAGAAGAAAGAGTTAAAATTTACTAATTGAAGAAGTTAAGCTGGCCACTTTCTGTCTAGGTTAAAAAGTACATTACATTAATAAAATTAGGAATGACTGCCATTGAACCGTAATAAAGATGAGTGCTACTATAGCGGCATCTACATGCTACACAAATACGTGGTGGGAGTTACAGTCAGTGGCACTGTCAAAATAGTATCGCGTTTGTCATTTTCTGTCGCCGCGAGTAGAAAAATTAAAAATAACTTTTTTATATTACGGTTTTATAAAGTATTTAAAAAATTTTATTGGCGTATTTAAATTTTCCAACTTGTTTCTCATAAAAATTTAAAATGTAAACAATATTAGAATTAAAAATATAAGCAGTATTCAAGATGGCTGCCATCGATTCGGACTGTTATAAAACGAACAGAATAAATCATATTTTATAGATGCTTTTAATTTTTATTTTTATTCTGGTAATGTTTGAGGTTAAGGTCAAGAGAAGTTCGTTCACACGAGTTTGAAGTCGCTGAGATACAATATGGCGCCTAACATAACATATTTTAGCCTGTAATGTTATGTAAATAACAATAGAAATCAAAAGGGATTCGTGGGTTTCTTGTTAAGAGCCGCCCAAATCTCTTCACTCAAGTTATTCCTCCGCCTCACGCAAATAAAGATTAACATAGTGTAGAAAATCACGCTAGATACAACGAACCGCATTCGTGCACACTCAGTTTTAGTAACATTTTGCATGAGAACTATTTCGTACCTGACATTACCAACATAACTATTTTTCTGCATGTATCTATTCCTATTAATTATATCTGAAATATGACCATTTATAGACAAAATATAAGTAAATACTCAATTCAACCAACAATAAATTATTTAATGTTAACAGAAATATACAATGCTTGTGATATATGACTTATTTAGGAAATAATCAAGGGGAACATGTAGATCTCCAAAATCCCTACTAACAGCAAAGCCAGAAATATTTTAGCTCGTTTCGTGTAACACTGGAACGCAAAATCCGCGACTACTAGATTTATTAAAACTGATTAAATAAAGGATTATAAATTGGAAACTCCTTAAATAATGAATCAGGCAGTGGGGCGTTTGAAAGTAGTTTCCATCAGCGCAGAGTTAAGATACAGAAGAAAGGTATTTAATTAAAAGCAAATGGGCATATTACAGTAGGCCTATACTTAATTTTTGTGTAAGTTATGCTATGTTGGACATATTTATCGTAGACAAAGACACGTGCAAACTATCTTCAACAATTTATAAATGAAGTTTCCCACTTGCCGCAGTGATAGAAATGCTACAAATATTTTTAAAAATTAATACCAACCACGCACATTCTCCTTCCGTGAGACGGTGCGTATTGACCATGTATACATAGAATGTCGAATTTTTAATACTTTCTAGACGTGTTTCACCAGGCAATGATGTTTTATTTTGCAGTGTTTGAATATTTGAACATTTTAACTCTATATTCCAACTTTTTGCCATTCCACCTTTCTTATTCCGTAAGCCCTGAAAGGGTCGATATAACAGTATACTCCACAGGCCGGAACGAATAAATTATACTTTTATGCAGTATTTAACTAAACAAAATGAAATATTACTTTAATAAAATTCCAATGTTATCCATCTGGTACAGTCTAATTGATCCAGAACCTACTAGCGGTGAGATATCTAAATCAACGTAAGTGATATAGTTTTTTATTTATTAAAAAAATTACGTGTATTTGTACATTTTGAAGTATAAAAAAATTTAATTTGGGAATTGCATACACAAATTTTTATATTATCAAATAAATTATAATTTATAAATTATAATATTTTTGAGAAGGTAGTATTACTTTGGAAAATAATTATAATTTGAGTGCGGTGTAATGTTTTAAAGATTTTTATATATTTTTCACAACCACAATTATTGGAAACAAGAGTAGTCATGCATTATTACTGTTTCGCATTTGTGTACAAGTTTGAAGTTTTCAGCAACCACGCAGGCTACTTGTGACTGAGTGAACTAAACAAAGACAAAGTTTTGTTCAACTTATTAAAATATTAGCTTGGCTGTCTTCCTTATCCACCTGACCTCTATGTAGGATTAAGATTATAGTTAGGTGTAGCTGCTTAACTAATAGGTCTGTTCGACCCTGGGAGCACTCCGATTACACCGTACATTCCTGCAACACCTGAAACTCGCTGACCACTCACGCATGACTGCAAAACTTGCTCCGTCAGAACTTACTTCAGATTCGCGGCACACTTTGTATATTTCCTTAATGTCTATCCCAATCAGTCTTCGTTTTTGCTAGAAGCAGCATAAAGATATGATAATCTTAATTTTGTCAAAGTTTTATCACACCCTAGGTCGCTTCCTATAAAGCTTGATTTGAGCGTCAAAACTAATAACGTCACGCCGCAGGAGTGAGGACTGATTGGCAGCAAGGATTCAGCTTAGGACCTAAAAATATACCAGAAAAAGAGCTTGCGTGCTTAATTTTTGTACACTATCAGAGCCAATAGAGGCACTCATGCTCTGTGAGAACACACGACTCGATGCACACGGAAAGAAACTGCCTGGGTCAGTTAAAAAGCTAAGAATAAGAGACCAAAGAAACTTTCCTTTTGAACCGACGGTTTCCAGGTTTTTATATATTGGTAGCTTTTTTTAAACAGAAATCTGCTTAACCCAAAAAATAATGCGAAGCGCAAAGATATTGTTACAAGAAAACCGGCAATACAGTATAAAGGTAATCAAACATATACAAAAATTAGTATTATGTTATCTAAAAATATATATATATTGTATAAATCAGAACTGTAAAATTAACGAAAGTTTAATTTTCCAACCAAATAATAAACACTGGCCTCACATTCTGGAGAGCCCAAGTTCGATTCTCGTCCGGCCATTCTGATTTCGGTTTTCCAGGCATTTACGAAATCACTGCAGGCGAATTCTAGGATGGTTTTTAATACAAGCCGTAAACGAGACCTTCTCGCATTTCCTCCACACTCTGTAGTGTTATAACACTATCAGGGGTACAGCATGTAACACCGCATAGGGAGGAACGGAATGGAGCGGGTAGTTGGGCGTGTTATTGGCGTGATGTTTGGTGTGCACTCAGCCGCAATGACTCGAAGAATCCGTATCAATAAAGTCGTGCGAGGAAGAATCATCGGGCCAGGTCAAACTCAGGTGATGCTGTCCCAATCCATGCACGTCCCGCAGTGTGTCATTTCCAAGGCCTGGCGTTAAGTTCTAGCATAGAGGGTGGGAATGTCGGTTGTTACTTACCCATAAGAACGAGCATTTACAGGTACACTGTATACAGATGCTTGCATTATGTGGGAGTGTTCACCCTGCGGCACCTGAGATTCATCCCATTAACTGCAGCACACAAAACTGCCTAATTAGCATGGTGCAGAGAAGAATGGGCGTGGAGAAAGGGACAGTGATACTGTGGTCTATTTACGAGAGAGTTCAAATTCAGACTTTGCAGTAATTTTAGACGTGTTTACAAATAGCAACAATTCAAGGAGTATGTGCAGTCCTACGAGAATAATTGATAAATGCCATTATGGAGATTACAGCCTCTTGGTACATGGTTGCATCATTTTGGGCTCACATGCACTCATCCATGATTGTCATCGTTGCTCCGTTAACAGGGAAGTGTCCAGAGAAGTTATCCCTTAACATACGCCAGTCTCTTCTGGGATGCAATAAGTACAGATTTCTTGTCTATAGATGCAACGCCTGTCCACACCGAGCTGCACTGATGGATGACAGTTCGGAAACTGAAGATCTCACCTGGAGTGGCCGGCCAGGTCTCCCGATCTCAGAACTATCAAGAATGCTTGGGATGCATTTAGTGCCTCCCGCGAATCATCCAGGAGATTCAGGTGACTTTGGTGCAGGAATGGGTCTTCATTCTCCAAGAACTCCTCGACAATACGACAATCTCGTTGACAGCATGGGAACTCGTACAGCGCATTTCGATGTTACAGTTCAGAGCACGCCATACCGACTCTCTAGTACATTATCATATTTTCCATTTACACAATTCATATATTTTTTATTTTAGAAATACAGTTATTAAGTTTGATAATTTCTTCACGCCAACTTGGCTTTCATAACAAGCATCATAACTAGGGATGGATATTTCAACCGCAGGGAAGAATCTTAACATTCGCAAATTTATTGTAATATGGATTCCTTGTTTTGCTTAGGAGCCTAACAGACAAGAGTGAAAGAAGTGGAAATTCTCGAATTCACCCACGTTAGTTCGATTTTGGATCATTCCCTTATTGAAATACTGAAATTAATATAACGACTAACACATGTCCTAACTGTTGAAGCTAGCAGCCACCTAAAAGCAAAGTTTTAACGAAGTTAAACTTCTATTCATCAAACGAGCCTGGCGGGACATTTATGGTTTTATTTGTATTGCAATGTCGTGATTGGAAATTACATACGGTCAACTCTCTACACCTATCAATAATGCTGTATAAGGCTTTCGTTGATAGAGTCGGCGCTTTATTTGCTACCAAATTCGAGCAGCCTTTATATTCAAAATGTACAAATATTTGTGCGACCAATGCAGCGGCCATTAACAAGGGAAACAGATGGTCGGGGCGTGCTTTTCCATGACAAACATAGTTGGCCTCCCGCGGCGCAGCCGGTTGGTGCGCCGCCAGAATGTGGTGTGGGAGGTTCTGGGTTCGAATCTCAGGTAAGGCAAGGGTGTTAGTTTAAGTTATTTCATAAGTTAGTTCGTAAGCCTTCCCCTGATAGGCCACCAGGCATAACTCCGGGGGAAGTTAATAAGCCCCATACAATAAAACACAAACAGAAATATCTGATGCAAACGCCAACGACAGCATTAAGTTTTTCTCTTTCGTACAGCGTGTAACCATGGCACTTTAAAACGATTACCTAAAAACGTTGTTGATGGACTATCTGTAGGCTAGCTAATGCTAGTGTCATAGTCTGTCTTATTTCGCAAGTATTCGGTTAGCCTGTACTTAGATACACCAGCCTGAAAAAATACGTGTTCGTTTTGAAGGGTTTCAAAAACAGTGTTTGTTATACATACGCATTATGTTCATGCAGTTACAATTCCTGCTTACATAGACTGAAGCGTGCGTGTTTTCCGTAGAAAAACATACTGAAATGACTTCAGTACTGTTTCGTATGAACTCTAGGTTATAAAAAATTGCTGATATGTTGTTATGAAGCCAAGACCTTACAATATTTGTAAAATTTCAAATAATATTAATGGTGTTCACTTCACAATTATATCTTGCAGGATTTCAACTCGTCTATCACGTTCACGATATAATGCACTGACATTGCTTTTGGCAGGGTTTGTAGTGAAAACCCGGAAAAATACGGAGGGCGTTACGCCTATTTCCTCGCGGTACGATGGCGTTATTAGTTTCAATGAAATTCCTTTCAATACTTAAATAGACAATTCACAGCCATCGTACGCCCCATACTCCCTACACCCAAATGAGAATCCGGCCGTTCCATCAATTAGCGTGCATCAGTTTTTAAAGACCGGTCTTGCAGGGCTGGGAGAAGCGGCATTCTGTTTTATTGTATGCTGTGACCCACTGCGCTAATTGAACGGATCCAAATGGAAGGGGAAGCTTTCGCCCCCTTTCCAGTCCGATATTCGCCTCTCAGACAGCGGGGGACCGCTGTAACATTAATTCGCCTCGTTGCCATCGTTTTCTCTCTCTCTCTCTCTCTCTCTCTCTCTCTCTCTCTCTCTCTCTCTCTCTCT
>NQII01000014.1:1976557-2086729 GCA_002778355.1 Clitarchus hookeri
GGTTAGACGTGTTCATCTTCTGCTGGAATTAAAATAGTGTTTAAAAATTCAAATATAATTTGTTCCTCTTTCACAGATTTACATTTCTACAAACTGAAAACAGATAAACAAATTACGAATGTCGGTACTGAATTTTAGCGATGCCTTATGTTATACATAATTTAGTATGATAGTCCAACGTCAAAATAAGATACCTTGACGTTTGATGATGGCTGTTCTGGCAGTCTTATTCCACTCTTTTTATTACATTATTGTTAGTTTTATTGGATTTACGGACAATTAAGTTGCTCTATTCTTAGTTTCCTATCCTCCCTACAGATGCCATATAATCTGCTGTACTGACAATACCACAAACACACTTAAGCGCCATTTTTTTTCATTGTTGCTCAGAAGAAGTTGGCATTTTATTATAGCAGTTTTAGAATACCATAATAATTATTAATTATTAGCTCAGTTAATAATTGTTGTATTAATTTAGCTGTATATCCTGCAACAACTAAATCTTTGGACATTAACTTAATGAAAGTACAGTTATCGTCTATACTTTTTGTGGAAAACAAAAATATCACAAAAAATTTTCGCGTCAAAATATAATTCAGCGTACTGCTTGCTTTCATGATACGATGATAATTTTTGACACAGCTAAAATTACAATAACCATGGTGGAAGTCGCTAAAGCATTGCATTCATGTCACTATATTACCCAGTTCATAGTCCAGGTATGACATTAAGTTTTTTATTTATATTTAAGCTGTGTGTACGCTTAGTTTATTCTAGAAGTCAAGCGCCCTCTCGCCCTTTTAAACTAGAATGGCCTTCCGGTATTAAGATGGTCATTAATAAAGAAAAATAAACAATTGGAAAATAATTTTACAGTACCCTAATTCTTTCTGGCCTATTCAAGTAAGGCATTTACTTTTTTTCACAACAGATGTGGTTCAATGAAAGAAAGTAAGATAGCACAGATGTGAATATTTTAACGGCCTTAGGTTCAAACAGTTGTGGTAGAGGTGGGACGTTAGCAGAGAGAAGTGGCTACCCTGCTGGGAGTCAGCAAAATAAATGTGAGTCGCGAGGGTGGAGAAAGTATCGGGAAGCAATTCCGTGGTTTATGCCCCTCGCAGTAGCCGTGCTCGTGCCATTATAGCAGCGCGAGGCAGATTTGTAGTGGTTGGTGCCAGATGACGCCCATTTCCCGCAGCAGTTGGCCTGCGGTGAGACCTTCAAAGAGCAACTGAAGTTCATGTGTCAACGCAGAAGATACTAAACAGGCTTTACCCCCGAATAATGCTACAACTTCATCTGTAGCATGTCCATACATGGACACGATCACGAACATTCACGAGCAGACGATACTAAGGACACGTCAGGACGAATTGATTTGTGTGTCATGCAAATGACTTATTAAATGAGGCTGAGTTTAGGGTACTGTGAGCTTCATGTGGTAGCAAATTAAATAAAACGATCACTTTTCCAGTAAATAACGTGTCTAACAATCTACCGAGAGGAGTTTTCTTCGTCTAATATTCTCCGGAAGTAATGAACACAAGTGATACAAAACTCTTTGTTCTCAGTACATTTAACTTTCACGTGGCAACAGAGAGTGTTAACTAGAAGTCGGCCTTATGGCTAGTTAGCGATGTGTTTGGTACTGAAGTTCCATTGCAGTTGGAACTAGAATTATCCAGCTGACATAGTAACGATACCCTGTGAAAAACAAGAGCATGTAAAAACTCTGAATGGGCAAATGAAAAATACATTAGTTCAAAACCGACAGAAGCTTTGTTTGCGCAGCTTTGATGTTATTCAATAAACTAAACTAATTATGAATTTATATTTATGTCATCAGTAGTAGAAAAATGGGGATTTGGGCACAAGGGCGTGGGGCGTCGGAGCTGTTCATGCTCTGTTATTCCGGTCCCCCGGCGGCCATTTTACCCTTAAAATGCCTTTTTTTCACAACTTGAGATAGCAAACACTTATTTCTTATAAACTATATTCACTCCTAATAGTGGTTGAAATATTTCACCACCCTCTGTACGTCTAGCTAATGTAAAGTAAAGTTTATAATATTTATAGAATGATTGGTTAGCCCTGAAGTCTGGTTTAGTAAAATAATTGTAACTCACTCTTAAAAAATGTCGTATACTAACATTGTAACGAGAAAAATTTTGATAACCGAAACTGCAATGGGTCCATGTTTTAAAGCGGTAACATCACACAGGCCACGTTTAATGTGGCATTTACTACATTGGTATGTTTCATTAAAGAACCTTTAACCTTCTCCTTGTAAAATTGTAAATTGTTTACGATGAAACGAACAAAACTACTGATCCTATTTTATAATTACAAATAGTTTTTAAACTACACTTAATAAGAAAAAGTTAAAAATGGTTTTATTGAAAATATTTAGCACGCTAATTAAATAAACATTTAATGGTAACGGTAAATAAATGAACGCAATCATAATAGTAATTTAGTTAGCATACCAGTGAAACGGGCGCGACCACTTTTATCACCTCCCTCAGGAATTATAACTGTGACCCACCGTTCTCGGCACAACGCAATTTAAATGCAAGCCCTAGTACGAACTCAACTCCGGTCCAGCGGGAATCAGAAAAATCGCGAGACGAATGTAAAAGAAGCACTCTGCCTTGTAATAAACTAGTCGCGAGTCCTTCATTTCAGGCTCGATGTCTCTCCGCTTTGGATGGACTCGTTTCTCCGAATCGATTTGCAAACTCGCCGGTGGGAGGCAGGGCAAGTAGCTTATTGGACTCCCCGGCTTGAAGGTCAGCAGCAAAATTTGAATATTGAACCCCTTGGCTGCCCGACCCGCGTATACGGCGGACGACGGAGTTTTCGCTTCCACGTCCAGGGGGTGAAGTGCAGAGGGGGGAAAACTGAGGATGTATCAAGAACCTTCTCTTATTATTAAGTTCACCTGAAAATTCTCTTTAAATACTAAATTCAGGCTATAAATATGCGAATTGGCACTAGATATTTACTAATGAAATATGATGGTCATTTATTACTTATTTTCTAACTTACAGGAAAAAAGAAACATCAATACCTTTAACGTTCCCTGATTAAATTATTAGGGCACGAATTCATTGAACCGCTGTTTGTTAAGGGAGATCGAACATATTCACAATACGTATTTTCACAGTTAATAATACACAATTTAAAAAATTTCCATCATGAATACCATTATAACTGGAGAAATTTTGTCTACTGCTCATTCTTTCTGTCTTTTAATTTTTTATTTCACACAAAAAACAACTCTTAAAACCTCTGGAAATGAATTTAATGTTAAACAATATGCACTAAACGCGTAAGAATATAACGATGTGTACCTGAGTATCTACGTTTTGTTAAAACAGTATTCTCTCTTTGGAAGATAAATATGTACCTTGGGGTCCTATGGGAAAATATTTTCAATGTGACAATGCAGCTTCATGCTTTTGCGGCACTGAATAAATACGGCCGCGCCTGAATGTACCCACCAGTGGGTCGAAAGCTGCTATTGTCTAAGAAAATACTTGTACGTATGCTGGCGGACCTTTTTGTTATATCGCCCTAGGTTATACTCGGTGGAAACGCGTAATTTTCACAACTAAAAAAAGTGTTAATTTAACAATAAGACTGCGTATAAAACATGCATATTACATAACTTTAATAAACATTGCCCCTAACTATTCATATCAGTACTTCCTACATAAATTCAGAGTCACCTAATTGGATTTTTAAAAAACTAATAACGAAATGTTAAAAAATATTATTTTTAGAAACTGTATTAATACAAAAATTCTTTAAATATTTTATCTTAAACTAAAAGTTTTTCCAATTTTGAAATTTCCATTTGGTTGTGAATTGCTCACAAATTATATAAACTGCATTTGCCTCCATAATTATGTGATTATCTGCCTTTTTTTAAGTTCTGTGAGTTTTACGTATTAATAACGAAACTATGGATTGTTTTCTTGTACTCCTATCGTTCGGTTATCTTCCTGGTATTTAAAGTAACACAGCATAGTTTGTGCTGTCTTTGTAAGTTACTCAAGCAAGAAATTTAAAGCTATAAGACGAAAATGAATTAAGAGAATTTCCCATTAACACAACTATTTTCATATTCACGAAAATTTTTCCATTTTTTTTTTCTTTAGAAGTAATGCCAAGCACAACATATCATTGAACACACGACCATATCAGCCTATTCGACCTTCATTGCATGTCATAAAGTAGGCGAGATGTATCGAAAGTCAGACAAGCAAAAATTGTGCAATAATTTTTGCCGCTTAATGACGTGTTACTTAATTACTGGCAACAATGGTTGGAGGCTGGAATTGTAAACAATGCTAGCCATGAAAGTAAGCTTTATTCCAACAAATGTTATGAGATTTTGAGGCCACCTGCGTGAGTTTAACGATAGCGGAAGATACGGAAATGTTCACATTTTTGTTGAAAAAAAAATTGGTTTAAAGAGTTTCATATCTATAGTCTATTCGCGGTTTCTTCCCAATTTAGGAATCAAACTTTTGAAAAACCACACCATGTATTAGGTGTTTCATTGTTTCCAAAATATGTCACGTATCACAAACGTTTTAAACTTCTGTTAAAATAAAATTACTTTGTTTTTTATCAAATTGAATTTTTAGTTATTTTCTCTCTACAAAACATAATACTTAATTTATAGATAATGTGAATAAAACAGATATAAAATAGGTGTGTTGGTAATACCTAGTAATAAATAGTTTCATGCAAAATATTATTACACTGAGTGCGCACGAATGCGGTACGTTGCCCCTTTGGTGTAATTTTCTAGACGTCTGCATGAGGTGGAGGTATATCCTAGAAGTAAAGCAACGCTTCTGAAAAGTTTGAAGTAACCATGAATGGACTGTACTCAGTTGTTTGTAAGTGAACGCCTTATTTTGAGGATTCGTCTACCTGTTCCAATATTAATTGAGCATATGATGGAATGCTTCCTGCTGCGAATAGTACACGTCCGTATTATCTACCTGACCGTAACATTTACATCTACTTCGGAAGCAGCATTATCGGCGGGTCGTCGTCAATGTTGCTGTTGATTGGTTTCTTACGCCTTGACGCCTCGTCGACAAAGGGGTTATTACCAACGGGACTGGTGGATTAGACAAACAGGATAGGGGAAAATATGCGGTCACCGCCACGTGCTGAGCGGAGCTAACCCAACATTCGCTTCGGGTGATTTCGGAAAACCATGGTAAACCGAAGTTAGGATGGCCAGGCCGGGAAACGAGCACGGGTCCTCCCGAATGCGAGTCGTAGTGCGTCACAACTGTGCCTCCTCGCTTGGTGCTGTCGCTGTTGCAGCAATGTCTTCGCCTTCAGGTGCAACGCCCGGCAACATGTCGCAAGTGGCAGTGTGAAGAGCTTCTCTTGTGCGATGTTGAGCTATGGGGAAAGTGTCCTTGTCCAGTTCGCAAGAAAAGCCAATCTACAGAGACACCGCGGGAAATATTAAAGTGAAGAAACGACCGATCCCAAGAGAAAGGACAACTTGTTATTATGTGTGGCAAACATTCAAGCGATAAAGTCAGTAGCCTACGTCCGAAATTATATACCTGCTAGGCTTCCCTTTAAAATGAACTAATTTAAAAACATTAATAAAATATTTATAGCTACGAAGGACGAAGTCTCTCACGTGACAGAATTTGCAAAGAAAAGTAAACAAAACCTACATGCTGACGAAGAAGTTATGGTGTACTTAATTTCAAGTTGACGCACCAGAGAAAAATGCGGACGTGGGTATTAAACGTCGCTGATAGGTTCGATAATATCTCTCGTAGTACATGAGTCAGAAAAAAAGGAATAGAATACGGCGGGTGCAAGTGCTACTTTCTGGAATAAACTAAATGTTTTGAACTTACAATATGCATTAATAAGATAACATTCTCAAGATAGATTTTTACAATATTACGCCAAATAATTTTCTAGAGTAATGTTGGTGCAAATAAGTGGTTTAAAGACGATGCTATAATGCGAGAACCTGGAGCATGTATTTTCAGATGACCCTATTTAAATAGTGAATAGGTCAAGACTTCCGATCACTTAACAAACAGCTGCACGTGCGCGAGATGAAAACATGTGCCAAAGAGCTGAAGGAGAGGGAATTAGATATTTAACATTTGCTCGCGAACTGCATGCACCTGTGACGTGCAAAGTTGACATGTACGGAATCAGTTAAATATGTAAAAAAAATTTTTTAAATAACTCGCGAAAACTTGTATTATAATAAATTATTTTGTTACTATTCCCTTAGCCATCAGTGCTATGCGGCAGATATTATCCGTTTTCCAATGCTGCAATATCTCATTTAAAATGCATTACCCCAGAAGCTAACAATGTACACAAATAGTAATAATTTGGCGTGAAGGAACGTTGCGTTATACAAGTCCATAATACGTTTATTGATAGCGGTTTCTTGCAGAGCACTCTTCATACTAAGAGCTGCGTTGCCTGTATCAGAAGATTAATTATTTCTGGAAAATGAAACGCACGGCACGTTGAGGCAAGCTGACATAAAATGTGAAGTCCTTCGTAATTAGCTTCAAGGTTTTGCTCGCGGCTCCCAGCAGCTACGAAGACCACAAAAACTCACCTGCCATTTTGGGAATGTGGCCCGCCGGGCGGCTCGTAAGAGCACTGCGATCGTTAGCGTGCTCTCCCTCGCGCTCTTTCTCTCTCTCTCTCTATTTTACTGCCTTCCTCTCTCCTTCCCATGACGTGACTGATGGAGAGGAAGTGTGTGTGTGTGGAGGAGAAATGCCTTTCGGACCACACGTGACTGGGCTGATTAAAAGCAGAATTTGTGACGCGTGGGAGGCTAAAGGAACAGGACCAAACAACCGTCCATTAGCGAAGTGGCTCCTCGTTCTTCCCGTAGTTAATACTCCACTATCTGCCGTGTACTACCAGTTTTTCACTTTCAGCTCATCATTCTCACGCGCGAAGTTACTAGTTTGTGCAATTTTCTGCAGGCACATTACGGTCCTCTGAAATAGCAGGCTGAGGGGAGTAAGTTTGAGAAGACTAGTATTTAAAAAAATAAGATCCAGTTCAATGGAACCTGCTGCCACATTATTACCATAGCAAAGCCTACTTAATACCGATCATTAAATTTCATATTTCTAAATCACAACTTGTAATGACTGAATTTGCGTAAAAAAAACAGTCGTGTGTATCTCTCAAAGTAACAGTCTTTCATGGCGATCTCCGTGATTGAAGTCGTTCATTTGCGCTTGGATCGTAAGGTTGTAGATTCGAATCCCGATTGAGCCAAGTGTGTGCGCGTGTGTGTTATTTTCGTAAATCAGTTTATTTTAGTACATGATCGTGGGCTTTAAACGCCATCTGACTGGCTTCCCGGCATACACTGTAGACGTTTAGAAGCCAGAATAAAACCAGGTATAGGCTATTCACGGTAAAATTACCACTTTTGAAAGCCCTCTCATTTGGAATAGAAGTCAATAAATCCATTTTATTTTAGCCTTACATATTAAATACCTAGTGATGTGGAATAAACACAATGTTTTTATTACTTACGTAACAATATTTATTTGAAAAGGTTGTCAAAGAATTTTAAAAAAAATGGCTGAAAGGAAAACGTAACTAGGGCTTTAAAGAACTCACTTTACGGTGAACAGCCTATACCACTCGACAGTATAAAAGAAGTGGCGTCCATAGTATAGCAGTGATAAGAACGGGAGTACGAAGAGAAAACCTACATCAGAAAAATGCTTCACTCGAATCAACTCGAGGTCGAGGCCGAATTGCGGCGTAGAAAGATGGTAAACAAAATAAAGCTTGAGAGCAGAGAATGCCACGTTGTTACTTCTCTCTCTCCTCCTTCCACTCTTTGCGTGCATTAAAAAATATGCCAATTCGAACGTCTATGCTGAGCATACAATTAAAATACAGTATAAGATAATACGTTCTCTTATGCGGATTATCGAACCCTGACGTTGCTAACCACGTGCCGGCAAAACCAACTTCCTTGCCTCGGACCGACGAATGACGAACTATTGGTTAAGAGCGATTCAAGACTCATTGTCACTGTCCGTGCTTTGTCTTGCTTGGGAAGGTGTTCGAAAATAAAAAATTGAATGTTTTATGTATCGATCAAATACTTTTTAATGTGTAAACTTTATACGCAACATTATTCACAAAAAAAAAAGCACACCTAGTCTTTGCATTATTACGTGATAGAGACATAATTTTATACTGTTTTCGTAAAATTTAGAGAAAAAAAAAACTATTCACGAAAATGAAGCAAGGGGAAATGGGGCGACGGCATGATCTTAATTAATTTGAAACATTATTAGTAAGTTGTTGTAAAAAAATCAAGGACATCCGCAAATTGAAAATATGCGAGAATTCTCTTAAACGGAATATTTAAAAAATAAATTCAGGCCATCAAATTGAGGTCTTGGAGTGGCGTGTAGTATTTATTTTCGTGTAAAATTGAGTGAGTAAATTTTTGTTATTTTTATTATTTGTGTGCTCAAATAGTGTGACAATATGAAGACGCTCAAAAAGTGTGACAATAAGAAGTTTTTGGAAAATTTATAGAAATTATAATATTTTATTTTTAAGGTATTACGCCACATATAATATATATGCGCTCAAAATAACTTGACACAAAAATATAAAATAACGAATTTCGGTCTCGTGTGCGTCCTTCATCTACCTGTGTAATTTAGCTGATGATATTTTCAAATTCAACACTGTCATCGGTTGCAGACACCACGAAGACGCCATCCTCGTGTGGCCAGGTATAACCATAGACTAAAACTGAAGTGGACCAGTTTTCATCATCTGCGCATGTCTCGTAACATTGGATTAAGAAATGCCATATCAACTGTCAACATTACGTTTCAAAACAATAACGTTCCGTTTGTTTAACGTTACGTTTGTTTTCACGAAAAAAAATTTCGTAGCTTAATTACACCGCATTTCCCTCACAACTTTACCGAAATAATGTATAATCGATTCGCGGTTTCGTCACACTTTTTGAATCAAACCTTTGAAAAATAGCCCCATGTATAACGTGCTTGGTTGTTTTCTAACTATGTAATGTATCTCAAGCGTTGTATACTTGTGTTAACATAAAATTACGTTCCATTTTATTAAATTGAACTTTAACTCATATTTTACTAATAATTATAGTATTTAGTTTATAATAAATATGAAAAAGAAAAGGAAGAATATATGTGTGTTTGCAATGCCTAGTAAGAAATAGTTATTTTGCAAAATATTATTACACTGAGTGCGCACAAATGCGGTGCGCTGTTCTTCTGGTGTAATTTTATAGACTCCGTCAAGCTTTGTTTGTGTAAGGCGGAAGAAAATCCTGCAAGTAGAACTTTAGCATGGCTCCAGAAAAGTTGGAAGTAACCGTGAATGTACTATAATAACGTATAAATGCACTTATGTTGTGTAAACAGTGTGCTAACCTTATCAGAAGCCACGTGGTTTTGGTAGAAAGAAAATTAAATAACTATTTTATTTTCTTCCACTTTCTGAGAGTTCCCATTTCTGAAATGGATAGTGGGAGTCTGTGTCGGAAGGTTTTTGAGTCACCACCTCTGATCTGGCATCATATATAATGGCATGAAAATTAATTTGCTTCCATAGAGAAAAACATTGACATTTGCGTATCTGTAATTGTGAGCTGCAAGAAGAACGTATAAACCTTTATTCCTAATAAATTTCATTACTGTAATCTGGCCACCTTTTTTTTAAGCTCTTTTCAAATCCGTTTCGTTAAATTTCAGACGACAAATGTTATGCCATTTAGCAGAGTTCTGTCGTAGTCTAGCCTTTTGCCATTATTTAGTCTTCATCTGAACATTAGTGTGTATAGAGCTCCAGCTTAATCAAACGCGGCAATTTTCTCAATAATTATTTTATAAGCAGCAGCTCTTTTTTTTCTTTTCGAGTTTGTAGGACACTGCACTCCTTCTGAAGTATCCTCTGGGCAAAACAAATACAATTTTCTCAATCCGTCTCATTTTCGTCTGGCTTGGGTTTGATTGAGATGTTCCCAGCAGACTGAAATTAGTAGAAGTTTTCTCAGCTGTAATTTTCTTCATAGTTATCAAATGGCATGTAGAACAAAAAATCCAAACCAATTACAATTATGAAACCAATGTCAAATGCGAGCGATGCATTACATTTAATGTGACAGTCAAATATTTATACGGCGGTATAGCAAATATCTGTTATAATTTTACGAAATGTTTAAAATATGAGATCAGAAAGTTTCATCATTACAAATAGTGCAATATTGTATTGCGGGAGAGTTATTGTGCATTGTTAACATGTCTGATAACAGGTTATAATTTAAAATGTGCATAAGTATCACAAAAACTGTTTGAAATACGACAAACATTATAAAAGGACCTTTTTCGTAGAGAATTATATGATCTTTAATTTTGGATGCAAGGTATATTTTTCTTCTGATTAAATATACCACAGTTATTGCTGAAAAACTGACTTTTGGCCTCCATTTTTCAATATGTTGGCCATTCCGGTGATTTTTCAGGATAGCCCTATATAGAATTTTCATATGCATGTTAAAGTGTATCACCGTACAAATATTCGTCCTTGTACCACAGTGTGATAGGTTTTTACGCTAGGCTGCTTCATCATTACGTGGTTGTGTTTCGAATGGTAAAGGGAGGGGGGGAGGAGAGGTATGTCATGAAATGTACGCACCTGATATTTACTGCTCGTACCTGGCGATAACTTAACACCTTCGAGAAGGTCGAAGATTTTCTCCTACACTGAGAAACGTCTAGATGCTGAAACAGTTCTCTCTGAGCATGCTCAAGTGTGGCATAACACCAATAAAGAATTAGGGCAGGTATATTTAACAGCCGTTCACCCCGCCAAAGACAGTATCATTGGAGAATATTGTGAACGAAGGTATCTGGTGAGTTGTTCCTGATGATTCGGCAAGCTACGCGCAGACAGCAACTTGTCTGCCCGAAGCGACTGCGGGGTGTAATCTGTGCGCTCCCGTATTGCTGCGGCGTTTGTGAACCACCAGGCAACGAACAGAAGTTCGGAGGAGTTCACGAAAGACTGATACAAAAGGTGTACTCTGAATGTTGTCGAGTCGAGAACGGTATAACTTTTGTCTATAGGAACAATTTAATTATTTAATTAATTAATAGGATATTAAGTAATTGTGTGTTGATTAAATTAGGCATTGCCTTTGCAGTGTGACTGTATCATGCTAGGTGCAAATACAGAGCCGTGTAGATGTTTTTGTGAGATTGTATGTTAATTAGGAATTCAATTAAGCTCGTTTATTTAATCAAGACCGCTATCCCGTTAAGAACGTGGCCACGCCCGCCCAGGCTGCTGTGACAATACTAACGAGAGTAGTGACTTTGAAAATATTTCGTAATTACGACAATACTAACTTAAGTTATCGGTTGGCAATGCATTCAACAGTAAAAAATTAGTTTCACGTGTATAATAACTGGGCGATTGAGTCAAAGAAAACATTAACTTCGAGTGTCTTCAATTCACTAACATCTTTGTTAAGATACCATGTAACGGAGTAAAACTTGCGAAATAAATGTTAGCAGGTTATTTTTCTGTGCAGTCTTTCTGGTTTCAGTAGAACAAAGTTACGTTTCACAGTAAGTGTTTTTCTCGTATGCAAATTGGGCTAATTTATTTCTTACAGTGGAACAAAGCGATATAAATGTTGTAGCATTCTTATCGCCACAAAAATGCAAAAAAATATCTCTGGATATAAAAGTTTAAGTTTCCGGAAATTAAATTCCTGCCAAGATAAACAACTGCGTTTCGCGAAGGAAAAAAAAAATTGCAACTAGTTACACTAACAACATTCCGTCTCGCAGGACCAAGTTTTTGCGACACAACGCCAACACGGAAGGTGTTGAAACAAGGAAAAAAACAACAAAAGCAAAGCGNTGAAACAAGGAAAAAAACAACAAAAGCAAAGCGCACTTCGCCGAAGCTTCCCACAACCTCAACACGTCGTCGCCGGGGGAGAAAGTCGATATAAATTAGGCGTGGCTAGTAAACAACCTGGGTCGCGTGTCCGGTCTTGCCGTTATAACCATCCAAGAGAGAAGTGGCTGCGCCGGTGGCAAGAGACAGCATGGTTGCAGTCGGGTCAGTTTCCCATCCATCGACGAGCTTCATAGAATTATATTTTGTTTTCGAAGCACCTCGTCGAACCTCGTTCTTCAAGATTAATTTTTCTTGTACGACGTCATCCAAATCAACATAATGCTCATCTCTCATCTGAACTTGGTCCCAGAGCGTTGGCGATAAACAACAGTTTGTATAACATGCATCGGTACACAGTATTACACCTAATTACACACGAATTTAAAGTTATGGAATTACATTTAAATAAATTTGGTCCCGTTTATGGCCGATAAAGAAAATTAATGTAATTCTGCAAGAAATTAGAAGATAACTGCAAAAGTAACTTCTCAAGTAGCAAACAAGTAATTAACAGTAGGCCAATTGTTCGCGGTNGAAATTAGAAGATAACTGCAAAAGTAACTTCTCAAGTAGCAAACAAGTAATTAACAGTAGGCCAATTGTTCGCGGTGGTGGCAAACGTTCGTAGTATGATTAACATAATTTCTTATATAATTGGAAATCAGGCCTTATCAATAAAAATGATANGGTGGCAAACGTTCGTAGTATGATTAACATAATTTCTTATATAATTGGAAATCAGGCCTTATCAATAAAAATGATATTACCTATTTTTGAAATAATCATAATGTAGGCCAATGCTCTCACAATGATTGATAGAATTCAACAGAAGCCCCACAAGCGGACGATAGACAAAATCCAAAATGTTACTTACTGCTGGGGAAATATTAGCATATTAGCAGAAAGTTTATGGGCAATTTGTGGCACGCCAACTGTTTCTTACTGCTGGATACATGCTATTAGCAGCAAGCCTGTAGGATACTTACGGTATACCAACAGTTAGCTTACTTACTGCTGCGGACGTTTGTATAACATACTAATGGGCGATGTATGGCATGCCAACTGTTACTGCTGGGGGCATATTAGCGACAACTTAATGCCANCGGTGGCAAACGTTCGTAGTATGATTAACATAATTTCTTATATAATTGGAAATCAGGCCTTATCAATAAAAATGACATTACCTATTTTTGAAATAATCATAATGTAGGCCAATGCTCTCACAATGATTGATAGAATTCAACAGAAGCCCCACAAGCGGACGATAGACAAAATGCAAAATGTTACTTACTGCTGGGGAAATATTAGCAGAAAGTTTATGGGCAATTTGTGGCACGCCAACTGTTTCTTACTGCTGGATACGTGCTATTAGCAGCAAGCCTGTAGGATACTTACGGTATACCAACAGTTAGCTTACTTACTGCTGCGGACGTTAGTATAACATACTAATGGGCGATGTATGGCATGCCAACTGTTACTGCTGGGGGCATATTAGCGACAACTTAATGCCAACTAAANGTATAACATACTAATGGGCGATGTATGGCATGCCAACTGTTACTGCTGGGGGCATATTAGCGACAACTTAATGCCAACTAAATGTTGTTGTTGAGTTGAGAGATTTGAATGGCTCTTAACAACGAGTTCTTAAGAGTCGATGAGGGTGAAACGAGGTGAGAATGCACCAGCACCGGAGTGCAACGGCGAGGAAAGCGGGAGATCTCCGAGGAAACCCGCCGACCAGCGGCATCGTCCGGCATGATTCCCACTTGTGAAAATCCGAGTGTGACCTGGCAGGGAATGGAACCCAGTTCACCTTGATGGGAGGCAAGCAGGCTAACCGCTCAGCCACCGCGGCCCCTAAATGTTGTTGTAAAAGAGCAAACAGCGTATATGAATTCGCTTCTTTTTTTTTCACGCATATGTGAATGAAAATTATCATTTAACAAAACTAGTAATAGGAAAGAGTAGTTTCTATACTGAAAACCTGAAAAGCTTATATGTAAAAAAAAAAAAAATCTTTATTTTGCATTTTAAATATTACCTGAAAGTGGCCCGAAACTAAAGTACTAGTGTTTTTAACAAAGCACACAAATTTCAGTACTGTATTGTGATGCTAACATAAATTGTGTCTGTAGCAAAAGCTAATACTGTACCTTTTATGTGTGTACGTATTTTGGTTTACTTAAGAGTGTTCTACGCGAATATATGGCGTAATATGGATGCGGAGGTNCTTTTATGTGTGTACGTATTTTGGTTTACTTAAGAGTGTTCTACGCGAATATATGGCGTAATATGGATGCGGAGGTTGTAAGTTCAATCCCGTGTTCTGGCGAAAAAATTTACTTTGACTGAAATAATTCAAAGTTAACATATAAGAAGGGGGGAATAAGTGGTTTTATTATTTGGGTAAAACATTTTAGTTTTNCTGAAATAATTCAAAGTTAACATATAAGAAGGGGGGAATAAGTGGTTTTATTATTTGGGTAAAACATTTTAGTTTTGAAAATGCATGGAAATCTATATTTAAGTGGGGCACAAGTGGCCAATAGCTGGGCTAAACGTAACCAATAGCTGAGTTGAAAGTGGCAACTAGTTGGGCTACAAGTGGCTTGCCAGCAGTTGGCTGACGACAGTTGGTTATCTTACGGCAGGCCGGAAGCAGTGCGACACATGGCTCACTGCTGGTGCCGGCATGCTTGCGGTACAGTTGGCTACACATAACCGGGTTGCCTGTTGGAAGATTGTATTTTGCTATATGGAAATTGTCTGAAAAGTGGTCCAGATGTGACCAACAGGATAGAATACGTGCATAGATGTATATCCTAGGCACGACTCTCAGAAGTACTAATTTAACCGCGAACATNACCAACAGGATAGAATACGTGCATAGATGTATATCCTAAGTACGACTCTCAGAAGTACTAATTTAACCGCGAACATCAAACATTTGTGCTGGTACACAAGAGGAATAAATACGTTTCGAACTTCGTACGTGGGTGGTCCAGCGCGAAAGTTCNCAAACATTTGTGCTGGTACACAAGAGGAATAAATACGTTTCGAACTTCGTACGTGGGTGGTCCAGCGCGAAAGTTCAGGTAAAAGTTAACTTATCTTGCAAATTGAACATTAAGTTTCTCAGCAATATTCCATTCAAATAAAATTCTTAACAAATCTCGATATATAAATTTAAATCGTCTAGCGTCCAAACGAAGATGGGTTTTCTGCAATAAAATCGGGAATTTACATTTGGAGTTATCGCTGTTCTCTCGGTTTGTTGCCTTGCTATAAAACCCAGCAGATATCATAAAGGGAATACGCTGCAAACCCAGGAACGAACCATGTTAAATTGAAGTTGTGATTCAACTAAAATTATATAGGGCACAGATAGCAACTAACCAAATATAATTTTAATGTATTATTAGTACACTCACAATTATTAGGTGCACTGGATTAGATAAGCACGTTTTATAGCATAGTAAATTCTATGTAAAATAACTTTTAGTAGAAGACTCTAATTTATCACGTCCATATAGCTGACCTCCCGTGGTCCAGTCGGTTGGTGCGCCGCCGGTCTGTGGTGTGGGAGGTTCTGGGTTCGAATCCTAGGTAAGGCATGAGTGTTAGTTAAAGTTAGGTTATACGTTAGTTAATAAGCCTTCAGACATATCACCGGGGAACGTTAATAAGCCCTTTTCAATTCCAAAAATTAACGCGTTCGCCTTTACCAAGCGTTTTGACTGCGTTGCAGTGTGTATGAAATAAGAGTTTTTTTAAAATAATGATTTATACAAATGTTTAAAAAGCGCATTTCTATGGAAACTATACCCACTCTAGACGACGAAGGAACGATACTCTCAAAAAATCATACATGTCAGATACAGCTACAAATGTTCTATTCAACCAGCTGTTTCTCAAAATATATACACACAAATACATGTGGCACAAGGATCGACAAGTAAACTGAACTTGGCTACAGAGTGTTCATTGAAGAAATGATAAATGCAATAGTGCTCCATGTCCAAATCTGTGCACCCTGATCCAGTGCCTCGCACGTACATTCTGTCCGAGGCTCACGAGAAGACTAGACTCCGGCCGGAATGATGGTATGAATGTGTGAAGACCGCAACAAGAGGACTGCAATATCGCTCACCCTCTTTCCTAGTTTCTTATCAATACTGAAAATAACTGTTTGCAGAAAAATGTTCATTTATGTACAAATTTATATATATAGCTTTATGTAATTTACACACTTAATTGTATACTCCATTCACGGTTACTTTTAACTTTTTCTAAAGCCCCTCTAATGTTCTACTTCCAGGATATTCATCCGCCTCATGCCAACAAAGCTTAACCAAGTATAGAAAATTATATCTAAGGACAACGCACCGTATTTGTGTACACTCAGTATACAATAATATTCTGCGTAAGANGTCGGTTGGTGCGCCGCCGGTCTGTGGTGTGGGAGGTTCTGGGTTCGAATCCTAGGTAAGGCATGAGTGTTAGTTTAAGTTAGGTTATACGTTAGTTCATAAGCCTTCAGACATATCACCGGGGAACGTTAATAAGCCCTTTTCAATTCCAAAAATTAACGCGTTCGCCTTTACCAAGCGTTTTGACTGCGTTGCAGTGTGTATGAAATAAGAGTTTTATTAAAATAATGATTTATACAAATGTTTAAAAAGCGCATTTCTATGGATACTATACCCACTCTAGACGACGAAGGAACGATACTCTCAAAAAATCATACATGTCAGATACAGCTACAAATGTTCTATTCAACCAGCTGTTTCTCAAAATATATACACACAAATACATGTGGCACAAGGATCGACAAGTAAACTGAAATTGGCTACAGAGTGTTCATTGAAGAAATGATAAATGCAATAGTGCTCCATGTCCAAATCTGTGCACCCTGATCCAGTGCCTCGCACGTACATGCTGTCCGAGGCTCACGTGAAGACTAGACTCCGGCCGGAATGATGGTATGAATGTGTGAAGACCGCAACAAGAGGACTGCAATATCGCTCACCCTCTTTCCTAGTTTCTTATCAATACTGAAAATAACTGTTTGCAGAAAAATGTTCATTTATGTACAAATTTATACATATAGCTTTATGTAATTTACACACTTAATTGTATACTCCATTCACGGTTACTTTTAACTTTTTCTAAAGCCCCTCTAATGCTCTACTTCCAGGATATTCATCCGCCTCATGCCAACAAAGCTTAACCAAGTATAGAAAATTATATCTAAGGACAACGCACCGTATTTGTGTACACTCAGTATACAATAATATTCTGCGTAAGAACTATTTATTACGAGGCATTTTACCAACACACCTATTTTATCCCTGTTTCATTCATATTCATTCATAAATTAAATATTAGAAAGAATATAACTAAAAGTTTAATTTAACCAATAAAAAGGTTATTTTATGTTAACAGAAGTATAAAAGCGCTTATGATACGCAACATATTTATGCGACAACCAAGTAGGTCATTGTTGGGGTGATTTTTCAAAGGTTAAATTCAAAAAGTGTGAAGAACCCGCGAATAGACTATATGCACATGATCCATACAGTGAACTATATATACAATACCCACCAGAGTATAACATTTTTCAAGTTTGGCTTACTAGCTATTAAATTTACGGTTGATCAAAAAGTAGGTATTAAGTCTTTTCAGCATATTGTATGACTTTGTTAAAATAATGACATATAGCTTACACATTCACCTTACAAATTGTGAGCATAGGCATTTTTTTTTTTTTTTTTTTTTTTTTGCGATATCTGACAAAAATTCCTGTATGATACCTACGCATTTTACAAGATTGAAATAAGAAATATTTACATGGCCCACATGCTTCTACGTCTCGCTTTTATTACAGTACTAATTATTTCTCTAACTTCACTGTATTTTCCCACCCTTCCAATCCCACCCTTGAATACGCACGACATGCAACAGAATATAAATGGCGACAAGCAGTGGCCAATTTTTTCTTCTTCAAAAGCTTTATAGTCCATTCGTGATTACTTCAAACTTTTCTGAAGCCCTGCTTAAGTTCTACTTTCAAGTTATTCCTCCGTCTCTTGTAACCAAAGCTCTAGAGAACTACGCAAAAATGACAACGCGCCTCTTCTGTGCGGACTCAGTTCAACTACTTCTTACAAGGCATCACCAGCACGCCTATTTTCTGTCTGTTTTATTCACATAAATTATAAATGAAATATCGTAGTTTAAATGTGAAGTAAAAGTTGAATGTAATATAAATTAAGACATTTTTATGTTAACAGAAGTTTAAAACGCTNTCACATAAATTATAAATGAAATATCGTAGTTTAAATGTGAAGTAAAAGTTGAATGTAATATAAATTAAGACATTTTTATGTTAACAGAAGTTTAAAACGCTTGTGACACACTACATATTTAGGAAACAACCAAACACTTCATATATAGTCAATGATTTTCGAAAGTTTTGATTAAACAAGTGGAAGATGCCGTCAGTAGAGTATAAAACTGTACTGTTTCCTCGAAAGCGCGCGTTGAGCGGGGGAAGGTTGTGTTGCCATAGCCGCCATAACGCCTCTCAGACTAGCCGTGTCGTGAGTTCCGGGCAGTAGAAATTATAACGTAGAAGATGCGCAGGCTGGCGTCGCCCTATATTTCCATTATTTTTCTGCTTCACACAAAAAAACCGCCCACTATTCTGATCCCTTAATGGATGTTGCCTCGTAACATTAAATAAACGAAGTTTAATATCTGATGACGTTCTTCACGACTCTAAGTCTGGCAAATATTGCACAAAAGGAAAATTATTTAACTTGTATTTGAAACGTGACACGTTCGGTTTGGCTAACCACAACTGTGTCGCTGTGAAGAACTCCTTTTAAACGAGTATTTTGATGAAAAGTATTTTAAATTTTAATAAAATAAATTCTGATTTTTCGCACAATACAGGAAAAATAAATTTATTAAGCACAGAAACAAGAATAATTAAACAATTTTTTTTTTACTGTTGTTTGACATAACTGCACGCATGAACCCGGTTATTATTATAATAATTTCAGTAATTACAGTATCTGCACTCATAGTGTATGCACCTAAACTATTTCATCAATTCGCAGAGTCAGTATTCCGTTTAGTTTCGAGCGATCTATCGAGTGGGCATTGTTGTCGTAGTTTACGCGACCGTCCCACACACACACACACAACTTAAAAGCCACTAATAGGAGCATTTAAAATATTTGGCTGCTTTTAGGATACAATTTTCTATATTTTATTTCAAGGACTGTACAGTTCTTCCCGTTCTCAAAGGTTACTTAAAAAATGTAATAAGATTTTAAGAAAATATTTGTTATTAATATTATATTCTGGAAACTGTACGCGGGATCTCTGCACATAAACCTAGCATATTATCAATATACACATTCATCACAGTCTTAATTTCGGGCTGCAAACACAATAGTGAGTGAGTGAAGAGATTTGGGTGGCTTTTAACAGCGAGGTCTTGAGAGCCGATGAGGGTAATTGAGGTGAGTATGGAGCATGCGCCGTAATGAAGGGACGGGGGAAAACGGGAAATTCCAGAGAAAACCCGCCGACCAGCGGCATCGTCCGGCACGATTCCCACATGCAAAATTCCGGGAGTGGCCCGGCAGGGGATTGAACCCGGTTCGTCTTGGTGAGAGGCGAGCAGGCTAACACAATAGGACACAGCAAACGAAACCGTGGCAGAAACACATCTTAACCGACTCATTATGCCCTCCCCTTGATATGTGACTGACAAGAACTAATAATGATGATGTCGCACTTGATTATACGAGGTTAACATCCAGGTTTTCCTCGAAGTTTAAGCCAGTGATCTTGTTCGTTTATAGCGACGGAGGATCCCGAAGATGTTACCTAATCCCCTCTCCAACTGAAAATATCTTAGTAAAAGCAGTGTTTAAATCAGTCTCGGAATTTTCGCCAGTCATAAACCACTATCATTTCAACACTCCATTCGTGGAATGCAGGCTGGTATGGAAGTAGGAGGCGTAACAGTTGAAGTCCTGTGTCTGTGCTGCTTTTTAATTCATGGCGAACAAGGCATATCTGTCCAAAAATACGCGCAGTGACCGCGGAAGCTTGGTTAACATTCTGAACTTCGCCGTACCCGAACCAGAGAGAGAATATATATATTTACAAACCTATGGTACTGTGGTGGGGCGTGGACAAGAGATGGATCAGGAGGAAAGTATTTCTCGACTCGCCATACACAAGACTGCCGGCGCGTCACCACCATATAAAAACCCACAGATACCAGTGGGGGAAGGTCGCGCTGGGGCGTATGAATAATGCATGAAAGGTCAAAGAGGGGGGATACACGTTGATACGCGGTGCATGTCGGGATTTGGCGATTCCCGCCACTTCCTGCTTCCTATGGTGTACGGAGGACGGGGAGGGTTAATAAAAAATGGGGTCTGCGAAGCGCGACGAAGTGAAAATTGGTGGCGGCTTGGTAGCCGCGATTTGCATGTAAAACGCCCAAACAAATTGCGTTACGCGTGGGTGGCTCGACCAAGAGGCTCCGTCGTATAATACAAGATGCAGAACGCCCAGGGAAACCTGTTGAAATTAACACGATTCCGACCTTCCATAGTGGGTATTTCGGGCTTAAAATATTCCCTTCTGCTAGCCAACTGTTAGCAAACTTTTCGTCCAGAGAGAAATTTTTGCAATACCTTTGTACATTTTTTGTAACATTTAGTAAATATTATTTACTACTTTTATGACTGACGATACGTGATGTGTTTTGTACTTCCCCGACGAAGACTCAAATGGTAGAAGAATCTTTTAAATCAAAAAATAATAATTTCCACCTCAATATACCCACAAAGGCTTTAACGGAAAATCGTAGGGTGTTTACAGACAGAGAACCATCATTAAGATAACATTTTCTCTGCGTAAATAAGTTATTTGCGCTTATTCCGACAGTAGTGAATACCAACCTACGTGAGTGTGAAATGTTGGCATCCAGTAAGCGCTCTACTTGGTTGTCGTTGTTTTTTAGGCAAAGTGCCAGTCCGTCTTGACACGTAGAATGAATATGTGGCAGAGTACGCATGCTGGCTGCCCATTAACCACTATCCATGTCCCAGCACTGGACCGCGTATTTAGTGATAGCACTATGAAAACAAACGTTGTAGCAGTTGAGGTTATAAAACAATCTATGCAATAAAGTGCTATGGAACATTTTTGTGGCTCCCCAGAACCCAGTTTTGCTGTTATTGTAATACAATCGCGTCTATCAAAATTNGTCCCAGCACTGGACCGCGTATTTAGTGATAGCACTATGAAAACAAACGTTGTAGCAGTTGAGGTTATAAAACAATGTATGAAATACATAAAGTGCTATGGAACATTTTTGTGGCTCCCCAGAACCCAGTTTTGCTGTTATTGTAATACAATCGCGTCTATCAAAATCTTTTTTTTTCTTTTAACGGGGTTGATTGGTTGTAAAACTAAATGTAAACAAACTCGTCCATAATTGTTGATCACGTGATTGACATTTATATTACCGATAGATGAGTCAATGTTGGGGACATACGCAGAAGACTAGTATCTGTCTACGTAAATTTTACTCTATGTCTTCACACACAAGCCCGCATCATTGTAAAAATACCTAGCTATACGCTGTTCCCGGTAAAAAGTGAGCATTTTTTGAGGCAGTCTCATAAGACATAATAACCAATAAATACATTTCGTTGTGGCCTCGTACTTTTGGTTTTCAGTATGGTGAAATATATAAACTGTGATTATTAAACACATGGCAGTGTTTACACTAACAAGTGGCGGACAGATATAAATTGGCTGAAAGAAAAAAGTAACCAGGGCTTCAGAAGTGCTCCCTTTACCGTGAACAGTTTATACCTAACTGTGCCCGAACATACTGAAATCCAGTAAAATTCAGTTACTGAAAGAGAACTTGAGCGGTACTTCAACAGCTTGGATTCTCACATGGACCTAACAAAGAAACTTTGGTTGCCTCTGTGGGACCCCCCCTCCCCATCTTATTGTCACCACTACTTCACTATTTGTTCGCTTCTCTTTTATCGTTCTCAGCTATCGCATGCAAGCTTTAATAGTGAGTGAAGAGATTTGGGCGGCTCTTAACAGCGAGGTCTTGAGAGCCAATGAGGGTAATTGAGGTGATTATGGGACAGCACTGGAATGAAAGGGAGAGGAAAACGGGAAATCTCCGAGAAAATCTGCCGACCAGCGGCAACGTCCGGCACGATTCCCACATGCGAAAATCCGGGAGCTAAGTATAACAAAGCAAATGTTCATACAGTAAAACACATGCATTCGTCTTGCCCTTTCATATCTATTTTATTTTCTCTCCGAAGAGAAATTAATGCTTGTGCATAACAACTTCAACACCTTTAGCGTAGGTCGATTCATAGAGTATAGATGAGGTAGGCTGATTCTTTGTCTGCTGCGCATGTACCCAAAATTTNCTTTAGCGTAGGTCGATTCATAGAGTATAGATGAGGTAGGCTGATTCTTTGTCTGCTGCGCATGTACCCAAAATTTACCTAACCAAAACCAACACAGATATCAAAGTCACATGGTCAACAGTGACGAACGTGTTTGTTAATATCTTCATTTTTAAAACACATGCACCTTTATACGAATAAAATACTTTTAAGAATTTTAAGGTACATGGTATAAAATTACACTAATCTCACAAAAAAACTAACACTTCCGTCTCATTCCATAATCTAGCTTGAATTTTAGCTGTTTTTACAGATGTGCATAAATTAAACATGGTGAATACTTCAGTTCCAAAACCAGCTATGTACATTATCCGGGTGCAAAACCAGTCAGGTGTATTTTATTTTTAATAAATGGCAATTGTATTTGTTGTGCTACACTACACACATTTTGTCCCCTAAAACAATGCATTTGTCTTAATTGAATTAACAATAAATTATTTTGATATCTCAATTAAGAAAGTTTCTAGAGGTTATTTCTTTCTTACCGAAAAACTTTTCAAGTGGATATAGCTACTTCTGCATATGGGCTACTCATATATTACCATCATAAGTATAACATTCTTTGTGAAATAAAGACATAGTCTTTCACACTGTAGGCATTTTGAGCCAGACAAAAGTATTCTACATTATCACAAAATCACTCTTCCAAAACAAAACTACCGTTGCTTTCATTTTCTCAGTGCGTCGTATGCCTGCGAATGACCTTCTCCATCCATTTTGACATGGGAACACTCACTACTTGTTCTTGCACTAATTTTATGCAAGTCTTGCAACAGTGTGTCCTTCAGTTGCAATTTATTGAATTTTTACTGTTTCATTATTGTTTTGTCTAGCTCATTTATAAAACGCTCAANCACAAAATCACTCTTCCAAAACAAAACTACCGTTGCTTTCATTTTCTCAGTGCGTCGTATGCCTGCGAATGACCTCCTCCGTCCATTTTGACATGGGAACACTCACTGCTTGTTCTTGCACTAATTTTATGCAAGTCTTGCAACAGCGTGTCCTTCAGTTGCAATTTATTGAATTTTTACTGTTTCATTATTGTTTTGTCTAGCTCATTTATAAAACGCTCAANGTGTCCTTCAGTTGCAATTTATTGAATTTTTACTGTTTCATTATTGTTTTGTCTAGCTCATTTATAAAACGCTCAATCGGATTCAGATCTGAAGAATGTGCTGGGTTTTTCAGGATGTGTGGCCTCACAAAATAACCGGAGTCGGAAAAAATTCTGCCGTACATTTGGAATCGTTCTCTTGCTGGAAGTTATAATCTGTTTCTAAACCCAGTTTCTCAGTGTTATTCTGTAAGTTACATTTAAGAATGTCCATATAACATGTCCATATTTCCATCTATGAAAAATAGTTTCCCTACACCAGACGCAGCCATACAACCCCAGACCATAACTCCNACATGTCCATATTTCCATCTATGAAAAATAGTTTCCCTACACCAGACGCAGCCATACAACCCCAGACCATAACTCCACCACCACCATGCTTAACAGTGGCTTGCAGAGCCTGTATGTCATGTTCGGTCTTAGGTTTCCATACCAAAATGCGGCCGTCATTGTGAAAAATGTNTGTATGTCATGTTCGGTCTTAGGTTTCCATACCAAAATGCGGCCGTCATTGTGAAAAATGTTAAACTTATTCTCATCCGAGAACAAACCCCTATTCAAGAAGTTCTGATACTTTCCTTCACAATCTTTAGCCAAAGCAAACGTCTTCTTTCGATTGGTCTTGCTTGCGTAGGGCTTCTTTCTTGGTACCCTGGCTCTGTATCCTCCTAGATTGAGAAGTCTTCTTATTGTCCTTGGCGTTACCTGTTTTCCAAATTGTTCGCGCACATTTGCAGATTTTACAGANCATGTCCATATTTCCATCTATGAAAAATAGTTTCCCTACACCAGACGCAGCCATACAACCCCAGACCATAACTCCGCCACCGCCATGCTTAACAGTGGCTTGCAGATCCTTTATGTCATGTTCGATCTTAGGTTTTCATACCAAAATGCGGCCGTCATTGTGAACAATTTTAAACTTATTCTCATCCGAGAACAAACCCCTATTCAAGAAGTTCTGATACTTTCCTTCACAATCTTTAGCCAAAGCAAACGTCTTCTTTCGATTCGTCTTGCTTGCGTAGGGCTTCTTTCTTGGTACCCTGGCTCTGTATCCTCCTCGATTGAGAAGTCTTCTTATTGTCCTTGGCGTTACCTGTTTTCCAAATTGTTCGCGGACATTTGCAGATTTTACAGANGATTGAGAAGTCTTCTTATTGTCCTTGGCGTTACCTGTTTTCCAAATTGTTCGCGGACATTTGCAGATTTTACAGAGGAAGTAACTCTTGCATATTTCTTGATCATTGTCACCACTTGCCGTGTTTCCCTGTCGGCCAGTTTTGTGGAAGACTCAACCACGATTTGTTTGTTAAAACGTTCGATTCTTTAAATCGCTGCATTGCACTTTGCACGGTCGAACGACTTCGTACAACAATAATTGCAATTTCAGAATATAATTTGTTTTTGCGACATACAGAAACAATTATTTGTATCGTTTCTTCACTAGTTTATTTTCCCTTGCGATCTATTTCAACGTTCTGTAGCCAAAACGTCACGCCATACAACAAGTTTGAGGTACAATATGCAGCTGTAGGCAATATAATGTATCACGGAATTAGCCGGTCCGTTGTTTCTGTATTCAAACGAACTATATGAACACCTTCGTCCGGCTTGAAATGCCTCTAGTGAGAAAGACTATTTCTTTACTCCATAAAGAATTTTATACTAATGATAGTGCATTTCTATATATTAATATAATTTATTACGTTTATATCTGTAAGGTGCAATTATAATAGTTTCTTCCTGTATCACACAAAAAAATTTTCCTCGTACTTTTGACTCAGTGAATAAATTTGTGCGCGTCTGTATATTCCCACAATAAACAGCGTATCCTCTTCCCGACGAATGTTATATGGGAAGGGGGGGGGGTGACATGTAATCACAATGCAGACAATTCGAACGCCGCTAGCCTTGTTCGTGTTTGTCTAAGGGAAACCCGTTTGACTAGGCTGTAATTAAACTGCGACGTGGTCCCATTGTAGCCCGAGGTATTGTGGCCCTGACGTCCGGACACTGCCTAGCAGATCTCCTCTTCAGCTCACTCACGACAATGTGCTGAACACGGACCGAAGGATCGGGCGGCGTTCTCCCCATAGAATCCATAGACTAAAAGATGAGGTTGGCCGACCTCGCTGGCTGCGCACAACTAATCTCCGTGTACCACAATTGAAATGCTTTTCTGTCATTGTGACTAGCAAAAACTACGTGGATTGTATTTGAGGTGTTTTGTGCTTTGAGATGTTTATACTTTCTCTAACCAGTTTGTTATGCAGTTTTATTAAATTCAAATTGGTAGAAGTATTTTATCAATACAATGGTGCTTGTCATTTGAAAATTATGATATAAAAAACCACGCTCATCATTGTTGACCATGTGACTTTGACAGTTGTGTTCATTTGGGGTAGGTCAATGTTGGTACATGCGCAGAAGACGAATAACCGGTCTACCTCATATTTAGTCTGTGATAGAATCCAGGGCCCCAGAAACTCGAATAGGAAAAACGAATCCTTACCGAAGATACACGAAGCCGAGGTTCTACGATCTTACAAATTTGACATCTAAAAAAATGTTGCATATTTAACCATAACATTTTCTACCTGCGCATCGCGTGGATATATAATAAACAGTAATGCAGTTTTTANAATGTTGCATATTTAACCATAACATTTTCTACCTGCGCATCGCGTGGATATATAATAAACAGTAATGCAGTTTTTTATCTTTAGATTTTGTCGAAACATGTGCTTGATTACATACGTATATTTTCGTTTTGGTGGTACTACAGTATGTCTTTGTCTATCTGGCCTTCATAAATGTTTATTTCATACAACGCGTATTTTCGTGAATATTTGCACGAAAATGTTTATAAGTTAAAGAAGAATTTAACCTTCATGATCATGATTCTCGTTCTCCCAAATGCTTTTGTGGTATGAAATAATGGATAAACGACGCAATCAATAATTTTGCCCAGTATACGTAATAAAATAAATATTAAAAAAAAATAAGCCAACGTAACAAAGCGGACATTTGTTGTTTACTCTGTGCTATAACGTCGGTGGTACCGTAGAACCTACTTCAGCCAACTTCGGCAAACAAATGAATAAGATAAGGTTCTCTCGTTATACCGTTGATTTGCAGCTCTATCCTTGTATGCAACGGTCGAAATCAGACTGAGCATTTCACCATTGTGACGTCAAACGGAAGCGGAGCTTTGTCACGCCCAAGTTTTGACGGTTTAACACGACAGGAGATAACGTAAATAGCGGACGTAGTAGTACAGAACAAACAGCTTCAAAACAACTGACAAAAAAATAAGCAATATTTGAAATAATCATGCGCATGTTTAAATTTATTTCTTCAGAAGTGTCAGTTAAACTTTACAAATTTTTTCCAAAGGTTGATTTTAAAAGTGATTAATTAGCCGTGAACAGCCTTTAGTAGCCGATACTCGATACCCCTTCAATGACAATGTCCAGTGCAAATGTGTTGGTTTCATGTCAACACCCAAGATCGAAAAAATGGCAAGTTATAAATATTTATTAAATTCAATAATAATTCCATGATGCGTGCTTGTTCTAAGAACGCCAAATAACTGAACACAACATCAAGCTGTTAAACAACGTCCCAATGAGAACTTTTAGAATACTATTACAAAATTACAAGAATCATTTTTATTTTGCATAAATATAATGTCAAAAAACATTTAACTTAGATAATGCTGTAATCAAATAAGGAAAAACAAAATGAAAAAAATTTTATATAGTTCGCTATAATTTATAAATTGAATAGCATAACTCCAGGTATGAAAACAACTGCACTTTCCGCAAGCGATAATACACCACAGCATGAACCAAAATAAAATATAATCATACCACACTTTTTTAATGAATAGTTTTCTTCTACGATNATAATACACCACAGCATGAACCAAAATAAAATATAATCATACCACACATTTTTAATGAATAGTTTTCTTCTACGATAGAATTCTTAGAGTGAAAAACACAATTTTCTGCATACCAATTTCACATAACCATGTTATAAAAGTATCAAGGGCCTTTAGTTTTTAGTTTACGTAGGATATAATTACAGAAGACTTGCATTAATAAGAGCAAAACAAAATAATTGAATTTCCAAACGAGCTGGAAAACGAAATGCCTTTGGTTAGAGTAACACTTGTTACTAATCGGTTGTCTAAAACAACTGTTACTGCGCGCGAAAATTACAACATGGCTAGAGATTTAAAAAGTAAAATATTCAACTTATATCCGATTTAGGGAACACAAAGGGGGAAAATNATTACAACATGGCTAGAGATTTAAAAAGTAAAATATTCAACTTATATCCGATTTAGGGAACACAAAGGGGGAAAACCTACACACACAGGAAAATTATAAAGTTACAAGTCAGCGTATCAAAATCCGTAATTCGAGACAATTAATTAAAAAAAATTAAATTATTGACTTAAAAAACACTTTGTGGGATTGGTAAATAGCTCCTAACATGCTTAAGAAAAGAGAAAGAAAATAGATTTATATGCTTCACAAGATATGACAGGCCGATCGTGAAAATGGGTATCACAGGTGCAACCACGATCTTAGAACGACATGTCTGGATAAGCAAATACTTATAGCGGCACTAGTGCATTCGTCAACTTTTTCCACAGCAAGGGGGCTGCGGTGGTATAGTAGTTAAGACTACTCGCCTCCCACCACGGTGAACTGGGTTCGATTCCCAGCGGAGTTACTCCCGGGTTCTCGCATGTGGGAATCGTGCCAGAAGATGCCACTAGTTGGCGGATTTTCTCGGGGATCTCCCGTTTTGCCCGCCCCTGCATTCTGGCGCGCTCCATACCCACCTCACTTCGCCTTCAACGGCTCTCAAGACCTCGATGTTAAGAACCGTCCCCATCTCTCCACTCTCTCCTAGAGCAAATAAATTTTTCTCAAGAATCAGTTATAAAGAAAAGATATTAAACAAAATAATAAATCCCTTGCATTTGCCTACATTTCATCACACAAATTTACGTCCTTTTATTTTATTATTAAAGTCACTTTTTTCCATAAATTCAGAGAATTATATAAGGGTGCATTTTACCTCTATGTTAGTAAACTCTTCTCAGCCAAGTGTAGGAAAACAAGCCACGCAGTCCAGAACAAAGAAAACATGTCGCATTTATGAAGTTAATGTGTTTTCAACTTGTTTATAATTTCTCTCACTTATATAGCTGCAGTTAATTAACATTTGTAGAGTAACGAAAGCCATTAACTTTCGGAACAAGCAGCGCATAGATGTGTTGTGAATTCAGTCAAATAAGAGCATAACCGTTCTCGCCNCATAGATGTGTTGTGAATTCAGTCAAATAAGAGCATAACCGTTCTCGCCTAGTAGACTAGGCTTATGTCAGACGATAGAGTGAATAATAGGTATACTTATTTTTGTCTTCGGCACTCGACCACAACACTGGCTCGTCTTTATCATAAATGTCTAAATCACGTAGTCCAACACTGACGTGGCGTTTTGTTTACATTCCATCTTCCGTCATACAGTATTTTCATATAACATNAAATCACGTAGTCCAACACTGACGTGGCGTTTTGTTTACATTCCATCTTCCGTCATACAGTATTTTCATATAACATATTTCGCTTGACTTGAATACATTCAATTACCACTAACACTTGAAAATAATTTACCAACTTTCGAAACACGGGTTTATATCAACCAGCTTCTTTCCTCTTATCCATTATACGTGGTACTTCAAGTGCTATTCGGGAAAGAATAGTCCATTTTTGGAACACACACACTTTTTACTGCCCAGCTTAATTCCAGATATTCTCTACCATCAGAACCTGTCCTTCTGAGAAAGAAAAGCCACATGCAGTTGCTGATTGCGAAGATATCGTCGCTGGTAATTTGTCCAAAATTGTCACCTTCGCGCTTACGTGATTTCTACATGACCACGCAATATTTTGCATTCAAATCAAATATAATAATGCATAAAATCACTTACACTAGTTATTATAGAAAACTGTATGTTTTGCCCCATATTTGTCATTTTTTCCTATTGGGAACAGCTCGCCCTGAGTGCTTGATTTATGGGTCTAATTGCTAAGGACCCACAAATAATAAAACACAATTTGGAAGAGCTGTTCCCAAGTGGTACAGACGACGAATATTGGTCAGCTAGTCAAGTGATTCGAAAAAAGCCAGATCAATAAAATTTTCTTGAAATTATTCCTACAGCCCTACTGTACGACAGAATAAAAAAATAAATAAAATAAAAACATATGTAAATGTGACGTTAGTCCTAAATCTCTAATTACTTTGTGCACGTGCGTTTTAACTAAATAAAAGCAAATGACCTTAAGTTATTACTCCGGATGTGCAAAATACACTTTCCATCAAGTCACGGATAATAAATAATAAAGTTTTGATAATACTGATCGTAATAATATCCTGTGTGATAGATGCTGGAAAATCATCAAAGGAAATACTCAAANTAAAGTTTTGATAATACTGATCGTAATAATATCCTGTGTGATAGATGCTGGAAAATCATCAAAGGAAATACTCAAATCGTACCAAATTCAAGTACAGTTAACTTCAGAGAATGTGTGCAGCAAAAGGGACCGATAAGACGTCAAATTCACANAAAGTTTTGATAATACTGATCGTAATAATATCCTGTGTGATAGATGCTGGAAAATCATCAAAGGAAATACTCAAACTGGCAAAACATCGTACCAAATTCAAGTACAGTTAACTTCAGAGAATGTGTGCAGCAAAAGGGACCGATAAGACGTCAAATTCACAGTCACCCCATATCTCAGATGGTAATTTACATCTCCAACCTCCAGTTTTGATATTGTCGACAACTCTGTAAACGAAAATATTCCTGCTATAGCTAAATGTGTATTAACAGCAAATAATCACGCAGAAGAAAATCCATTTAAATATAATCGATTTGCTATGAAATACTAAGTTATTCGTAATTATTAATGGCCATTATTATATATTTACAGTAAGAATCCCATAATATTGATTTTTTGTAAATTTATTTTTATAAAATCAGTTAGCCTGAGAGTAGAGTTAACAAATGTTAATGCTTTGGTATTAATCAAGATAAACAGATGGGTACTTGCCCAGTATGCTTAACACTGATATGACTTGTAATATTTACATATATAACTCCCAATTCGAATGCTTGCACTAAAGGTGATTTTCCTATAATACTTCCTGGCTATATTGTATGCAAATGGCTTTAAAGAGCATCTTACAAAGTACCTCGCCACTTCTAAGCATATGAGATTAAGGGCACTCCCTGTTGTCTATTCGTGGTTCCTTAACACTTTTTAAAACAAACCTTTGAAAATCACTTGATATATGACGTGTTTGGTTGTTTCTTAAATATGTAATTTGTCATAAGCATTTTATACTTCCTTAAAAAAAGTATATTATTTTTGGTGAAATTAAACATTTACTCATATTTACCACTAATTATAATAATTAATTTGAATTACTGTAATATGAATAAAAACAGGGATATGAGAAGTGTGTTGGTATTGTCTCGTAAGAAATAGTACTTATGTGAAATATTATTAAAGTGAGTGTGCACGAATGCGGTGCGTTCTCCTTTTAGTGTAATTGTCTAGACTTAATTAAGCTTTGTTTGCATGAGGCGGAAGAATATCCTGAAGTAGAACTTTAGCATGGCTTCAGAAAAGTTGGAAGTAATAGTGAATGGACTATAGTAGAATATTGTAGTATGCAAAATCAGTGTTCACGCGAATACGCATATTTCAGTAAATACATTGTTTGAGAATACAATTTTTTTCCCACAAAGATTTAAAAAACATTATCTACAGCTGTCACATTTTATATTTATCCTACTCAATTTATTCACCTATAAAAAATATAGTGAAAACTGCTTAAAACAGAATTGTTAGGGCTTCCTACGCAGTTTCCATAAGGGAAAAGGAAAAAAAGTATAAAGTGGTGATTGTAGTTTAATCGCTTGGCTTTCATCGTATGTAATAATATTACAGATATACTTTGTGGGAAATTCAGCTACCCGAGAATGGGTACTGCACTCTTGGGAGGCCCCGTCACAATACTTCCTTATGGCCAAACGTGACCTGCAAGCGTTAAAAAATATTTTTGCTAGGGATTCCCCTTAATATCTGAATTCCGTGTATTGTATTATCACACACACACACTTCGATACAAGAAATATGTGTATATGTTGTTCACGGTAAAATGAGCACTTTTGAAAGATCTGCTTGTAATCATACCGTGTATCCTTCTGCTATATGTAAAATTAACATTCCCGTGGCCTGATCACATTATTCATGCGTCAGTAAAGGGAAACTGTAAAATTATTAAAAGAGTTAATATTTTACAAATTTTATAATCCATAAACTTATATGCATTTTTAAATAATCAGAAAGAAAAATATATCACTGCATTATTGACAAATTTTAACCAAACACATTTAATTCAACGTTGAGACATGTAACTCCTTTCTCTCCATCGTTACCAACTTTACTAGGCCTTTGCCACTGTGTGTGCCCGTTAAAAATACATGCAGGTAGGGACAGTGACAATTCATCATGGGTTGATTTCTTAAAGTGCTCACTTTACCGTGAACAGTCTTTCGTTATTACAGTTGATTTCAAAGTCTGAGTTCATTTCTATATTGTAGTCCAGCCCTTTCAGGGAAGCATTCTTCTCCTGCCACAGCATCAGGAAACGAAATAAATGTAGCACATCAACACTGCTTAGTCAGGTACACAGAAATATTTATTTGGCAATTGCGATTTTGTGTACGCACGTATTACTTATCAGTGCCAGTATTCGCGAATCCCCCACGTGTGGCGGTCATTACAAAGTGTGCAGATGAGGTATCGTGAAAGGTTAGAAGAAATTAAGAGTAAAAATAGGACTTGGCGTTTACGTGAAAATTAGCGAAAGCGGTTTTTGATTATGGAAACGTAATTTTCTAGTATATTCCCTTATCTCAAGAAAATATCACTGTAATCTCCACTATGGCCTCGTTCGCGTGAGACGCACAGCCCACAGTCAATGTTCGAATAGTAACATCGCAATATTTTTCATCGGAAGTAGTGCTGCAATCAGATGGTTTGCCTGGCGGGTGTAATAACAACATCGGCACATGGCCTAAGCGCTACGCCTTTGGGAAATAGGTAAGAACAGTGTGTAAGGTATTAAGTTAATTTTAATGCGTTATAGTAAAGGATTTTGAATTACAGCCGAGTAAAAAAAGTTACACGAGTATTCCAGTCATGAGTCACAGAGATAAACTTTTTGAGGACAGTGAAAATTAGAAACCGACGCTATATCATTTTCTCTCCAATTAAAAGTGAAGTTAAAAGGGAAGAGATTTGGACGGTTCTTAACATCGAGGTCTTGAAAGCCGATGAGGGCGAACTGAGGTGAGTATGAAGCAGCACCGGAATGAAGGAACGGGGGAAACGGGAGATCCCCGAGAAAACCCGCCGACCAACGGCATCGCTCGGCACGAGTCCCACGTGCGAAAATCCGGGAGCAACCCCGCCGGGAATCTAACCCAGTTCGCCTAAGTGGGAGGCGAGTAGCCTAACCACTGTACCACCGCGGCTCACACTCCAATTAAAGTTTCATTAAACTCAATATTAGACTCGTTGGAGTTAGACGTTTTCATATACGCATAGGCTGTTTACGATTGATTGAGCACTTTTGAAAGCCCTGCTTTTAGGTACTACTTTTCTTCTCATTGTGTATACTTGTGCCATAAAATTAATAGTCCCTTGAGGCTAATCACTTTATTCATACGCCAGTCAATTGAAACCATATGTATTGCTATGAATCTAAATGTCGTATTAATACGCAGATTTGTACTCTAATGTGTATAAAACAAGAAAAGCTAACCGCAGCACACATAAATGTGCGCATTACATTCGCGATGCAACATCAAGTCTTAGAACTATTTTTTTATTTATTCACTGCCTTCATGCCAGTGTGTATAAGTTTTTAATGGTATTAAATAGCAGTGCATTTTTTCATATAATCAAATAAGTTTAAAAAACGGACCCTTGCGTTTTACATCAAGATGTCGTTTCTGCTCTTTTATAAGCTTCAGGGAAAAATTTAGCATATGAAAATTGGCTACTCCTAAATTACTAGTTTTCTTAAATGCTAGTAATTTTAACTTCTAAAAAATAATTCTAGACGCAACTGTGGCAATATTTTTTTTCGGATTTGACTGAATGGCTTCTAAGGTTCAACTTGCATACTGACGTATCCTACCTTACATAATATGTAGACGATAAAAATCCGGTGATGGATCTCATCACACGATAGTTCCCGTGAAAACACTTCAACAAATTTGCCACCAGGATGCATGCCTATCTCTCAAGGTAGGCTCGTGCGCGCTTGCGCAATCCGCTACTCATTACGACAGTTCACATGGAACCTTTCACAAAATTTGTTTCCTCTAATACCAGTTATTGTAACACAAATAACTGTGACACGCGACAGTCACCAACGTCCAATAATGAAAGACGCACGTGGATCCAGAATTTTTCATTTTGATCACAATATTTCCTGCAGCAAAAAATTTACAACTTTCAAATGTCACTCTTCCCGAGCCATATATGTGATCAAATGAAGCGCAATTACGAGAGCAGCAGTTATATTTGTTCAGTGTGCACTGCGAAAAGTCTCGAGCGTTTGAGGTTTAAAGCAGGTGTTCTAACTATGCAGTGTGCCTTTAATTAAGAGGACCAGGACACATTTTATTTCTATCGTCAAACAATTTCGAATGGTAATATTATTTGGTAACAAAAGGTAATTGCAAATATTACACAAGGTATATAAGATGGAACACAAACATTTTCGATAACGTGTAATGGAAATAAACTCGGCAATCATTGCTAAAGCTGTAGTTGTAATTAAAGTAGTTCACTCAAATAACTGATAGTTAATTTATGTTTGTTAATAATAACTGGCCTCTCAGCGAGAAGTGATCAATAAGTACGTTAAAATAAACGAAAACGGCAGCTTTATATAAATGCCCAAAAGAATGTACATTACAAGAAATTACGTACCTGTGCAATTAAAAAAAAACGAGAATACGTAGCACAGTCCATACGACATAAATGTAACATATGTTAAATACGATAGGGCAGTAAGGGCAAGCTTTACGCCGAAGTTTTTTCCTTCCATTATTTTAATCCAACAGGAAACAAGGAAATATCGTTTAACTAGTAAATATGAAAACCTCAGAAATATTGTCGGGTTACTGTGCTGGCAATTTTATGCTAAATCTTCGTGTTAGCAAGTTTCGGGACTTTCAGCAACTTCCTTTTAAAGCCCTTTTGATTTTCCCGAAACGCTGCTATTTTGTGCCAAATACACGCCATTTGCCCTTTAAATCTGGAAGAGACTTAATTGTTAAGCCCTTTGTAATTTTGGTCAATAAAGCTAAGTTGTAATACCACGTAGCTGATGACAACTCATTAATTAAATTAAAATTTATTAACTTTCATGATGTTATGAGTTACTGCAATCACCCCTTCGCTACATGTTCATTGCAGCTACACTTCAATTATGTGCTTTTCCCTCTATAATTCGCGTAAAAACGTCGTGATGAAAGCGGACCTAAGAAAAAAAAAGCAAATAGGGGAATTAAAAAGCTAATTTTTGTAGATCCCTGATCATAATTTGAAGCCGTAAAATTTTATATCCAGGCCTTCCTTTCACATGTAGCAAGGATGTGTAAAATAAACTACAAATTAAATTAACATGACCATCAAGAACAGAAAGTGTATCACTGATTACGATCACATCCACAGATAGAACTTCGTACTCAAACTTCGTAGACTTTATTACGTTTCCGCCATCGTATAAAGGCTTCCTCGCTGAAGCTGCTTACTATCTAGCGAGACGCAAATAAAAATAGTCGAGGAAAAGTAAAGTTTGAACTCTAACTACGACATTCAGTTCCACGTACTTCTTCCATCATTCCAAACGAAATTGAATTTCAAGTGATGCAGCTTCAAGCTCGGAACGCAAAGGCCACATGAGATTAAACTCTAATATAGAACGTAAATCTTGGAAACTGCTCTTTTAATAGCCTTGTATACGAACATTCACAGACGAGTAAACTAAAAACATAAATTACTCTAAGTTTCTAAAAAGAAAATAGATTAGCACCAAAAAAAACTAGCTCTTTTACATGGACTAATGATACTGCATTGTATTAAAAATTTTCGTAATATGTTCCAAAAAATTTAATGAAACCAAACTTTAAGCCAATTCCTTAAATTCCAGTGTTTTAATTTACAATTAGTTACGTATAATATAAAGTTACTAACCAGGATAGTGAAGAATTAATATTTACGCACTAAGAATAAATATTAGCAGTTTCCTTCATGAAGTGTCGTGGTAGCAGGAACGCGGAAAGGGAGCCAGATACGCACACGCAAACTGTACGCCCGGGCGGTTGAATTTTCTCTGCTGTATGTTTACTTTGAAGGGAATTAATATGGTTGGGGTGCAAATATCTTATTTCAGAAGGTTTTAAGTGATAAAATCTAGTAGAGCACTAAACTATACAAGCGGAGATAGACTACGAAGGAAAGGGTCAATAGTTGTGTTTCTCTCAGAGGAAAGAACTAAAATTTTATTTGGGGGATATAAAAAATGAACAGAAACACGTAGATAAAAATCATGTGTGTGTGTGTGTACACACATATACATACGATGTTGCAGGCTAGTTATCTATGCATAGATTATTCATTCTTGGTCGGCCGACCTCCGAAGCGAAGCTGGATGCGCACCGCCTTACATTGGAAAGATTCTGGGTTCTAGTCCTAGGTAGGGTCTGAGTGCGTAATTATTTTTGTGTGACTCAATTCTCACTCACTCTCTCTCTCTCTCTCTCTCTCTCTCTCCATCTATCTCTCTCGTCGCTCTGAAAACATATGACGATAATTAACGGGCACAGGTACTACATTACTGTGAATGAATATTATGTTAACTACATAACTTCAAAACCCCCACCTCCATAGCGTAATTGACATACCAACCAGCTAAAGATGCGACAGGTTGTTGATTCGAGTTACCGGTAATGCATGAGAATTAAATTAGTGTAGTTTACAAAATTCAAAGGGATAAAAGAGGGACCATGATCGCTAAAATTTCACGTTCATGTGGTGAGGCTTAACAGACGTCGATTCGATCGCGACATCCTCCCCCTAATACGTCTTTTCCGTACCCCAGAATGACTCAAACATTCTTAAAAATCGAAATCGGTAACGAAATGGTTTGAAGCCTACTGTAAACATTATATGCGTATGTTAGAACAGTTGTTTATGTAAACTCCCTCAAGTCTTTCGTTTTCTGTCGTTTTATGCGCTCACAACTTGCTTCAAATGAATTTTCCGGTCGACCAAGTTTATACCCTGCACACTGACAAAATTAAATTGAAGACTCAAGTCATTCCTTATTACGTTTCTCAAATGTTTATTTTATTCTGTACGCTTCCATACAAAGGGCCTTATATCGAGACTTTAAGTGAAACAACGTTTGCTTCACGTCATCAAGGTTTTCTGGCGTACACTTGGTTCTTTTCGTGAGTTCTTCTCTTAAGTAGATCAATTTCTTATCTATGTTGCCTCCCGTAGAACGTCTCATTATATCTAGGAGTTCTCACCTCATGATAGACACATTTTTTTCGAACTCATACCTGCAATTAACACATGCAGCTGATTTAATTTTATTTCGTTTTCATGCTGTTTCCAAAACAGTCATCATAGCGAAGGAAGTAGCAGTAAAAACAAGTACTCGATATTTTGGAATTATTATGTGACACAGATAAACATGGATCGATGCACGATCTCACTTGAAACATAACTAAAATGTTACGTTTTCAACTATAACGCACGTAAATGTTACATTTGCACGTGCTTTCTTTACAGGTTTATAGTATTTCTCTTGAGCATCTAAAACGTTTTTTCTTATTGCTACAGTAGCATTACGAACATGAGGCAGACGGGTTCACCTCTTTGCTTCCCTTTACGTACAACGGCTAGGAAACACCACAAACAGACGTTGCATTTCTACTGCTGACACGCGCGTGTACACGCCAGCAGACTTGCACATGAACTGAGGGCTCCACCAGGCAGCAGGAAAACCCTAGCAGCGCGACATGCTACGACAGCTTGGTTCAGATCCCCCTCCACTCAGAAACGTCAATTATTCCAAACCTGGAACATTTTCGTTTTTATATTTTCTGCTAGGTTTTGTTGCCTTTTTCCCCAGTGTGCGGCGATGGAAAATAGCATTAACAACCTTCGCGTGTGTTCTGTTTCTTCAGGTCTTGAGAGCCGACGCAGCCTAGTAGAGTTACTCTCGCCAGCAATATGATCTCTCTTTCCGCATGCACCAGACCGTACAGAACAAGGTTCATAGCATTCAATGACATGAAGACCTATCAATGAAAAAGCATAATTNTAACAACCTTCGCGTGTGTTCTGTTTCTTCAGGTCTTGAGAGCCGATGCAGCCTAGTAGAGTTACTCTCGCCAGCAATATGATCTCTCTTCCCGCATGCACCAGACCGTACAGAACAAGGTTCATAGCATTCAATGACATGAAGACCTATCAATGAAAAAGCATAATTTTAATCAGACGTACATTTAAAACTTATTGATACAATGTTTAGTATGTATTTTTATATTATTTACATTGTTACTGTGTGGTAAATACTGATATTGTCATAATTTTTTTTAAAGTGATTCAAAATGATGGCACAGAAGGAGGAATAACAGAGGTTGGACACATATAAGTGTTTTATGGAGAATTTTCTTTTCTTTGTTGAAATATTGTCCATATCACTATAGGTTTTAGAGTTTCCGAAAAGTTATAATTCAAGGTCACAAATTTAGGGCCACCAAAAATCAAGAGTACCAAATTATTAATAACACCGATGCACCAAATTAATCGAATCAAGAAAGCGGCCAGAAACAAGTTGGCCATTGGCATGATAAAACGTAAGGGGATGTCTTAGGCTCCCTATTGCTCGTCAAACTGCGCCGAGTACCTTAGTTTTCTCACCACGCGAGCTAGAAAGTTAAATTTAATGTATGTTTACACTAGTGGGGACCTTACGGCCACTTGGCACTATCGCTGGACGTATGTGTTATAGTGGCTAGAGCATTAGGAAGCCACCAGTAATGCTAAACTTCAGATTTTGGTCTGTCTGAATCTAAAGGTTTTCCCGTTTGGAAAACGTGCTCTGATGGATGCTTTCATGATACTCACCTGAACTAATGTACGTGTTCAAGGCAAAAGAACAAGAGATCGCTAATAAAGGCGCTAGTAGGTAAAAAATTGTTCATTTCGAGAAAAGCATTTGCCAAACGTGGAATGAAGTCTTGAAGTCCAAATATCTAACGCTATCACACGCACAAGGAGTCGTCCTTCTCCCGAGTCAGGAACACCTTCAAATTTAATACCTGGCATCAGAAATGAGTATAACTTGCGTGAGGTTCCCAACAACAAGGACTGAGATACACTCAATCAGAGCAGGCACCTCTAGTCAGTTCGGAGGGTAGCATCCACGTGCTTGATGCGTCAGGACAGTACCGTGCCCAAGTATCCGAACGTGGTAATCCGCGCGTGACTCCGAAAAGACTGGACGACGTGTCATATATACAACATATATACAGCAAGGTTTCTCGAAGGGTGCTTCGGCACACACTACACCTTGGGTTTAATCACATGACAGCTATGCCCGGAGCCGCGTCATTCCACCTGGATCTTTGCTACAGGGGATGGAGGTACTGTATGTGCTCATTTGGTCTGGGCCATGAGATGGCACCTACCCTGATGACCAATCCATTGGGGGTGGACTCGCGCTGACAGTGGATGAAACTCCGTGTGCTAGAGGATACCTCCCCCAACCAGTGATGGGACGACTCAATGAGTAGCGGCAAAGCCCTACAATACTGCTCTGGACAGAGAGCAGAGGCGAGGATAGCACCTCAGTCGGACAACGGGTGGACCTGATGGTCTCGGTGACTATGTCGGATGGAACTGAAGTCACATGAAAGTACTGGCTTGCGGCTCGTGTCTAGTCAACTGTTGTGTTAGCTGGAAGTGCCTGCGATTGGGTGAATCTCAATCATTGTTGTCGGAACCCTCACGCAAGTTAAAAGTACTCATTACTAGGGACATGCAAAATTCGTGCTATTATTTGGCACCAGGCTAAACTTCACAGTTCTGTATGTACTAGAGTCGGCGTCGTTTCTTTGTGGGTTGCAGCACAGGTGTGAACCAATCCCTTTCTGAGTGAACTGCATGTGATTGGGGAACACAATTATAAAGTGCTTATTTATTGGCGCAAAGTAATCCAGCATGTGTCAAATAAACTACGATCCGAAGTGAAACATATTGCAAAGATACATATGTTTTAAGTTTAACGTGTCCTTAAATAATAACGTGAATTTGGCAGGTCTCTACTCATTACTGATGCCAGGATGACTACCTACATATAAGATAGTGTTAACTAGTTGGCCATCGGTACTTCATTCACCTTTTGTCAAATGCTTTTCTCGAATGGGTGTCTTTTTCACCTACTAGTGTCTTTCTTAGCGATTTATTTTTCTTTTACCTGAAGCTCCCATTAGTTCAGGCGAGTCTCTTGAAAGCAACCATCAGAGCACGTATTTCCAACGAGAAAACGTTCAGGCAAGCACAGACCAAGATTTGAAACTTAACCTCACAGTAGGCATCCCAGTGCTCTAGCCACTACAACACCGACGTCCAGTGACAGTGCCATGTGACCGTAAGGTCCCCGCCAGTTTAAACATAAATCTAATTTAACTTGCCAGCTCACCTGGGGAGCAAACTAACGTACTTGGCGCAGTTTGACGAGCTGTAAACCGAATATATTACCCCCGCAGCGACAAGTAGCTCGTCCATCCTTCATTCGATATGCACGGAGAAGGTAATTGGAAGGGTTTTATGCATGGCGCTGATACGTTTTGTCCACTGGAGATGGCGCTGTCTATGTAGAAGAGCTACGACGTCGTAAGGGGCCCATTTAAACTACAGAGGCGCGCTCAAGTAGGATGAGACAAGAGGTTCTAGCACAGAGCATATACGCACACAGAGGCGATATATCATGACGGTTCCTTTGATGGGGCCGTACCCATTCTCTGATTGACTGCGCGAGGCTCTGGAAACGGGCCTTGTGTCCGATTGGCTACTGCATGCTGCAAAAGATTCCCTATTGGCTAGGCTGCTAGCTGACAAGTTGGATACTAGGCGCTAATTGATGAATGGCGTTCCAGCATTTTGCTAGCCAGTGACGCCATTTTGCTGGCGTGTGTGGCAGGAGTTCTGGGTACAAAAGTTTGTTTCACCTCTGTATTCTTTAATACTCTGTGGTTCAATCTGCCGCCGTCTGCTGCACCAGACGACCCACAACACCAGGAATGTTGCTCTGCGCTGGTTGGCGGCTTGCCAGTTTCCCCCTTTTCCGTTCCCCTCAGTTGACCGAGCCCGAGCGTAAGTGTCCCGCCACGTGTAAGCGTGACGTCATCGATTCCTTCCCCTCCCTCCCTCTGTTAGGCAGTCTATTACCCAGGGGATGATGCTCGCAGTCCACCCTGATTCCCCCACGCGCGCCTATGTACATATGACACACACATACACGCACGCAAATGTGGTACTACTAATACACAACATAGGGGGCCTGTTAAATTCGACGATAAGCTGGAAAAGTTTTCACCGAGTTTCAGCAACAACAACAAATTTTGAATAGCTGTACCTATTCATAACTTTGGTATAATAACTGACTTTGAAAATAATTACAATGCTAAAGAAATACGAACGAATGTTTTCTTCATTTCGGTTTTAAATGACATCAACAAAATTTAGTGCACGTGTAAGGAAAAATAGACACATTGCGCAGGATACTAGAGCAAACAGGTAAGCTAATCTTACTGGCCGTAATCATCATAGGCTATGCTATACCATTTTTTTCCAGTTTTCCTAACATTCTTGATGTAAATTAATGACTGAATACGTACTTAGTTATTTTCATTTGTATAAATATGATTTTAAAATACCCTCCAATGAGCACATCTGCGGCACTGAAAAAAATTCTTTGGTTTACAATAATTAATTATGTGAAAAAAAATAAAACCATCATAACGGTAACTCAAGTACGAAAAATTAAGAGTAACTCTGTGTAAAAGGATTCACCTCGGACGCAAAATGTTTGCGTGAGGAAATATGAATAGGAAATAAAGTCGAATTTACTCTTACTAACATGAAAATGCGCAGTTTAGATGAATCAACAAAGATGAAACACAAGATTATTGTGAAATAAAAAGAAAATGGTTACATTATAGAGTTACCAAGTAAAATCGAAATGTCCTCTGTTAAAAAAAAAAAGGGGTGTCACGTGCTTCATATATTAATTGATATAACATAAGTTAAACTTACTGGCATTATCGTGCAAAACATGTGAGTGAAAATAAAAGTTAGAAGTGTAAAACTTATTTTAAAGGAAACGTTGTCAGTATCTAAAGAATGGGAATGATTGTGTTTGTAAGTAAACTAGAATGTGGTGGCTATAATGCAGACTCATCAACGCCAACAAAAGGAGTTCAGAAAACAGAGGAATTCCAGGCTGGCCATTACAGGATCACTGGACGATGCCGAATAACATATTGTTCGTGTCTTTAAACTACTACAGCTAAGATGTTGCAGTTGAAACTGAATCTTGATGTTATAAACACAATTGTGAAAAACACTAATTTGGTCAAAAGAGGTGTTTATTTCGAGAGAAAAAAAACGTTAATATCTGAAAATACAAAAATGCGCTCACGCTGCGGAAAAAAAAAGTTACTTTTACGTTTATTATCTTCCTTCATTTCTGGGAAGTAGAAACCAATCCTGAAATGAAGTAAGATATAACACTGGTTCGTATTGTAGCTCACCATCGTTCCCGACGCTAAAATCTGTAACATGTTACGACGAATATTTGAGAAGATGACTGCTGTGGCACTGATACTATCAGTTTCACGGCCAATCGCAGGAGTAAGCTCCTCCATTGTGCCAACAGGTGCTGCAACACATGCAACATGACGTGACTCCAGCAGATACAAATCAGGTGTAGTGAGGTCAGGTGGTCACGCTGGCCAAGCTACGGGTCCAAGCAACCAGCGAGGGGACCGTACATCCATGTGTTGATGCGCCTTGGCTAAAACTCTTAAGGGCACCGATTTGTTGGAACCACATTAACTGACGTGTATGTGATGGCAAGTCCTTCACGTACACCAGTAGCTCCTCCTGCAGAATATTGAGGTAGATCACGCCATAATGATGAATTAGGAAAATGTGGGCCACTTACTCGTTCGCAAACAATCCCAAGCTACACAATCACTGTGAATTTCAGCAATAAATTACAACAATGAATGGCAATGCCACTGTAATACGATTCGGGTCCTTGTCCCAGTTTCTTAACAGTCCTTCCCCATTACTTAAGCAATTTTGTCTAGAGAGGATATTCTCCGATCACGTGCTACTTACACAAAAATGTTCAATTTATACCCAAATACCTCCCATGAAGCGTTTTATCATCACCCATCCCCTCGTTTACACACTGAATAACAAGATAAGGGAAGGATAAAGTTTTCTTTCCCTCTCTAGCGTCTTGGTGAAAATCTGATCGCACACAGTGACCGACGTAAATTATCTGGGTGATATTTTATGTTATAGTTATACTGTACGTTTTGATGAATGCAAAACTTATATTGTATGTATAAAATTCACTTTCACTGTTCTACTAGTTTCCTTTTATGTAATGCAAATTAAATGGATTTTTTAAAGAAAAATATTACTTTTTTACATGGTTTATAGTGTTATAATATCGGACGTGTATTATGCGAAGTCTCATTACCGCTATTACAGGATTTACAGAAAATAAGTCACCTATATTAAATTGGTATAAGAAATTGTACAGTTTTCACATTCGAAAATAAATGTTTACATAAATTCAAGCCAGGCTAGTGTTCAGTGCCTATTTTTGCTACAGAGAAAGATATTAAACAAAAAATATTCATGCTATTTGGGTGAAAAAAAAATGTTTCTAAAGTCTGCTACTTGTACCCTTCAGGAAATTGGTTCCTTGATTAAAAAGGTATTTGCCTAATTGAACGGCTCAAAATATTTTTAGTTGAAGACAAGTCAGATTATAGATTGTGCGTAAGGAAGTAATGCCACCAAAAATGTTGTACTTCTGATGTTTAGAGCTTGGACATGCACCACTTGCCATTGAAGAAATTTCATATGTCTAGCAAAAAGTTTATATAAGACATAAGGGTGCTGTATACATATCTTATATAATTATTCATCATTCTGTAATCAATGACAATATTTATTCAATAACATAAAAAATTGCTCATCAGCTATTGCTTTGAATTTATTTACAAATATTTTGAATTGGTAATACACATTTCTAGGGAATACTGAGATAAAATGTAGAATAGTTAGCTTTCAGGGGGAGATATAAACCATTAAAAATTAAGATTTTGAAAATTTTTTTTGCAAAATATCCGAAACGAAGTGAAATTAAATTACAATTCTCCGAACATCGGTTTATGTTTTTCGGATCTTCACTCTAAGGGCAAATTCTCATTAAAACCTATCACCAACGTAATAAAAATAACAGGGGTGGCTACCCTCTCATTACAGACTTTTTTTACTGTCAAGAATTATGAACATTTTATGGTGCTATGGTGAGCATTATGACCTAACCAACAGAATGGCCCTCTTGTTGGAACTGCCCAGGACCCGCCGTTTTCGTGTAAAATGCACACAAAAGTTTCGGCGGCAGCGGTACAGTTCCAGGCACATAGGCAATGCCAATACTTCCTGCAGGGAATCACACACCGATCGTCACCAGATACTAACAGGCTGCTTCAGTACTGTGAACTTACAATGTATGGTACATGTTTTTTAACAATAAGTGTTAAAAAATATTACCCACCGTCGTCTGTGCAGTAGGCACAGCAGAAAACCCACAGACGCGTGTAGGTAGTATTGCCTACGTGCTAGGCACTGCATAGCTGTAGTCTAAGCTTTGTGTGCGCTTTGCACGACAATAGGGGATCCTGAACAGATGTAGGAAGAGGGCCATTTTGTTACCTAGGCCATAGTGCTCAATAAATCAGCATAAAACATTTGTCATTCCTAACGGTCAAAAGGTTGACTGCATTAGGAGGGTTACTTGAGGAGGGGGCAGGGAGTTATTAATGAGTTTGGTATTAGTTTGAAGATCCTGATAACACAAAATAACAGTTCCGAGAACTGTAATTTCATTTCACTTTGTTTCCGAAATTTTTCAAAAATACGTTTCAAAATGTATATTTCCAAGGGCTTATTTCTCCCTTAATGCCAATTTTAGGTAGTGTCCTGTACATTTCCCACTTGATTTTACAAAATAAATCACCTCAAGAAGTTTGTTGGTCGAATTCCGCCCCATTCTGTTAACTCAGAAAAAAAAGTAAATGTGTTCCTTATGGAAACTCATAAATTTTCAAACTAATATATTACCGCGATTAAAAGTTTACTCCACTATACATTTACAGAGAATATAATTTATTTATTACTCGAATTATGATACCGAAGAACTACACAAACAATACGCATGGCATTATGTGGTTTCTCCATAAAATAAGNGTATATTTCCAAGGGCTTATTTCTCCCTTAATGCCAATTATAGGTAGTGTCCTGTACATTTCCCACTTGATTTTACAAAATAAATCACCTCAAGAAGTTTGTTGGTCGAATTCCGCNGGTACATGTTTTTTAACAATAAGTGTTAAAAAATATTACCCACCGTCGTCTGTGCAGTAGGCACAGCAGAAAACCACAGACGCGTGTAGGTAGTATTGCCTACGTGCTAGGCACTGCATAGCTGTAGTATAAGCTTTGTGTGCGCTTTACACGACAATAGGGGATCCTGAACAGATGTAGGAAGAGGGCCATTTTGTTACCTAGGCCATAGTGCTCAATAAATCANCACGACAATAGGGGATCCTGAACAGATGTAGGAAGAGGGCCATTTTGTTACCTAGGCCATAGTGCTCAATAAATCAGCATAAAACATTTGTCATTCCTAACGGTCAAAAGGTTGACTGCATTAGGAGGGTTACTTGAGGAGGGGGCAGGGAGTTATTAATGAGTTTGGTATTAGTTTGAAGATCCTGATAACACAAAATAACAGTTCCGAGAACTGTAATTTCATTTCACTTTGTTTCCGAAATTTTTCAAAAATACGTTTCAAAATGNACAAAATAACAGTTCCGAGAACTGTAATTTCATTTCACTTTGTTTCCGAAATTTTTCAAAAATACGTTTCAAAATTTATATTTCCAAGGGCTTATTTCTCCCTTAATGCCAATTTTAGGTAGTGTCCTGTACATTTCCCACTTGATTTTACAAAATAAATCACCTCAAGAAGTTTGTTGGTCGAATTCCGCNTAGGTAGTGTCCTGTACATTTCCCACTTGATTTTACAAAATAAATCACCTCAAGAAGTTTGTTGGTCGAATTCCGCCCCATTCTGTTAACTCAGAAAAAAAAGTAAATGTGTTCCTTATGGAAACTCATAAATTTTCAAACTAATATATTACCGCGATTAAAAGTTTACTCCACTATACATTTACAGAGAATATAATTTATTTATTACTCGAATTATGATACCGAAGAACTACACAAACAATACGCATGGCATTATGTGGTTTCTCCATAAAATAAGCGTTTTATAAAATTAAAAAATATAAAATTGCATCCAGCAGGAAGATGTTGTTTCATAGTTGGCTGCTCTGACCTGATATGTGACTTCTTATTCTGCCACGTGCATTGGCACCAATAGAAAGCAGCAGAGGTGGGCAGTGGGTGTATTCGATTCCTCCAGCTAGAAAAAATTTTTTTGGTAGTTTGTAGTATTTCAATTATTGAGATTTAATGTACCGTAAACCGGGGTTACTTTGCACCTGCCGGTGTAACATTACACCACTCAAAATATTTGTGTAGGTGCCATTTGGTTATCAAATGTTACTTGGATAGGTAACATTCTAAATATAAAATATCTAGTTACAGTCCTCTGTTTCTTTGCCAAATTGCACCTAAACGAAAAGTTTTAGTTGTGCAAAGTTACCCCTGCAGGTTTACGGTATGTTTCAAAATTATCTTAGTAATTTGTATACTTATCTTATGAAGTTGTTTAAATACTTACTTTTAATCGGTAGCAAAAAAATATTGAACGCCAATCAGAAATCTTATAAGATTATTATTCTTCGCTCCTGTCCCCTTTCCGAAGCCAAAAATTGGTGCCCTTGGTAGCGGTACAGTAGCAGTACTTCTACTGCAGTGCAGATTTCGGGGAAGAAAGTAATTTTCAAATCTAACAATANTGGTAGCGGTACAGTAGCAGTACTTCTACTGCAGTGCAGATTTCGGGGAAGAAAGTAATTTTCAAATCTAACAATAACATTTTTTTAGGCCTGAGCGGAATGACGCCAGTATGCAACATAGCCCATCCACGGTTTCTTCGCGCTTTTTGAATCAAGCCTTTGAAAAGTTACCCCATGAGTGTTAAAGTTAGGTCATTAGTTTGTAAGTCGTCCCTTGATAAGCCTTTAGGCTTTCCAATTCAAGTCAATATTAATATAATTTCGTTATCGCTGATAAATAAATANCGTCCCTTGATAAGCCTTTAGGCTTTCCAATTCAAGTCAATATTAATATAATTTCGTTATCGCTGATAAATAAATAAATTTAGTGTGTGGAGTACACCCAGGTCGAGGCGACACCCTCCTAATGACGGACTATCAAGCTGGGACCCATAGGTGCCCGTCATCCCCGGACATGACATGAAATGAGACCCTAGGATGGAGCGGCGCTAGAATGCAAGGGCGGGGAAACGTGAGTACCCTGAGAAAACCCGCCGGCAAGCGGCATCGTCCAGCACGATTCCTAGATGCGAAAGTACGGGAGTGGACCCGTCGGGGATGGAACCATGATCGCCGTGGTGAGAGGCGAGCGACCTGGTCGCTCACTACGCCACAGCCGCCCCTGTTATCGCTGATAGAATGCCCCCGTCATAAGTTCCATTAACAGCTCAATGTGGCCGCGTTATTTGGCTGGATTTATTTCAAATGCGCGGTTAGAATGCCGTAGCAACTATTTAAATATTTAAACTGGGTTTGCACATCGAAATACCAGGTGAGGTATACTGACTTCAGAATATTATCCGTGGCATGTATTGTGCATTGCAGGCATTCCAGATGAACAGGTATGACAAATGCAATATTTTAGATTTTTGACAGCCATATTACATGCGGATCGTAACTTATGGATTTAGACATATTGGAATGATTTGGAAGAAACGTNAGATTTTTGACAGCCATATTACATGCGGATCGTAACTTATGGATTTAGACATATTGGAATGATTTGGAAGAAACGTTTTTTTTCTGAAGCTATTTCCTATTATTCGTCAACCTGTATCAAATGTGCACAAATGCCACTGCAGGAATAATTTAAATTTTTCGTCAAATAAGAAGACCGGTAAGCTACCCTTGCCCCTTTTTTTCTGATAAAATAGGTTGAAATCTTTGATATACACTAAAATGGACATATGGAATTCACCCAGCATAAAGCATCCATGACTGAATTTTATTCACAGAAAAGGAACAAACGTGATACTTGCCATAGAGCTGCCAAGTACTACTTAATTAATATTAACATAGTAAACCATGCATTCGATACGGAACATATAAATTCGTGGTTTTTATAAGTTTCGATAAGGCTTGTAGTGATATCGCCACAATTTAGAACGTCATCCTTGCTGCGGTAGTCCAAACTATATATGACGACCAATATACACAAAAATATATCGTTACCCCTAGTACTGTGTCNTCCTTGCTGCGGTAGTCCAAACTATATATGACGACCAATATACACAAAAATATATCGTTACCCCTAGTACTGTGTCAATTACTATCAATGTCAGATCCATGTGTTGTCATAGAGTTCTTAAGAAAACAGAGGTGAAACCGTTGTTGATTCAGAGAATTACAGCCACACCCGCTTGTAAAATGGCGTCACTGGCCAGAAAAATATCGGAACGCCGTTCGCCAATCAGTGCTTGGTAACCTACTCGCCAGCCGGAAACCCAGCCAATAGGAGAACTATTCGCAGCACGCAGCAGCAAATCAGACACGAGGACCGTTCCCTGAGCCTCGCGTAGCCTATCATAATATGAGTACGCCCAAATCAAAGTAATCGCCAAACCATTTCGTCTATATGTACATGTCTACTCGATGGTATTGCTCTGGCTTGTTTTTCCATTAAAGTGAAAAAATAATAGTTTTAAAGCACACTATTTAATATTTAGTACATGGTTGTTAGTTCAATTTTCATGTACTGTTATTTTATTTATTTAAATAAGGCAGTGTTCATTTGACTTACGCAGTCCCCACCACTTATGAGAATGAAAAGTTCTAAACTGATAAACGACTAAAAGTATTGCCAAACTAGCNACTTACGCAGTCCCCACCACTTATGAGAATGAAAAGTTCTAAACTGATAAACGACTAAAAGTATTGCCAAACTAGCTGAGCAGCCTATACTCCTCTTGGAAATCCATATCAAATTTCAGAGAAACTGTAGAAACTGTGGTCCACAAACTAGCTATGAAACTATTCTGGAAAGTAAAAATACCGGTCGGAGGTTCCGAATACCTGGCACAATTTTTATTAAGCATGCACAATGCGTTGCGTCCCGTAGCAAGATCGCAGAACAGAGAAATCAAAATAATAGAATTTAAAAACTAAGTTACCTAGTTATTATAATGTGATTTCTTTATTTTCCAACAAGTTTAATTTATTTAGTTGACGAACAGCGTACATCGGCAGAAGACAAGAAAAATTGAAACTTTGTGTGGAAATAAAGATCGAGTATAGTCTTCTTTGTGTACATCCGTACGAAGCAGAAAGGAAAACTCCTGTCAGCTGCTTCAGGCAGAAACGAGAGCAGAAGGAAGAAAGATAAAAATGGTAGAAGAGCAAAATAGTAAGACAGAATCTATCGGAAATCGTTACCAAGCACACGGTTATACAGATACCCTTTTATAAATACAACGGATAGGCTTCAGTGACTGACAAGCATAGAAAATGTTATTACACAAAATGTCCAATCATAAATTTAGGTCATACATTTACTGACATGCGCAGTTGTTTTATTATAATGGGAACAGTATTATCAGTGAACAATTCGATACCAAATAAATGTATCATGCGTTCGTTAGGCAACTGACGTTAAAACTTGAGGTCTCTTAATAAGATTTTTCGGACACGGTAGGTCCGGGAATTTGTAAAAACCCAGTTCTCGAACTGGCAACGTGGGAGATACGAACAGTGAGGAAGGTGGGATGGGCCGTGGTATTGTTTGTTAATTTATTACAGTTCTTATTAACTTCCACCCCCCATCCATCTTCAACGTCCTCGGCTGCCTGGTGATGATTTACATACCCAACCGAAAATTACAGCTAAGACGACAAACACATTAAAGACGCAAAGATGATTCAAGAACCTCAGCGACTTTGCTCACGGAGGTTACAATGACTAATAAAAATAAGCTGTTTCACGTTTGCTGATGAATTTTAAATCCTTCTTTAACAGCCACGCAATTTACCTCGTGTATAGGCAGTTAGCGGTAAAGTGAGCACTTTTGAAGCCCTAGTTACTGTTTCCGTTCAGCCATTTTTTTATAATTTAACTAAATTTTTAAATAAATATTTCTATGTAAATAATAAACACAGTGTCTGTATTCCACCGCACTCGGAAGTTAACGTCTAAGGCCAAAATAAAATATATTTATTGACTATTATTCCAAATGACAGGGCTTTCAAAAGTGCTCACTTTACCGTGAATAGCCAATAATTATCAGTCTGCCTGGAAAAACATGTCTGTACCTCTACATCACAGTAACACAGTCATATTTAATCAGACTCATACCTACTATAACTACATTTCAAAATTCATTCACATCTGCTCCTCAAGAGCACTCCCTAGTGAAATATTATCTGAAAAATCTGTGTTTCTGAGCATACTCTTTTCTCAGTAAATGCATGTTCTAGGATTACGATTTTTTTCCAGGAGAAGTAAAAAATAATTATCTGCAACCACCACTTTATACTATTTTTCTATTAAATATATTCACAGAGGAAAACACTGTTAAATAGGTTAGAAAGTAACTTTTGTAATGCTTTCCTGAGCAGTTTACTTAAGGGGAGAAAAACACAAAGATGCATGATGTAACGTAAGTTTAATCAACTGGCATATATCGCGTGTAATAATATCCTACTGTAAACACTTTCATGCCCCTTGCTGCCAGTTGTCAACATGTTGCGCAGGAATATGGTATTTGACGGGCACTGTGCTCTGTGTGGTTCGGTGTCCAAGGTCTTCCCTGTGGATAACTGATTTGTAAATCGTACCACTGCTTTACGTTATAACTGATTCATATCATTATCGTCGAACCAANATCCTACTGTAAACACTTTCATGCCCCTTGCTGCCAGTTGTCAACATGTTGCGCAGGAATATGGTATTTGACGGGCTCTGTGCTCTGTGTGGTTCGGTGTCCAAGGTCTTCCCTGTGGATAACTGATTTGTAAATCGTGCCACTGCTTTACGTTATAACTAATTCATATCATTATCGTCGAACCAAAAAAAAATGCAGTTTATTGAATGTGATAGCGAAACAAGTTTTTTACCAGCCTAAGTAAAGCACGTATCAAAATATTTCTTATTTTCAACACCAGAAAGCATACATTTATGTGGGAATGAAAGTCTTGCAATAAATTCAGCTTCCTGAGAAAGCATATCGTAGTCTTGGGAGGATCTGTCTCAATGCTTTTTTACAACCATACGGACGTGACTTTGACGCGTTAAAAAAAATTACTAGGGATTTCTCAACCTGCTTTGTATTGCAAAGTAGGCGGGATGCTTTAACATCCAGTTGTCTGCCCTCATCCCATTACCTGTCATGCTNACCTGCTTTGTATTGCAAAGTAGGCGGGATGCTTTAACATCCAGTTGTCTGCCCTCATCCCATTACCTGTCATGCTTACTAACGGCATCACGGCGCAACGCACAATGTACATAACTCTAAACCCGAATCAGTGATATCAAACAGTGAAATAAAATTCACTGAAAGTCAGTTGATAAGCTACTGCCGACTGGCAAGTCAAGGAAATGAACTGGAAATAATTTACTTATTGCAGTGGAATTCTCGAGATTCAGTGGGAATCACAAACAAATCAGTGAAAATCAGCCATTATATAAATTAGTTAACTGCCACTGATTTTAAGTTGCTCAATTTTCACTATTTTCACTGATTTGGCTCAATTATCGCTGTTTCAGATTTAAAGTGAATAATATGGACCTCAACGTTAGTTTCTTAAGCTTTCCTGGAAGGTCGACGAGACTTCGAGCCTTATGGTTCCTGTGATCCGTAAACTACGTAACAGGAAACGCAGAATAAAGAAAAAGCACTTATCGACTTATAGAACCTATGTGAATTTATCTATAAATCTATTAGAGAACTGGGGTCGCGGTGGTGTAGTGGTTAGACTTCTCGCTCCCACCACGGTGAACCGAGTTCGATTCCCAGCGGGTTCGNCTGGGGTCGCGGTGGTGTAGTGGTTAGACTTCTAGCTCCCACCACGGTGAACCGAGTTCGATTCCCAGCGGGTTCGCCCCCGGTTTTCCATATGTGGGTATCTTGCCGGACGATGCCGTTGGTTGGCAGGTTTTCTCAGGGATATCCCGTTTCCCCGCCCTTGCATTTCGGCACTGCTCCATCCTCACCTCATCGGCTCTCAATACCTCTATGTTAAGAGNTCCCGTTTCCCCGCCCTTGCATTTCGGCACTGCTCCATCCTCACCTCATCGGCTCTCAATACCTCTATGTTAAGAGCCCTCCAAATATCTTCAGTCACTCACTATTTGATAACTCAATGTCAAATCTGCTGTATGCAGAGTTGTCAAGTTCCAGGCAAATTACGGAGCTCAAGTGGTGTAAGCAGTACGAGTACTACTAGACCATGCAAAGTGTGCGTCCGGAAAATATGTGAACTACACAAGGTCACGCCGTTATCTCCCTTCCCTCTTCTCTTTCATAGTTCGTTCTTCTGCAGGATAAGATAGTGCTCAGCGCTCGAGTCTCACCTCTACCCGGCTGCACACTTGGCTTGGTCGAGTAGTAAGTGGGAGTTCATGAAGTACACTCAGGTGGACACTACAGATCACCAACCGGAGGAACTGAAAGATGTCAAGCCCTAACACTAAGGAAACATTTCATGCTGATACTTTATAAACATAGAGTTACAATTTTCTCAAAGTCGGTAGGCTGAACCACGTTCGTTAAGGGATGGACGTCTTAATTAAATAAGAGCTAATTATAATTTCCTAGTTTTATTTACAATAACGTCAAATAAAATTCTCTCGACCCGAACTCTCACAATAAATTGATATCACTTGCTATTTACAATTAACGAATTCAATCAATACAATTTACAAATACCTCAAAGAAATGAATGTACTTAAATAATTAAAAATGAGTCCCAATAGACAGAGTATCAAAACCTACTTAATTATTGTATAATTTATATGTATATAAATGGCGGTTCCAATATTTTCAATAAAATCCGTATTACATGATCATTCAGTCCCACCTCAGTTAGGTCCAGGTCCCACCAGTTCACAATGTTCTAGAGTTCTCTGAAGGTCCTCACGGACAGTAGTAGCCTTCACTCGTCGGGTATCACGCCCTCTCGTCCATTCACAATACAAACACCTCGTCCGCCGTCGCCTCGCAATCTCCCATCGTCGTTCGTCCCCTTCGCAGATGTCTCTCGCTGCACCACGCATCGCTCGTTTACCGCACTGAGCCAATTTGCTTCCACAAAAGAATGCTGACCCTTGTAACGCTGCAATATTTATAGGGCCGTAGGCCATCGCCCAGAAACTTCTCTTAATGCCGCCTTGCGCCGAAGGTCCTAGTTCCAAGAATATTCTTGTGCATGCATGCTCTAAACTCATCGGCTTCTCAAGCGGGGGGAGGAGGGGATGTGACGCCAACCACGTCGCCGCTGTTGGCAACGAGTGAGTCTGTCTGAAGGAGGGGAGGCTTGAGGTGGGTCACCCTCCACATAGCCGGACGACGCATGGAGCTTGAGTCTAGTGCTAGTCTCAGCGCATTTCAATAGTGATCCTACTGNGTCTAGTGCTAGTCTCAGCGCATTTCAATAGTGATCCTACTGTGCAGTCGTGTATAATTTACAAAAATTTATTTGAGTAAGCCCGTGTACTAAAATATTTTACCTAAGTTAAACACTAGTTCCAAAATTCAAAACTTAAGGTGAGAATGGGGTATGAGTTGATAGTTTTTACAATTACAGAACATGTTTGAACTGTTTTCGTACGCTTCTTATTATTACGAATATATTACCGTTTATAATTAATACGCACTTAATGAACTAATGACTAAATTTTTATTCCTGCGTCAGCCTTTACCATTTTTGTATTTACGAAACAATAAAATAAGAATCACTTTTCAGTTTTTTTTCATGTGACAACCATTATGTTTTTTCTGACACGTTGGAATATGTATACTATAAATGAAATTATTCTTCANGAGTGAGTCTGTCTGAAGGAGGGGAGGCTTGAGGTGGGTCACCCTCCACATAGCCGGACGACGCATGGAGCTTGAATCTAGTGCTAGTCTCAGCGCATTTCAATAGTGATCCTACTGTGCAGTCGTGTATAATTTACAAAAATTTCTTTGAGTAAGCCCGTGTACTAAATTATTTTACCTAAGTTAAACACTAGTTCCAAAATTCAAAACTTAAGGTGAGAATGGGGTATGAGTTGATAGTTTTTACAATTACAGAACATGTTTGAACTGTTTTCGTACGCTCTTCTTATTATTACGAATAAATTACCGTTTATAATTAATACGCACTTAATGAACTAATGACTAAATTTTTATTCCTGCGTCAGCCTTTACCATTTTTGTATTTACGAAACAATAAAATAAGAATCACTTTTCAGTTTTTTTTTCATGTGACAACCATTATGTTTTTTCTGACACGTTGGAATATGTATACTATAAATGAAATTATTCTTCANTTTTTTTTCATGTGACAACCATTATGTTTTTTCTGACACGTTGGAATATGTATACTATAAATGAAATTATTCTTCACTTGCCTGAACCATCATGCTCTTGAGGCAAAAATACGCTCTTATTGATCAGTTTTATCTCTTGTTCTTCATTAATCCCGTATGTCGTTTTAGAGATTAACTAGCAGCGTTTATGTTGGACATTTGTAATAAATACGTAACAAAACGTCAAGTAAACGAAAAATTAACTGTTCCTCAATCGAGTCTTAATCTTAATTGTTATAAACAGATACCTAGTTTTGGTGACTGCAGGACCTAGCATCTACCGAAATTAATTATACTGCGTAATTTTAATATATACTCTGTTACAAACATAAATGTTTCAGTAGTTACATTAATGTATGTTATTATAACGTTATTTATTGAATCACGTCCTTTAACTTAATAATCATGGATGATAGGGTTCAATTTTTACAAATTTACCTATATACAGTATTATTAAAACACAAAGTGCAAGAATTTGGAAATCAACTAAAAACTATATTTCCACAGCATTAAGGCCCTATGTGTAAGGTAGCAGAACTTTTAAAGATAGGTATATCATGTAATGGTTTCAAGCAACATGGATTGAAAACGTATTGATCGGCTTAATATATAAAGGTAAAAATAAATCAGAAATTACTCTTTTAGTTACCAATGGTCCGTTTGATTTACCAAAAATTCTAGCCCGCTCCACTTCCACAATCTCTCGTATCTAATCACTGTATTATCGCTTGTTTCCATGGTGATTCTTTAGATAACATTAAGTCAATCGATAGTACGTACATCCCTTTTCGCAACGCAACAGAAATAATGACACTTAGAACAAGAGCATATTCTAAAATACTGATTTCTTTCCTTGTTATATGTTTACCTTCTCTTCTCTTCTCTCTCTCTCTCTCTCTCTCTCTATATATATATATATATATATATATATATATTCAACCAATTAACAACTGTGATTATGAAAGAAGATTGTCACACAGTGGGAGCACCCACAGGAAACTCAACCACTCCATGACAGTGACCTTCAACACCCCTTCCTACCATTCCACTCATTTAAGCAAAATGAGTCTTTCCAAAAACCTTCAAGCAGCAGAGTTTAAATAGCAGAGTACAAACAAATAACGCAGTCTCAATAAATTGCGAAAATTCAACCATCCCCTGATATGAATTGAAATACAATATAATTAACCCCCAAAAGTGTGAGAAATGATTCAACGAACTATTAGTTTTCTTGTATTCTATCTCTGCACTTATTTTGTTTCTTATTTTTTTCCACAAACTGCCCATATAAAAATTACAAGCATTATAAATATACAAACAGCCAAACAGGCTTTAAAATTNATTTTTTTCCACAAACTGCCCATATAAAAATTACAAGCATTATAAATATACAAACAGCCAAACAGGCTTTAAAATTTGTTACAATTATAATGTTCGTTATGAAAATTACAGGAGGTTACATTTAATAATGGACTTTCATAGCAATACAAACTTAGCTCAAATATTATAAAATTGCAAAATTACAGAGTATATAAAAAACCTTATCTTAAAATTCTNCAGAGTATATAAAAAACCTTATCTTAAAATTCTTCCTATACATGCCCTATGAAATGTCCACATCAAACATGGCAGGATATGTCTTCTGCCAAGTTATAATGTTCTCAGAGTGAGGTCCCTATCCAGTCTCTCTCCCAAGAAGAAATACAACCCCTTTTTAGTCGGCAGATAAGTTGACCAAGGAGTTGAGGAACATCCCAGATGGTTTCGTTGAGGTTCGAGTCCAGTAACATTCAAATCTTGATGACGTCGAAGGTAGTGTCGGACGGTTGCTAGACGCCATCCATACACTTTGGAAGGAGGGTGGCATCGGCTTGTTGAGGGGTGGGGGCAGCCTCTAACCTCCACGGCGACAGTCCGCGCTCGCCTGCCAAGCCACGCACCCGCATCGAGACCAACGTCCACGACGACTTACGTCTAACGGGTCACCACAACTAAGTAAGCCTCAGCTCCTTCGTCGATCTATCCCCGTGTTAGGACGTACAATTTCCTGCGCTGATATTAGTGCAGGATGTACGGTTTTCCAGCGCCGTCACAATATGCACAGATATCCTTAAAAGTATATAATATGTTTCTGGTACATAATCAGTAGCCTTACTGTACACGGACACACGAGCTCACTACAAACGCGGGACTGCATATTACCTACCTGAAAAAAAGTGAACAATTACTTAAATTACAGATATTTGATGTCATATTCAGTTTCAAGCATCCTCTATAAAAAAAACGAGGTAGCCAAAAAACAAGTAACCGTATATTTTACAAAGCAATACGAAATGCCCACTGGGTTAACGTTTCATACTAGGCTTCAAGTTACCCACAACCCTTTTATTTACAATAAATGTAATTCCAAAATGTAAAATACTAAAATGTAAATATAGAACCAAGCACATTAATTTAACTATTTCTTACATTTCAGCAGGGTGATTTTCAACCTTGATTTTCGGTATATTTCTTCAGTAATCTATGAAGAATTAAATATTGTAAATGAAATGAAAATATTAAAACATTTTTGTTTCATACTCTATTAAAAATATTTACATTCCTTATCAGAATAAAATGTTTTATTAATTTTTATCTTTGTTTCGGTTATCATTTCTTGTGAATTTTTACGATTCTGCAGAAAGGCCCAACGCATTTGTTGTGCGCGCAAGCCTCGTCACAGAACTGTGGTAAAAAGTCTTTGCAGGACAAGATTCTAGTTTTTTACACTTCTGAAAATCAGTACGTTACAAGGCAGCTTTATTCGTTTCTGCTTGATCGCTGTAAATTTTGAACGTAATAACTGTTCACACATATTGTGATCGTTGGTTGCGAACGGAGTTGTTAGCAAAATAACATTTTGAGGACATTACAAGTTCCTTGAACCAACGATGTAATGACAGAAAATTTTCAGTACAGACATATATACGAGTTTGTATGAATGAAAATATAATATGAACTTCAGAGCTGTAAGTCGTGCAAGATAATAAATAATGCTTTAAAACAAAATAATTTCAGAAAGTATAAAAACCTGTACTGTGCGCCTGGATTAGTAAGTAAGCTATTTACAAGTCTGTTACTCAGCAAAATAAAATAAATTCAATCACCCCTAACTACGATCAGCGTTATCAAAGGATCTTCAGTTTGCTGAGTATGGTATAATGAAAAAAAATTTAAGTATTTTCTTTTATCTTCACGTCACGTTTCTTGATTATAAAGCTGATTTTTAACCACTCATTTACTATCTTGTTCTCATACGGAATACGAAGGTTCGACTAGTAGAACTGTCGGTTCGGCGAGGCGTTTTAAAAGTAACACTGGCACTCAGTGATTGCTACAAAAATAAAGAATCGTCTGAAATATATTTAATCTATATTTTATCATAGTAAACACTGCTATAGTCCATGCACGGTTACATCCAAATTTTTTGAAGCCCTGCCAAAGTTCTATTTCGGGTATATTCCTCCTACTCATACAAATAAACCTTAACCCAGTCTAGAAAATTATACCCAAGGAAAAAATTACACCAAAGGTACAACGTACCGTATTCATGCGCACCTAGTTTAATAATATTCTGAACAAGAACTATTTCTTATTAGGCATAACCAGCACACGTATATTCTCAATGTTCTTATTTTTATTAATTATAAAAAATAAAATATTTAATTTACACATTAAATATAAATAAATATTTAATTTAATAATAAAATAAGCTACTTTTATGTAAGCACAAGTATAAAACGCTTATGATACACGCACATTTAGGAAACAAACAAACACGTCATATATGGGGTGACTTTTTAAAGGTTTGATTCAAAACGTAGGAAGAAACCGAGAATATAACATATGTTCAAATTGTGTGTAATAATCTGCCTAAGACTACAGTGTTGGAGCAAAAATCGGGGTGTGTCTGTGTCAGAGATACGGTCGTGGGTTTTACTAAATACACCTGCGTCAGCGGGCAATGTTCTCCTTGGGATATGATAATGAAAAGAAAGTAACGAAATGAATCCTTGGCGTTTATGGCTCGCATTGACACAACTAGACGATGTCTTTCGTTCGGCACCAGAATCAGCACGCTAGCACATCAAAGCCGCAAGATGTACTGCTCGGAAATTCTCGCCCACTCCCGATATTTCCGCCAGTCGTCGCGAACCCCCACCCGCGCCTCACGCATGCGCGGTACCAACTCATATTCATCCTCAAATCATAGTCGTATACCCGTTCGAAGGAGACCGTGGTTATTAGACACCAAGTTATAGTGTCGACGTTGATCACCCGGCAAACGATACATCGCCGTTTCCGTCGGTGTCCATGTGTCCGTCTGATTTTAAAAATGTATTCACGCCAAAAACTGTTATGATTTTGATACGGCGAGAAACGTTTTTAGTGACGTAACTCCAGAGAATCAGCAAATCACGCGTTGACTGGGATAGCATTAAAAAAAAAAAAANAAAAAAAAAAAAAAATATGGCACACCTCAGTAAAATTTTGGTTAGTAAGTGAGACAAAGATGGCGGAGCCAAGTTGAAAATTTTGTATAAAATGATAGTTTGGATAGAACATAAACATATTTTGCTGCAACGCTTTCAGTAACTTGTGTTTACGACGCATAGCCGTTGTTCAAGGAAGTGTTGTATTACCACTTGATGATCTTCACACATCATTAGGGACAGGAAATTTTGCGTTTTACATGAGGTGTAGGCTAGACTCCTCACTGGCATGTATTTTCGAGTCCCAGCTTTCTGCTCATTGGCCGCTGCCCCTGTTTTACATCAGGCCACGTGTCACGTGATTTGGTGGTTGTTTCCTTATAGATCTGATATTGACTGGGATTTAACCTGGGCGTGTCTGATAAACTGTGATCCAATCGCAAACATAATAGAAATAAACATGTGTTTGAAGCCTAGCTTGTCGTAAAATTATTTTGCGAAATTTTCCAGTTCCTACATATCATATTGGTGTCTGTTTTAGAAATTTTAATGAATTTTCACTAGGAAAAGTTAATACTTCACGCAACTGTAACTATATAAATAAAAAATTGACGGTAAGAGTACATGGTGAAAATTCGCTGTACATTTTCATTAGCTGATGCTATGAACGATGTTTGTTTTTGTTTTATGTTGAGACAGCTTCAGGCTGTCTACATTCGAAGACTTGGCAGTGAAGCCAGTGTAATTAAATTTTGTAAAGTGGAATCGCGACACGGGATAAGCTTATATAATGTGTAACTGCTGTGGAGGTATTTGGTTACGTTCCGCAATATGTCGGCGGCCATTGTCTGCCAAACCAGTGCCAAGACAAGCCGAGCAGAGAGTGGGGCGCTCTCTACACAAGCACCCAAGACTCCCCACACAACGTGCGTTCGCTACTATTTTTATACTCCACTGTTTTTTTTTAATCCCAGCTGTCTGGGCAACTGTTGTACTGGAACTCTTTCTTTCTCTCCGGCCGTTCTAGGTGAGGCCGTCTATTCCCGGCGCATCTTCTCGCGTACGCGCGCAGCGTGTCCTTTGAAATTCACGCCCGTGATGGCTTTGTCCGACCGTCCGACTGCTTAACCTCACTTTGGGCGGCGAATAATAAAGTGAAGTTTGCTATTCGTTTGAATCGGCTGAGAAACTGTCGTACTAAGCATTTTATTAAACCACAAATTTATGAGTACGTGAAGTGTCTAATTTGAAATTGGTTTTTTTTTTAAATACAACCGGAATATTAACCAGAAATACCGACATTCAGGAACAAAATTAAGTCATGAATTTAATACTTAATCATGTCATTTTATTATGTTAAGTTTTCAAATATCGTGACAACGTAATTTATCATTCACAAAATTATATTTAACAAACATATGAAATCAAAAGTTTTAAGTAGGTAAACTAATTTTAAGGCCTACACAAATATGTTCCTTTGCGTAAAATCGGCTTCGTAAAGGTATTAGATATGCTAAAATAACTACGATATACGTATAAGGATTAAGTTCATCATATTCCAGCCTTTTCCTCTTTGTTTTGTGGTGTAGTATTTGCTTCGGAATTGTGTTGTACACATATTGTTATGTCTGTACTTACTTATACATTATAAAATATCTATTGATTCCGCAGCTTACCAAATTAATTTATTTCTGATCTTCTAAACGGATCTTAAGTATCTCATTTCGCTTGTATGTATTTTTTGTTTGTCTTTATTTTTAATTTTTAATGGTTAACTTCCACGTGGAATTGATACAATTTCTAGTGTTTTATAGAATTTCGTTTTTATTTTCATTCTATATTTTATATTTGAGTGTTATCTTTAATGTGCCGGACATAATTCAATTCAAAAAGTTAATTTAAATTGCCATTTTCTTTCATTTATGAGATATTTGCTACAAAGTAGTTATAATTAATTACGTGTTTTATTATATGATTGTCAATTATTATATTTGTTCGGACATGTAGCTTGCGTTAGAATGATATGGCTTTCAGTTTTTATAGAGGTAACAAATTTGCAGGTTTGACGAATTACTTAAGTAAGTACTAAATTTGCGTATTTTATTTTGAAGTTTTCTCACTATCTGTTACCACTGAATGAAAAGCCTACATTTATTTTAGGGTAAAAAAAATTATTGTTTTTTTATATGCTCAGCTTCCAGTAAACAAAACAGTTGTCATCTACATTTTTGTCTGCAGGCTCTAGTGTTAGGTCCATATTGAATAAATTCTGTAAGCGTTAGTATAGTTAGGTTATTATGAAAATATTTACTTCTATACGTTTGGGTATTTAAAAAACAGTATGGACACAAATATACACAAACAGTTTTAATGCAGGTTATCGCAAAGGTACATCGCAGAGATCAGTCGTCAACTAACGCACGAAATACCACTACACACGAAGCCGGTAGGTTGATGTGCAAGGCAAGAGACTCGAGTCGAAAAATAAAATACCCTGCGGTTGCAAAAGTCTGATTGGAAGACGAACTCAGCACGGGTCGATTGTGTAGGCCGATCAACGTAAAATCACTGCTCTTAAAATAACCTTTTTTCCGATAAAACATTCATCGTAGCCTTGGCTAGCGTGGAATAACGAATACAGGGAACCCTATGACGTAAATGAGACGTTATCATACTTAATCATATGAAATTGGGAACTGAAATATTGTCTGGAAAGAGGAGGAAGACTGGAATTTCCGGAAATAGTATGACAAGCCACAATCAAGAATTAAACTTTGCTTCCCACTACGCTCTTCACTTTCCGTCTGCACCCGGTTATTTATGAAGTACGTGTTTAGCGATAATGAAATCAACCTTCTTACTACGTGGAACTTCTTTTCGTACGATTTCGTAAGTTGTGGGAAAGTATACACAAAGATACTTTCCAGTAAACTAATTGTTATTTATAGTGACACCTACAAATTAAAAAAAAGAACTATTTAACTATCATGAAAACAGTTTTAATATTTTTAATCTTGTGCTCTACTATTGCCGTATAATTTATCAAGGCAGACCATAAATACAGAAGATTTTAAGCAAAATTATGGACGCTTAATTGGCGTACAAATAATTTGTTCCATGACAACCGGACGGAAGATATTGCGGACTGAGAACTGTAGCGTAAAAGAGAGCTGGAAACATTTTACGGGCCAAATAAGAGAGAGGGAAGAGAGACAAATAATCCGAGAACAGTGGGACGGACAAATATGAAAATAAATATAAGCAGGACGAGGAAAAATGTTCTAGAAAACTAAATATGATTTTAACAAGTATAGATAGCACTAAATTAACCAAAAAATAAAGAAACTTCAGAAAGTGATATCGTTAACTGAGAATAATTTGACAGTTTCTGAACAAAATGTAATACATATTGAGTACTTACACAAGTTTATGTTGTAAAGGAAACACGTGTACCACTGCAACGAAAGCACGAAAAGTTCGTATTTTCAAAACTATAAATAAACAAATATTGATCAAAGTGTAAAAATTTCCAAAGTAATAAGTTTATTGAGTACTGCCTAAAAGGTATTATCTAACGTCTTGTGAAAATTTAGTTAATTTGTTGAATTTGTTTTTCCGGAAAGGGTGGAGTAGAAATAAATTAAAAAGAAAAAAGGTTCAACAAAGATACTATGGTACACTTAATTAGTCAGNCGGAAAGGGTGGAGTAGAAATAAATTAAAAAGAAAAAAGGTTCAACAAAGATACTATGGTACACTTAATTAGTCAGATCAAAGATTCGGTAAAGTGAAGAAAAGAAAACTTTTCGATATATTATAAGCCAAGAATGTTTCCCTAAAAATTATATATTTTAGTAATTTAAATCATGTATGAAGTACCGTATATAATAATAACTGGTACTGAGGAGTCGAGAAAAATTAATTTAGGTCTTCTACAAGGGGTGCAAAATACCACATGTATGTATATATATATATATATATATATATATATATATATAAATATAAATAAATATATATATACACACACACACAGACAGGATGTTTTTAACAACACCGGCAAACTGCAGCAGTTATTCCTTGCAAAAACGTAAGTACAAAATTTACATAGCAGTCTTTTCTTAAGTGGTAATTTTAAGGGAGCTATGCGCCCCCAAAAATCGAGTTTTGAAATGCTTTCAGTTCAAAATATCAAAAATTACTTGCGATTAAATAAAAATTCGGTGAATAATGATTTGTATAATAGAGATCTTACACCTGTGAAAACGCGAATGGTAATATCATATCCTTTCATTAAGTAAATGGATGTCACCATCCTATGTTCGGATGAATCTTTGCAACATTAATCTGTAAACTATTTGCTAATACAAATTATGAATCAGCATGTTTAAATTTACAGAAAAGGTCTGTGTCAGAATACTCTCAAGTGAACCGTTCTCGAGAAATCCATGCTGAGGTTCCAAAACAGAAGATGAGTGGCCTGATATTTTGACAACACACAATAAACAAGACCTGTGACTGAACGATACACGAGAGAAAAACGAAAAGCGCTCGCTGTATTTTAAACGTGCGCAGAGTCGTGTGATAGATGTGAGTCCATGTGAGTTGCTTTAACGACAGATAATTGCACGTTGATGTACTGTACAGAACCAAGGGTGCACACTAGTAAATAAGTGGTAATGTACTGTGACAGCAAAAAGAACACAGGACAGATAACACTGTAGTGAAGGAATGTATTAAAACATCACAAACACCTGCAATTACAGTAAGCTCACTAATCACACTGTTGACAAGAACTGTTCGAACGTCTTACCATGGACTTGAAGAGAGGCACTGCGCGTTGCCTACCTGTCTGGTTACTCTCCGTCTGTTTTGAAATGTCTGCGTCGATTTCTCTAAAACGGTTCGCCTGATGGTGTTCCAACAATATCAGCTTTCCTATTAATTTAGACGTGCTGATTCATAACTTGTCTTTTCAAATATTTTACAACTTGATGCTATAAAATTTCATGCGAACATAAGGTGGCAACCCCCATTTAGGAACTTAATGAAGGGGNTATTTTACAACTTGATGCTATAAAATTTCATGCGAACATAAGGTGGCAACCCCCATTTAGGAACTTAATGAAGGGAATGATTATCATTCGCAATTTCAGAGGTATAATATATCTGCTATACAGATCACTATTCATCGATTTATTTCATCACTTGCACATATTCTCTGGTATTTCTAACTAAAATAATATACAAACTCGATTTGTAGTGGCCCATACTGTAGGTCCCTTAGTACCCCTTAAGGGGAAGTGGTAGGCCTACATTTTGACATATTTTCGTAAGGAATGCCTTTCCAGAGTTTGTCATCAAAACAATATCCTGATATATATATATATATATATGTATGTATATATATATATGTATATATATATCATAGGAGATATGAGCCCTTAAAAATTTAGATTTCAAACTACATTTTTGCAAAATATTACAAATTAGAGAAATTATATTACAATATATATAATATTATATTCTTAGAACATTGCTTTGTGTTATCGGGACCTCAAATCTAAGAGCAGACTCGATTAATACCTCCCCCGTAATGAAAGTAAAAGCGGTGGCCACCCTGTTTTTGCAGGCAATATTTTTACCATCAAGAGTAAGGAACCTTTAAAAATCAGTTTAGGTAGAAAGAGTCGGACATACTTCCCATTTGATTTTGCATAATGTTTCAGCTCACTGGTGTTTTTTGTCAGCCAAATTATACCACACACATTCACGCACGCGCGCGCACACAAAAACGCATACATAGGATGATTCACATCACCCGTATCACCCGTTTTTCTTGGATACAACACGGCACCGGGGTTCGCGAAAAAATTGTGATAACTATACCCTATATGAATCATCGATTGGTAGTAACTCCATTCCCCCTAACATACCGTTGGCAGGGGTACGGGGGCTGAGTTTTCAAATTGCAAATGCGAAAAGGGGTCAAATATGCTATCGTTGGATAGATCGTCTAAAAGGATAAAACATTTACTAAGACAGTTGTTTTCTGACGTGCATAGTTTACGCACAATAAAATAAAACATGTAAGCATATGGTTTGTGACGTGGGTAGTTTACGCACAATGAAAGTGAACGAAAATTATTGTTATTCTTACTACAATAAAAATAAAATCAACGAAACACATTTTTCTGGCGTGCATACATAGTTTACGTAAAATCAAAAGGACGTTTGCTGTACTGTATATACTGGTATTGTGAGAGAGAACTACCATGAACTGGGAACACTCATTCGCACACAGCATTTTTCATAAGTGTTCTAAATGTCGACCACCCTGCATCAGACACGACTCTGCTCTCCTTATTACGTTCGCAGTTGCTCGGTGGACCTCAGCACAGCTGAAAGATCCACATGCTGCTCTGATTATGTATTTCATGCCATCCCTCGTCGTTGGACGCACGCGGCAGACGATGTCTTTTATTCTCCCCCACAAAAAGAAGTCATTTGGGGACAAATCTGGAGAAAGTGGTGGCCAAGCTACAGGAACCATTCGTCCAATCCACCGTCTGCGGAATAACCGTCAGCAACTAGCAGAGCTCTGAGTGAAAAGTGAGCAGGACAGCCATCCTGTTGAAGCCACAGAGTCAATCACAGCGCGAGAGGGACATCTTCGATCGGCTGATAGCCGAGTGATGGACGCGCTGTGGGTATCTCTCTGCGTACAAACGGGCAGCAGATCTACAGTTCCGACGGCATTCTCCTAGTATCACCAGCATGTCAAATGCTTCTTCGTTTGTAAACGGCATTCCATTCAGAAAGAAACACCACAGACAGACAATGTCTGGCACTGAAACAAAATACACGATTGATGGTTACAATGTAAACCGAATACTGTCAGAATGAACGAACTTTCGATTGTCAGTTAACTTTCATGCAAAACCTGCAGTTCCTGTAAGTGGTAGATGGCGTATCTGCTTACTGCGTATTACTGCATTATTCTTCGCGTTTGTTCGGAAACAGTCTAATACCTACTGCACGAGTCTATGCAGTAAGGCACACAGGTCACTCACTGTTAGTACCAAAGCGAGTCTCACACTCCAACAGGAAATGCCGTAATGGCGTACATTGTGTATTTGACGTGCACAGTTTACGCACAACAAAAGTGGATAAACGTAGCTGTTATTATTAGACTGTTTTCTAACAAAAGCGAAGAATAAGGCAGGACTAAGCAGCAAGCAGTTAAACCATCTGCCACTTACAGGAACTGCAGGTTTTGCATGGAAGTTAACTGACAATCGAAAGTTCGTTCATTCAGACAACCATTCGTTTTACATTGCATGAAATACAGAATCAGACCAGCATGTGGTTCTCTCATCAGTGCTGAGTTCCGTCGAGCATCCGCGAACGTAAGACGGAGAGCAGAGTCGTGTCTGATACAGGATGGTCGACATTTAGAACACTTATGAAGAATGATGTGTGCAAATGAGTGTTCCCTGTTCCCAGTTCACGGTAGTTCTCTAACACCATACCGGTATTTACAGTACACCCGAAGTCCTTTTTATTGTACCTAAACTAGGTATGCAAGTCAGAAAAACAACATGTTTCGTCGATTTACTTTTTATTGAAGTAAGAAAAACACGTTTGCGATCATTAGTCATTGTGCGTAAACTACGCACGTCAGAAAACACATGCCTACATGACTGATTTTATTGTGCGTAAATTATGCACATCTTTGTAAATGTTGTTTCATTTTAGACAATCTATCCAACGATACATTGTACGACCCACATTCCTATTCGCCATTTCAAAGCTCATCCCCCATACCCCTACCAAAGGTATGTTTGGGGGGATGGGATTACTACCAATCGATGCTTCATATGAGGTATAATTATCCAAATTTTTTCACAAACCCCCGGTGACGTGTTGTTTCCGAGAACAAGGATTGATACGGGTGCTGTGAATCATCCTGTATATTTATATTTATATGTGTACATATACACATAAAATATAAAGAGAGTNTTGATACGGGTGCTGTGAATCATCCTGTATATTTATATTTATATGTGTACATATACACATAAAATATAAAGAGAGTGGTCCTGAACTACAGGTACAAACGCCTGTGAGGTAATTCCCTGTGCAAAATGGGATGGAAAACATTATACGAACAATGTTGTATAGTAACTTGTAAGAGAGGGAGCCACCTTTGAAAATCGATATTTCAAATGGGTCTACCGAAAAATAATGAAACCTACATGAGATGAAAGACCCATTATGTGAAAAATGTTTTCTTTAACCAAGACCAGTAACATGCGAACAGTTGTGGCGTACTATCATCCCCTACATTGAGACACTAAGGTGTGGTATGTTATTATCCTACAATGTGTCTCAATGTAGGGGATGATAGCACTCCACAACTGTTCTCGGGTTTCAGGTCTTTGTTAAAGAAAACATNGACACTAAGGTGTGGTATGTTATTATCCTACAATGTGTCTCAATGTAGGGGATGATAGCACTCCACAACTGTTCTCAGGTTTCAGGTCTTTGTTAAAGAAAACATTATTCACAGAACGGGTCTTTCATAACATGTAGGTTTCATTATTTTCCGGTAGAACCATTTGAAATATCGATTTTCAAGGGTGGCTACCTCCCTTAGAATATACTGTACGACATTGTTCGTATNTGGGTCTTTCATAACATGTAGGTTTCATTATTTTCCGGTAGAACCATTTGAAATATCGATTTTGAAGGGTGGCTACCTCCCTTAGAAGATACTGTACGACATTGTTCGTATAATGTTTTCTATCCTATTTTGCGTAGGGAATAAATAGCCTCGCAGCGTTTGTACTTGTAGTTCAGTACCATCCTAAACATGTGTGTATATATATGTATATATATACATATGTATATATATATACACATATATATAATCATACATATATGTACATATATATGTGTATATATAGAAGAAGTGCGCCAAACGCGGACCCCTGTCCCTAGAGTAGACCTCCTCTCTAAAAGGTGCTACATGCTTCTGACTTCTAGCGGCGAGCACGTGAACTACTGAGGACGGACGCAGTGGGGATAGGGAATAAGCCTCGCCTGTCTACCGCACGGCCGTAAATGGTAGCGTTGGTTTGGTGATTTTCGATGTTTCAAAGTTTTCTCGAGGGGTTTTTGAAGCGTTACCATCGTGTAAGTTAGTGAATGTCTTGTGTAAAATAGCAATATATACTAATTGTTAATAATGATTTATGGTTTTAGTTGAGTGTGGAAAACATGGCGGGTGCCTAGAGTGGACCCCTCTCGTGTTCCTTGAGTGGACTCCAGTGGTGTGTATTCCATAGACTCCATAGGCAAGCACTGCTGACCAGAAAAAATTATGTCAGACATTTTAAATAATAACTTTACATAATTGGCCACAGCTTCTAAATGTTCCCTCTTTTTTCTTGTATTTATACTTGACCGCATACTGTGTTTTCGTTTCTCTTATTTCACCAGTGGATTTTCTTGGACTGGGTGAAGACCCTACTGAGGAAGATGCTGAATGTATGTTTTGCAGCCAGCTATGGTCAAGTGATACAAGCGGAGAACAGTGGGGTGAAGTGCATAATGTGTAGTGAACGGGCCCATGTGGAGTGTTCAGGGGTGGAAAAAGACAATTACGTATGTGATTTTTGTGCATAATTAACTACTTTTTAAGAAAATTGAAGAAACATTGGAAAAATGAGGAGTCCACTTTAAGACAAAAATAGGGCGTCCACTCATGGATCAATTTTTCTCAAACGCAATAATGACATGTTTAAAAAAAAAAACTAGAAATTGTATAGAAACGTTTTTAACATTCTTTTTATTTTCAAATTCTGATGAACAGATATTTGTTTGTTTTTGTTTTGCTTTTATATTAATAATGTTGGAATTAATAAGTGTTTAATTGGTTAAAAGCAAACCGGGGGTCCATTTATGGCGCCACAATATGTGAACTCTTTCTGGAATAAAATAACAGAGTGACAGTACATATCCTATTTGAACATATGGTCCTTACCACTTTATGATTGGACATATGGTCCTTGCCAAGTTATTACAGTGGTTTTCTGCAGGTGATCAATTTATAAAGAACCGCATGTCTGCTACAACTTACTTACAACTTGCCAGTTTCCCATGACATAAGTTATGGGCCTTTTGTGGGAAAAATGCAATCAGATAAAAAATTTATGTAAAAGACAGAATAATTTAACAGGTAGTTACTTAAACTACATAGGGTGAAATATTTCATTTAAAAGTAGCATAGGTATCTTACACAGAACAGAAAATTCTGATTTAATAAACATTACCATAAAATGAGGTTAAAGTAAATAGTGTGGAAAGAAACACTATTAATTTTCCAGATTAATGTTTATGCTTATCTGCTGTACTATTTTGAAGTTAAACGTGACTATTTAAAAAAATGCAACAAGAATCTATAGTACGGAATTGAAGTGTTTCGAACATGTAGGAGGATATACCCAACTTGATATGAGAAATCAGAGTACTGGTATGATTATCATCATTTAATAAAGAGACTGTCAATTATAGAAGTAGATGGAAGAGTATTTAACAACATCAATTTTGCAGGCTCCCTAAAATCATGCGCAAGTATAGACCCGTGGAAGTATTAGTAGTGGAAGGCCTTTAACCAGATGGAATGACATATTTTTTACAAGTATTATAAATAGGCTGAAGCCTTATACGCAAAGAAGAAAATCAGGAATGTTCTGTGGGTACAATATTTTGTGGGATAATTTAATTTTAATAACTACATAGAGATTCTTTGTAATTGTAATGCCGAGCTTCTGAAAGACAATTTAATGGTATAACCAGTACAGTAAGGTTGACCAGCTTGTATAAAAACACATCCATCAGCAACAGGGTAGGATAAAAAGCCATTATATTTTTCCTCTTTCGAAAAGTGCCGGTAGTCAAATAACGACGTGCCGTGGAAATACAACAATATTCGCAGTTTTCAGAACTGGACAAATTGATTTCTTATACTATAACGCTATCACCAGGGTAGTAAAGCTTTTATTTTTTAAAAGATTATTCGTATCGAAAACGTTTGTATGATTCTTGTAACCTAAACTTATTTCTATTTGTGCGTTTACAAGGCGAAATTTTCGAAAGAAATTTAATTTAACTAATATAATAATATCGATATTAAATGACGGGCTTCCAAATTATTAACCTGACCCACAAAAACGAAATCCGCTTGTTGTAGCTGCACGAGGCAATGTTAAATCGCGCGATGAGGCGGGCATTACAGGGTGGAGCGGCTGTTGCACTTGTGCCGGAAACAAGTCTGTGGCTCGAGGACAACCTGAAGTGATAGCGAGAATAGGGCTAGTTGTCGCGAAAAAGCGTCGTATTGCGGAGTCTTAAAATCAAAACAGAGGTCTAAGAATTTGGAGGACGATATAGTCGTTTATCTTCAACAAGAATGTATGTGTCCTATGAATGCCGTATAGCTAAAAGTACGTAATTTTAAGCGTGTCCGAGATCTATATAGAGTCAGAAGAGCGCTAAGAGTGACAAAGGCATGCATATCACATGACAAATCGCCTCTACGCACAAAACAATGAAATGTCGCGCACTCTTTTCGTTGGTAGGCCATGTGGCGCAGCGGCTAGAGCGCTTGCCTTGCACCTAGGCGAACCGGGTTCGATCCCCGACCGGGTCGTTTCCGGGTTTTCACACGTGGGAATCGTGCCGGACGATGCCGCTGGTCAGCGAGTATACCAGGAGATCCCTCGTTTTTCTCACCCTTGCCTTCCACCGCTGCTCTATTCTCACCTCGCTTTACCCTCATCGGCTCTCAAAACCTTTGGTATTAAGAATTACTCTAACATCTACACTCCACTCTTTTTGCTGGTACCGCGCCTCCGTGGTACTTTAACCAGAAACCATTTATTTTCAATGAGTAATCATAAAATAGGATTGTACTCTACATTTGATTTCAAAACGTCCATCAAAGCTATTTTCCTTCTCAAAAAAATTAGCTTTGCAGAAGGATGGGAACTACTTTTAACAGTTGTATTCATTAGTTTAACGTTCCTCAGACGCTGGTCATAAGTACGAACAACTTAAATTTAAATGAAACGTTGTTTACTGAATATCTGTACATCTTTTAGCGGCTTTGGCAGGAATCCAACTTAAATTGGGCTCTGTCCCAGAAGATATCGTGCTGCAGNTCTATCCTATTTTGCGTAGGGAATAAATAGCCTCGCAGCGTTTGTACTTGTAGTTCAGTACCATCCTAAACATGTATATATAATCATACATATATGTACATATATATGTGTATATATAGAAGAAGTGCACCAAACGCTGACCCCTGTCCCTAGAGTAGACCTCCTCTCTAAAAGGTGCTATATGCTTCTGACATCTAACGGCGAGCACGTGAACTACTGAGGACGGACGCAGTGGGGATAGGTAATAAGCCTCGCCTGTCTGCCACACGGCCTGTAAATGATAGCGTTGGTTTGGTGATTTTCGATGTCTCAAAGTTTTCTCGAGGGGTTTTTGAAGCGTTACCATCGTGTAAGTTAGTGCATGTCTTGTGTAAAATAGCAATATATGCAAACTGTCAATAATGATTTACGGTTTTAGTTGAGTGTGGTTTGGCAAAACGAAAACATGGCGGGTGCCTAGAGTGGACCCCTATAGTGTTCCTTGAGTGGACCCCAGTGGTGTGTATTCTTTAGACTCCATAGGCAAGCACTGCCGACCAAAAAAAATTATGTCAGACATTTTATATACGAACTTTATATTATTGGCCACAGCTTCTAAATGTTCCCTCTTTTTTCTTGTATTTATACTTGCCCGCATGCTGTGTTTTCGTTTCTCTTATTTCACCAGTGGATTTTCTTGAACTGGGTGGGGACGCTACTGAGAAAGATGCTGAATGCATGTTTTGCAGCCAGCTATGATCAAGTGATAAAAGCGGAGAACAGTGGGTGAAGTGCATAATGTGTAGTGAACGGGCCCATGTGGAGTGTTCAGGGGATGGAAAAAGACAATTACGTATGTGATTTTTGTGCATGATTAACTACTATTTAAGAAAATTGAAGAAACATTGGGAAAATGAGGGGTCTACTTTATGACAAAAATAGGGCGTCCACTCATGGATCACTTTTTCTCAAACGCCAATAATGGCATGTTTAAAAAAAAATTAAAAATTGTATAGAAACGTTTTTAACAAAGAAAAATAAAAGTTTAAGACTACTTGTCTATAAACAAACAAAAACAATTGCTTTTATATTAATAATGTTGGACTTAAAAAGTGGTTAATTGGCCAAAAGCAAACGGGAGGTCCACTTATGGCGCCACTATATTTGAATTCTTTCTGGAATGAAATAACAGACTGACAGTGTATATCATATTTGAACATATGGTCCTTACCACGTTATGATTGGACATATGGTCCTTACCAAGTTATTACAGTGGTTTTCTGCAGGTGATCAGTTTATAAAGAACTGCATGTCTGCTGCAATTTACACCTTACTTACAACTTGCCAGTTTCCCATGACATAAGTTATGAGCCTTTTGTGGGAAAAATGCAATCAGATAAAACATGTATGTACAAGATAGAATAATTTAACAGGTAGTTACTTAAACTACATAGGGTGAAATATTGAATTTAAAAGTAGCATAGGTATCTTACACAGAACAGAAAATTCTGATTTAATAAACATTACCATAAAATGAGGTTAAAGTAAATAGTGTGGAAAGAAACACTATTAATTTTCCAGATTAATGCTTATGCTTATCTGCTGTACTATGTTGAAGTGAAACGTGGCTATTAAAATAAAATGCAACAAGAATCCATAGTATGGCATTGAAGTGTTTCAAACATGTAGCAGGATATACCAAATTTAATATGAGAAATCAGAGTACTCGTATGATTATTATCATTTAATGAAGATACTATCAATTATAGAAGTAGATGGAAGAGTATTTAACAACATCAATTTTGCAGGCTCCCTAAAACCATGCGCAAGTATAGACCCGTGGAAGTATTAGTAATGGAAGGCCTTTAACCAGATGGAATGACATAATTTTTACAAGTATTCTAAATAGGCTGAAGCCTTATACGCAAAGAAGAAAATCAGGAATGTTCTGTGGGTACAATATTTTGTGGGATCATTGAATTTTAATAACTACATAGAGATTCTTTTTAATTGTAATTCCGAGCTGCTGAAAGACAATTGAATGGTATAACCCGTATCGTAAGGTTGACCAGCTTGTATAAAAATACATCCATCAGCAACAGGGTAGGATAAAAAGCCATTATATTTTTCCTCTTTCGAAAAGTGTCGGTAGTCAAATAACGACGTGCCGTGGAAATACAACAATATTCGCAGTTTTCAGAACTGGACAAATTGATTTCTTATACTATAACGCTATCACCAGGGTAGTAAAGCTTTTATTTTTTAAAAGATTAATCGTATCGAAAACGTTTGTATGATTCTTGTAACCTAAACTTATTTCTATTTGTGCGTTTACAAGGCGAAATTTTCGAAAGAAATTTAATTTAACTAATATAATAATATCGACATTTAAATAAGGCTCTAATTTGATTACCGAGGCTATTAAATGACGGGCTTCCAAATTATTAACCTGACCCACAAAAACGAAATCCGCTTGTTGTAGCTGCACGAGGCAATGTTAAATCGCGCGATGAGGCGGGCATTACAGGGTGGAGCGGCTGTTGCACTTGTGCCGGAAACAAGCCTGCGGCTCGAGGACAACCTGAAGTGATAGCGAGAATAGGGCTAGTTGTCGCGAAAAAGCGTCGTGTTGCCGAGTCGTAAAATCAAAACAGAGGCCTAAGCATTTGGAATGACGATAGAGTCGTTGATCTTCAACAAGAATGTATGTGTCCTATGGATGCCGTATAGCTAAAAGTACGTAATTTTAAGCGTGTCCGAGATCTATATAGAGTCAGAAGAGCGCTAAGAGTGACAAAGGCATGCATATCACATGACAAATCGCCTCTACGCACAAAACAATGAAATGTCGCGCACTCTTTTCGTTGGTAGGCCATGTGGCGCAGCGGCTAGAGCGCTTGCCTTGCACCAAGGCGAACCGGGTTCGATTCCCGACTGGGTCGCTTCCGGGCTTTCACACGTGGGAATCGTGCCGGACGATGCCGCTGGTCAGCGGGTATACCAGGAGATTCCTCGTTTTTCTCACCCTTGCCTTCCGCCGCTGCTCTATTCTCACCTCGCTTTACCCTCATCGGCTCTCAAGACCTTTGGTATTAAGAATTACTCTAACATCTACACTCCACTCTTTTTGCTGGTACCGCGCCTCCGTGGTACTTTAACCAGAAACCATTTATTTTCAATGAGTAATCATAAAATAGGATCGTACTCTACATTTGATTTCAAAACGTCCATCAAAGCTATTTTCTTTCTCAAAAAAATTAGCTTTGCAGAAGGATGGGGACTACTTTTAACAGTTGTATCCATTAGTTTAACGTTCCTCAGACGCTGGTCATAAGTACGAACAACTTAAATTTAAATGAAACGTTGTTTACTGAAGATCTGTACATCTTTTAGCGGCTTTGGCAGGAATCCAACTTAAATTGGGCTCTGTCCCAGAAGATATCGTGCTGCAGGCTGGCCCGTATTGCACCGTTCGCCTAGGAAGGCAGTGCAAGTTAATGAGCCAAACCAAAACGTTCACACTGATGTAACAAAACTGTCTGTAATAAAGTCAACTTGCCACGCACGCATGTAGTATTTTCCCATTTTCTTTCTCCTGTCAAGACAGAGAGCGGTTCCCGCACAACCTAATGGAAGGCAGACTGCAACTGAAAAGGACAGCAACCAAACAAAAAATTATAGAGAAATATTTCTAGTGAAGCATTGAATTTTCTTCCTAGTTAAATATGTCAAAAACGACGTGAACCGCAAGAATAAGCAAAATATTTTAAAATTTTGCCCTTAATACCTGCTGTTTTTACCGTGAAAAATAATTGGCTAGATGGATCACAACGGGACGAATCTTTTGGATCAGTGGGCTGGATAATAAATCAAAACTGTCGGACCCCAACGCACGAATGTAGTGGCCATGAAGAAATTATTCCCGTTTCACAAATCGCACGCAAATCTTTACGTCACTTGAAAATTTCAGATTAAAAACTTTTATTTATCCTACGAACAAAAAAAGTGGTTATCTTAGGAAATTTAACAAACTTATTTTTAAATTTTAAGTGATTCACAGAGAGAATAATTCCTTTTGTTGCTGAGATTTGTGTAGTGTGCACTGAGAGTGTTCACTACGTTCGTTTCTTTCTGGAACTGTTCCCATTTAATACGATAATCAAATAACGTGGGTGGTCCATAAGCAGAATTATATAATCATTATTATAAATAAGAGACTTCAATAAATGTTGCCCAAATAACGTAAGGCGAAGTACACCTGTGGAAAAATATCTGCGCTTATAATTCAGTGGTTGCTGGATCAAAGCTTGGTGCCAGTAAGAAAAGCGTTTTTTTTTTTTTGTGAGTATAGCTCGCAATATATATATGGTTTTCCTTCTTTATTATTCATTCATTACAATTATTTTAATGAGGCCAATAAAAATAATTTTCCCAACATTGTAAGCTAAAGTATAATGCTGTAATTAGTAATATTACTAATACACATCATTTAAGTGCTCCTGCATTTTTTTTTAGCAAAAAAATCTTTTTTTTTGGTCAGACATTTTTTTTGGGCAACAGGGAATCCAACGATTTTTCTGGAAAAATAAGCAGAATAAAACGGTATAAAATTTAATTCTCACCATGACTTTCATTCTTTACATTTTGCAACATGCTCATGATTCTTTGCACAGGNGGTCAGACATTTTTTTTGGGCAACAGGGAATCCAACGATTTTTCTGGAAAAATAAGCAGAATGAAACGGTATAAAATTTAATTCTCACCATGACTTTCATTCTTTACATTTTGCAACATGCTCATGATTCTTTGCACAGGTGGGAATTATAGTAGTTGGTTGTAAAATTATGCTGGAAAATTATGTTTTGACTATTTCGTCGACACGCGAGGATATAAGTTTGTATAATAAAATAAATACCTATACTTTCTGTAAATGTCGGATCATTGCAGTTACTACAAACTTTGTTCCATTCCGTTTGATTGGCAGGCAGATTTTATCGAAAAGCCATTTATAATTTACATTATAATTGGAATAATTGGAATCCACATTATTATTGAAAACGTTGTTTTCGCTTCTGGGAAAATAAATTATTGTAAAATTATTAATTAAATGCAACCAAAACATACAGAATAATTAAAAAGATCTTATTTTAAGCTGAGGCCAGGAAGAATTTACCCTACACCAAAGGGACTACGCACCGCATTCATGCGCACTCAGCTCAGCTAAAACATATTTTGCATGAGAACTATTTATTTGTAGGCATTTCGAACACACCTATTATCTCTCCATAGTTATTTGTATCGATTATAAATTAAATATTATAATTTATAGACAAACATAAGTTAAAGTTTAATTTTACCAAAAATAAGATACCTATGTGTTAACAGAATTAAAAATGGCTTGTGATACATGACGTTTTTAAGAAACAACCGAACATGTCATACATGATGTTATTTTGCAAAAGTTTAATTCAAAAAGTGTGAATTAACCGCGAATTAAAGATAGTAAAATTTTTCGTGCCTAACTGTTTCGCATTCACACTTTATAGGCTTTATAATAAAGTGACAGAATCTGTTTCAATGCATATTTTACACATTTTGGAATAATGCAATATTGCAGAAAAGTATATCCTAAACAGGGCTTTTAAAAGTACGCGAACAGCACACAGTATATCACATATTACTGCCCAGGTGCCTTTTACTACATTATAGAATAAATTAAATGTAAATTGTAAACATGACCAAGTCGTGAGGAAAAGAAGAAAAGAAACCGAGTCTGAGGTGAGATTATTTCAAAAAGTAAATTCAAAAGCGGCCCCTAGAGGCTCCACTGAAAGTAATTTACAAGAAACTATCAACGTTAAAATTGCGTTTATTCCGTATGCGCTACATATGCAAATGTTCTGTTGTGACTAAACGTTTATTAATACACTTGTTCTGAAGCCTATTATTTTATTCCTGCTTAGTACGAAAACACAATTTACAGGACAAATAATAATTATGGTACACCCAAGATTATGAATGTGATATATCGCTTCTCTAGGCATATGCACTACCGCCTCCAAGAAGATCATTATAAGAAATTCAGCTAAGATTTACATCACCATGTTTAACTTTATCTCCACTCACGAGAGCGTATATAAAACGACTCGTTCGTGCGCAACCTTCACTTGTTTCAACGGCCAAGGAAGCCAGTATAAAAATTTTTTGCCCTTGGGTGTGCCTTCGGGGAGGGATTTAATCAGCGGCGGTTAGCAGGGTGCTTGGCCGGTTTATTGCCAGCGGACTATAAACAAATGTCTCTGTCTCCATGGCAACGGATGAAGTCACCACCACGCCTCGTCAAATGTTTGGTTTTGCGCCCCCTCCTCCCCCCCTCCCAGACCTCATAGGTCTAGCCGCACCCACCACGCGTTTGTCTTAGACTGAGGCTGCCTTCACGCAACCATACGTATCGCAGTGGCTTGTATAAGTGATAGGCAGGATCGAATTTTTTGTATTGGAATACTTGCAAGAATCGAGAATTTTCGCTCGCTGATTGAATTCGAGAACTGAGAAGTTCTGTGGCGGTATTCGTCTATTCGAATACGTGATTTGAATGTTTTTTTCTTTCTTTCTTTTTTTTTGTGAACGCTCTGCTTTTATTTGCATTATTATATTAAGATAATAAATTCAGCAGAGGATCGGTGAATGCCGAGCCTAGATAACTGCACAACAGATTTCAAAACTTTGTACGTAATATAAATGGACCACAAAACACATGGGAAGACTTGGGCTTCAGCAAAATGACTATCAAATTTGATAAATACAATTATGCCTTCGAACAGTCAAGAAAAAACGTGGAACGAACGAAGAAAAATTTGCATGAGAATTCGAGTACTCGCATAAGACGTGTGCGAGAACTTGCGAACTGATAAATCACTCTGCTAAATCACTCAGATAAAAGTATTTGTTCGAGATATCTCGATAATTCATAGGAATCGAATTCTTTAAAATTTTGAACTCCAACACTCCCATCACTACCTTACGTACGATGGTACTCTTATAGGCTGTTCACGGATAATTGAGCACTTTTGAAAGACCTGCTTGAGATCTAATTTTCTCCTTATTTTGTATTCTTACACCACATGTACAATTTGCATTGCCTTGCGACTAGTAACTTTATTAATGCGTCAGTCAATGTGAAAACGTCAAAGTGTTACGAAGATAATATGTTAAAAGCATGCATATATGTACCCTAATGTTTATAAACTTAACAACACCAACTCAATTTGCCATAGATTTAAACATTACACTGGCAATACAANATGTACCCTAATGTTTATAAACTTAACAACACCAACTCAATTTGCCATAGATTTAAACATTACACTGGCAATACAAACTCCAATTCTTCGAACTATTTTATTTAATTTGATGCGAACTTAACTGGTAGCCTGCATGCCAGTTGTGTAAGGTAGCATATATACAGTTAAAAGGCGGTAATATTTTTTTTTTAATGTTGATTTCAAAAGTGTTTACTTTATTGTGAACATACTACATAAATAATATGATTTTCAGGTAANTTTTTTTTTAATGTTGATTTCAAAAGTGTTTACTTTATTGTGAACATACTACATAAATAATATGATTTTCAGGTAAAAGAGTACGTTTTAAGACAAATTTTGAAAAATTAAATAATACCAGAAACTCCTTATTATTAGAAGATAAACACTAGCTGAAGTATTTTATTTGAGGTAACATTGGCAGCGTATCGAGAGCAGAGTTTTCTTGTCCTTTTATAAGCATAACGTTCTAAATAGCTGAAAATGATTTATTTTTAATTTTATTACGTTAAAGCAAGAATAGGAGAAATAGCAATACAGATATATTTTTAAAAAATGTCTCATTGTCGTTTGCTCGACGAACGGAATTGATTTATTAGCTTAATAATGATGTTAATCACATGCAAACAATATGTAGTCCATTCCCGGATTCTTCACACTTTTTGAATCAGACCTTTGTAAAATCCCCCCCATGTTATGACGTGTTTCGTAGTTTTCTTAATATGCCAAATATAATAAGCGTCTTGCACTGCTGCTAAAACNTCCTTTTATAAGCATAACGTTCTAAATAGCTGAAAATGATTTATTTTTAATTTTATTACGTTAAAGCAAGAATAGAAGAAATAGCAATACAGATATATTTTAAAAAAATGTCTCATTGTCGTTTGCTCGACGAACGGAATTGATTTATTAGCTTAATAATGATGTTAATCACATGCAAACAATATGTAGTCCATTCCCGGATTCTTCACACTTTTTGAATCAGACCTTTGTAAAATCCCCCCATGTTATGACGTGTTTCGTAGTTTTCTTAATATGCCAAATATAATAAGCGTCTTGCACTGCTGCTAAAACNCCCCCCATGTTATGACGTGTTTCGTAGTTTTCTTAATATGCCAAATATAATAAGCGTCTTGCACTGCTGCTAAAACAAAAGTATTTAGTTGTTGGTTAAACTGGGCTTGTACTTTTTTTTTAATCCATAAATTCTATTGTTCGATTTACAGTTAAATTGAATGAAAACAGGGAGAATATAGGTGTGTTGGCAATACCTCATAAAAAATTATTATTATTACACTGAGTGCGCACGAATGCGGTGTGTTGTCCCTTTGGTGCAGTTCCCTAGACTTCGTTAAGCTTTGCTTGCATGGGGCGTAGGAATATTTGGAAAGTAGAACTTAGCAGGACAACTGAAAAGTTTTAAGTAGCCGTGAATGGACTATACGACACCTCCAGCTACACAGTAAATGGCACAAGGGCTTTCTGTTATTGTGACCTTTAATGAGTATCACTCAGGTTCCATCGGCCTCGTCCATTAGAAGTCGGCGAGTGTTGAATGCGGACAGCGGCAGCGTGTATTTCGGCTGTTTATTTCCAAATGGCTTGATTTGTTGAACAGGCAGTCGATGAGCAGAATTACTCTAAATCAAAGGAATTCTGGGGTATTTTGCGATAAAGAAGGCGACTCTCGCCGAGAGAGTGAATAAACTTACGTTCAACTTATTCAATTGAAAAAGAAACTCAGATTTATCCTCAAATTATATTGTGACGGAGGCACTCCGACACATGAAACACATATACGTTTCTCCCTTCCATCAATGTTTCTACCCAAAAATTACAAAAATCTTTCTTTAGAAAATCTCAACCACCAGGAGGCACAACAACGGGTAGACTAATGCGGTTTATGAAATCTCCCAAATCAGTATTTACTTTTACGTTGATAATAAGTGGCCGACTTTTTTTTCCTTTGCCCCAAAAATTACTACAAAAATAAAATTACAAAGTTAACTTTGCAAAAGATGCATTAAACCATGCAAACTACATTAAAAGTTAACACGACCAACGCGGTCGTATAAAAATGCAAGTAATACTGATACTAACCCAATAATTGCATTTGCAAAAAAAAATTACAATATTTTTTCCTTATAAAAATTTACAGGTTGTTTTACACCAAATGGTACAAACGTCGTGAGGTGATTGATTCTTTATGCAAAATGGGACGTAAAACGTAATACAACTCAAACACAAAAGTGATTCTTGGCGGAGCTATGCATCCTTAATGCAATCGGGTTGGGGAATACTTTTATGAACATAAATAAGAAACTAAACGATATTCAACAACACATTTTGTTATTACATTTATATGAACAAAACTTTAAAATGTGTGCATTTTTGATTGACAACATTATCCCTTTCAGATCAGTAAAATTGGGTGCAGCATCATTGCAATGTTCAAAAATGTTTAATCATTCATGTTAATAGGTATTTTTCGACAGGTTAATAACGACCATGTTCATATGAATAAAAACTGTTGCCTTGGTGTAATGCACTTAAGTCATCGATTCTATTTGAAATTTCCTGTTTTTTTCTTTAAAAAATGTTGAGTCACAACGCTTAGCAGCTATGCAACCTGTGTTACTTACGCAAAGCAAGTTATCTACCGCGCGGGCGCAGGACAAAATTAACTAATTAACTAATCCAGTACTCTGTTGTTTAGTTGGCATTTAGGTCCTTTAAAACAGTTATCGGTGCGGTTAGTGTGTTCACTTAACAGAACAGGTTACAATAATTGTTCAAAGTGGCGACTTTGGACGTCAGCTAACAACTGGACACGCCGCACAAGGCTTGCCAGGTTCTTCCAAACACGCCTGGTGTATTTCGAATTAATTTGCAGGCATTCATAATATGCAGCAAATTGTCGTTCCACAGGGTTTCGTACACAAGACTCTTTAAATGTCTCCACAAAAAAATAATAAAGCGGGCTAAGGTCGGACGAGTGCGGTGATCATTCGATGAGGCCGCGATAGCCAATCCATTTGTCGTCAGATGTTGCGTTCAAGTACGCCCTTGCAGTGGTGCTGCTATGTCATGGAGCACCATCGTGCTGAAACCATATGTCACGGAGCACCATCGTGCTGAAACCATATGTCACGCGTGACAAGTGGTGCATCCTTCAATAACACAGGCAATGTCTCAGGCAAACAGTCACGGTACGCATCTCCGGTCAACCGATTAGGACAGTACAGTTGGTCCTGTGAGGTGGTGGTGATGCCACGCCACGTTTTGATTGAGTATCTCACATTATGTGCTCGTGCAGACATGGCGTGCAGATTTTCCTTAGCCCAGATGTGTGCTGAATGACTGTTAAATATCCCGCCCTGTTAGAAAGTTGCTTCGTCAGTGAACAACGCCGAATTTTCGGAAACGAGGTATCATTTCACATTATTGCGAGCACCATATTGCAAAACTGAAGTCGTCTTGGGTAATCACTCGGGGACAAATGTTGTACATGTTGTAGGTGTTAGTGCAGCAGCAACTTGTCCTGGCGAATGCGCCGCACTTTAGTATGACTCGCCATAAGAACATTTGCACGTGTACTAGCCGAAGGCGCATTACTCACAGTCTCGATAACACCTTCTTCAAGTGCAGGTGTCCTCGCGGTCCACACGCGAGTTCCTGCCTTCTTTGCCAGCAATGAACTGATGTCCCGAAGCCACTAGTGAAGGGTTGGAACATTGGTGGCCGGGATCACGACGTTGTACAAACCTGTGCGTAGAGCGGTGCTGCTTATCTACTGTCACAGCTAGCAGCAGCATATTGATGAGCTCTAGCGAATTGTACAGTTCAATTGCACTTATCAGAGCACAGTGACACGCGCACACTACCAGCTATGTACAATGCATCGTTATTGATAGCAGGCTCTGAATGGCCATATTGGGCGTACCGTATGGTCATTATCTTTCTGCAAACACACCAGGCAAAGATCAATATTCAGGGTNCCATATTGGGCGTACCGTATGGTCATTATCTTTCTGCAAACACACCAGGCAAAGATCAATATTCAGGGTGGTCAACGTAAGCAACACATGCTGTATAGATGTGGGCGAATTGTAAACGCTCTCATTTTGCAATTTTCACTCGGTGCATGAGCGACTGAAATGGCATACAGGGTCTAAGTGCCGATTCAATAGCAGTGCACTGTATTTATTAATTTTGTACTGTGCCTGCGCGTTAGACGAAATGCTTTGTTTAAGAGTCACAGGTTTCATAACTGCAAGGCGTCATAACTTAACATTCTACATATATATAAAAAAATAATTTAAAGAGAACAGATGGCTTAAGAGCGTTACACCAAGGCAGCCGTTTTTGTTTATATTAACCTAATCGTTATATATATATTTATTTATATACATATATTTATATAAATATATTTATTTTTATATTTATAAACATATGTATATTTAATAATATCAATTTACAAGAATAGTTATACATTTTCGAATATTACAATGATAACACGTCCAATTTTGCTGAAGTTAGAGGAATAATATTAGCAAACAGAAATATACACATCTAACAACTTCGTTTGTTTACATGAACAGTATACCGAAATGTGATGGTTAGTATCGCGTAGTTTCTTATTTATGTTCATAAAAGAATTCCCAACCCTCTTGAATTAAGGGTGCGTGCCTTCTCAATTATCACTTTAGGCTATTAAATCGTGTTATGTTTTACGTCTCATTTTGCATTTAAAATATTACCTCACGATTTTGTACCATTTGATCTGGAATAACCTTTACATTTCTTGTAGGTAAAAAATATCGTAATTTTTTTGCAAACGATATCGTTGGGTTAATATTTGTATTTTTACGGTTTTTATATTACCGTGTTGGTCGTGTTCAACTTTTAATGTAGTTTGCATGTTTTGACTGTATCTGTTGCAAAGTTAATATTGTAATTTAATTTTAGTGGTACTTTTTTACAGCAAAGGAAACAATGTCGCTCAGATATTACCAACTTAAAAGAAAGATTTGTGTTTTCGCAGTACACCAACGCGATGTAGCGCAACACAGCCGACGCCTACACAGAACAACAAAATTCAGTTGTGGCTTCCAAATCAAACGTTGATAACGAATGCCATCTCTGTCAGTGCTACCATCTATGTGCATATTAGTTACTATCGGCAATTGAATTTTATTTTCAGTCCACATACTCTACTGGCGGAAAATACAATTTCGAAAACATTACATCCAGAAAATTTTTGAAATCATCATTAGCGAATAATATACAAGAACATTAGATAATATTATAGTCTTGTCTAAAACCTTATGAAAAAAAGAACTAGAAAATACATAATTTAAATCTAAAAATTTTACGAATTATTTAACAAGTTAGTGTTTTTTTCGTGCTACATCCAGCATAAATAAAATTTTTTAAATTATTAATTTACCTTGCAATATACCTAGCGGTGTGCCGCAGTGGTTAACACACAGGACTCGCGCTCGGGAGGACCCGCGTTCGATTCCCAGTCCAGTTTTCCATGGTTTTCCGAAACCTTCATACAGGCCATGGCCGATTCCTTCCCCCGACTCCTGCTTCTCTGAGCAACTTGCTCCGTCTCTAATGACCTCGCTATCAACGAGAAGTAAAGCACAATCTCAAATCTACATCAGAATATACACTGCAAAAAATGAGTGTCAATAACCTGTTATGTTGCTCTTTTTGCAGCTTTTTCGAAAAGAAAAAAAAGTAACTAATCGATTATTTTACTTTTTTCTCCGCCACAGCCGTTCGACATCAACAAAAGCAATCTCATAATTTTGTGAAACGGTCTTAACTCTGTCGGTTGCTTCTCTCTGATCAGCTACGACTCAACGCGTAGTTTCGCGTCGCGCTATTGTGAATCAGCAGTGCTTCGCAATATTTGGCGTGGTGTAGGAAAAATAATTGATTAATTGTGTTCCTGTGGACGCGACAGCCAGCTCGGAGTCTTCAAGGAGTAAACGTGAATAAACATAACCTTACTCGAAGCCACGTGTAAATTAGGCTCACTAAATCTAAAGTTAATAATTCTTAAGCAATGCGCGGTGAAACCTGGCTTAGAACACCGCGGGGCCTAATAATTGTCTCAGTTTTTTTACTATCCTATAAAATTCATAAAATATGGGTTTTATTTGCATTTTTTCTTTATTATTCAGCAGCGTAAAGAAGCGAAAATGAGCCCTTCAGATTCCTTAATTGCCAAAATGTTTGTTACTTTTATGCAAAATAAAGTTGCAAGTCAAGAACTTTTTTCAAGTGTGCCGACATAAAATTCTTTTCTCATTTTTTTTCAACTACAACCCAGAAATTTCAGGCGGGCTGGCAAACCCCGCTATTTGGCATACGACTGAACATTTAGTTTTATTATAGAATCTTCTTTGCCAAATAAATATTTAGGAATCTTGTAAGCTGCATATTTTCAGTATAGAATCCACAGTAAATGGGTAGGTGGTTTAATCAAATTTTTAAAAAGTTGTTTCTCGATTCCTATTCCCAAACATGGAATTCGAGGAGAAAATAGTGGCTCCAATTCTCAGTAAATTTTTTATCGGAGACATTTTTCTGATTGGAGATTCGCACCAAGTCGTCGATATTGGCATTTCGTTTTCGCGAGTCTTTCGTTCCCTTTTCAATGCAATGGAATCGCCATTCAAATATGTTGGTTTCACGTGTATGGTAGAGTGAAAGTAGAATCATATTCGCTAAAGATATGAAAAATGTTCAGCGGTTTTTACGTACAACAATACGTGAAGTAATGCCGCATATTAATGCGAAATATATTGCGGAGTATTGCAACAAGATATGCCTTAAGATTGCTATAGGTTTGATATAGATCAATGCCACACCTACCTCAAATCCTGGAACATTGCATTGCAGTATTGCTTGCCGAAATGTGCATGCAAGATGGTCGGAACTAGAACATCACGTGAAATATCTGACATTGCTTTCATAAAATAATATGTGATATTCACTTTCATTGGCTTTACTCACACGAGTGTCTATTTAATATTGGGAAAGTTTAACGTTTATTCTCATCGCATTCACTCGGATGTGCGGTAGCATTCCGACGAGGCCAGCCTAAAATAAGTAGTTGAAATCATTTATTATGACCCTAGTACAGCATTTGCGTCTCGCAGCTAAACTGAAGATTTATGAAGGGAAAAAAACATTACATATCTATGAAAACACTTGTAATCTGAAACAGTAAAATTATCATTATAACGTGTTATAAGTTACGTGTTCTCTTAATTGGCACAGATTTTAACTTCTGGATATTTTATATTTGAACTCTAGCGGAAAATATAACCAACGAGAATATAATATTTTGCTCATAAATAACTCTGAAAGTTTTTGGGCCCAAGACATAAAAGTATTTTCAATGAACTATTTTTGGGTATCTTTATTCGGCAAGTTTTGCAATTTTTATCAGGCTACGCCTCGCAAACTATAACGGAACGAGGCAATAAGTAGAACGATCGAAGCCCGGAGCAGGAAAGAAAAATACCGCCTGGATGGCGGAACGCCTGACGACACAAGGTGGCATTCCCGACAAGCCCAAGATATCTACTGTGGCGTCTGCGTGAATAAAGATAATTTTCCTTTCTTCAGCAGTCGATATTTCTTCCCTCTCACGTCGTCAACCGCCTCCCTTTTCGGGCGGAAAGGGCAAACATTTCTCGTCTCCTGCTTGTGGCCGAACAACCCCCCTTCGCCCCCTGCGGAAGGATTCACGGGTGAAAATGAGAAAGAGGGGAGTAGGAAAAGAAAAGGAGAATGAGAAAGAAAACCTTCGCGGCCTTAAAATGTCATACATTTGGACGGGCGTGTCAGTTTCCACTGCCAATGCGAACGTCTTTGCCTTTTTTTTTTTCTTTCGGTATTTTGTAGGAGGTGCAGGAACTTCCCCTCGCCCCGCACGATTTTTCCTTTCTTCTCGGCCGGCATGGGCGACATCCCTTGAGGATATGTTGTCAGTGGTTGGTGGAGGGGTGAAAGGGGATTGTGGTGGGAGAGGGCAGCAGGCTGTGAAGGGCAGTTGGCGCAGAATGTCAAGAGAAGAGCAGCTTCACTCCCGCGATGAGCAATGTCGGAGGTACTTGCCGAGGAAGTGTGTCAGTCCCACTGAAGGCCAGACCAGCAGCGCCAGAACTCACGCGGAACCTGATATGCGTCGGTGCTGGCGGCCATCTTTGGCTCCAGCTGCGCGCGAGGCCGAATTGTCTCTCCGACGTCTTTCAGGATTCTGACTAGACAAATATTTATTATAGTCCATTCACGGTTACCTACAACTTTTCTAAAGCCCTGCTAAAGTTACAGTTCAAAATATTCTTCCGCTTCATGCAAATAATGCTTAACCAAGTCTAGAAAATGTCACCGAAGGGACAGCGAACTGCATTCTTGCGCACTTACTTTAATAATACTTTCCACAAGAACTATTTTTTTTTTACTAGGCATTACCTACGCACCTATTTCTCCCTGTTTTTATTTATATTAATTATAAATGAAGTATTGTAATTTCTAGATAAAATATAATTAAAAGTTCAAATTAAAAAATAAGATACTGTTATTCTAACAGCTACGATACATATCATACTTAAGAAACAACAAAGCACATCATACATAAAATGATTTTTTTAAAGGTTTTATTTAAAAAGTGTGAAGAAACCGGGAGTAGACTATATTACACTCCAGTCGAACATTGAAACCCAATCATTTTGATAGTTGTCTTTTTTTTTTACGCAATAATTTGCCAAAATCGCTCTCCTCCGCTTACAGGGTGCTATAAATATAAATTAGGGTAAACTGTATAAAAGTAGTTTTTTATTTTCTTTACCCTTCCAGACCCAATGTACGCAATGCACGTAAAGCATAGGGAGGTTCTTGTTGGCCAATACTGTCCACTGGCAGGCTCAGTGTCCAGTATTCTTCCCTGTATGTAGCTGATTCGTAAACCGTTCTTCTGTTCTCGATTATGAGTGATACGTGTTACTATATCCGAACACAAAGTCCGCAGATAGTTGTTTGTGATAACGAAACATGTGCTCTGTCGGTTTTAAGCATAACACGCTTCAAAAAATGTATTTACAATACCTGAAACCATAAATTGACGTAGGTCAGAAAGATGCATGGTCTTCACGAATTTTCTACGCAGACGGTTGTAAAATCAAATTGCCAAACTCAATATGTGTGATGGAGTAGAGGAAAAATATTTCATGCAGAAACGCTTTTACGCAAACGTAGGTGTTCGGCTTAAGAGAACGTCAGAAATGTGTAACTCAGTTACTGCCCATGGGCAAGTAATGAAAAGCAATAGCCGCGATGATTGCGGCTTTAAAGGACTGCCAGCTAGCCCCCATCCTTTTGATTAATGCGCCCTTCTACCCGGCCCGCGAACTGGGTTGCAGTGTGTCGGTAACACGCGTTTTTAAAACACACTATGTCACGTGTGGACAAACTTAATTACAACTTGTTGCTTGTTGGCCACACACGACATCTTCAGACTGTTATAACTGTTTATATTTTCCGGGTGAATTCCTGCGAAACTAGTACAGGGCACTGCACTGTACATCGCTACAGACTTTTCAGCAATAAAACGACAGTGTCGTCGCTTAAAGCCCCATACATACACGCAGCTAGACGAAAACACTGCACGCCAGTTCAGGGCCTTCCGCATAGCGGCGCAGGCGCACTTGATGCGCGTGGCAGTGTCGCCCTTATCGCTCACCCACTTCTCGGCCTCAAATGTTGAAAACAACTGCAAGTAGACGGGCCTCTTAGTATCACTGGTAAGCATAATTGGTTGTTAATATTATTATTAGTTCTAATTTACAGCAGTGCTGGTAGGTTATTAAGTTATATCCAATGTGTTACCACTTCCCTTATGAACACAAGTTCCTCTCAGCTTTCACATGCACGCCTTCCTATAATTGCGACCTTCTGTAGTTCTATCAACATTGCATTACCTGGCAGTTATATAACTAAAGTCTATTGGCGGTATCTTCACACTGTTTGAATCAAACCTTTGAAAAATCATCACATGTGTTGCGTGTTTATTTGTTTCCTAAATATGTCATGTCTGTTAACATAAAATTATCTTATTTTTGGTTAAACTGAACATTTATTAATATTATATATATAAATTATAATATTTCATTTATAATTAATAAGAATAAAAAGAGAGGTAAAACAGGTTTTTTGGTAATGCCTAGTAAGAAATAATTCTCATACAAAATATTATTAAACTGAGTGCGCAAGAATGTGTTACGTTGTCCCTCTGCTGTGTTATTTACTAACTTTGTTAAGCCTTTTTTTTTTGCATGAGGTGGAGGAATATCTTGAAATTATGATTTTAGCAGGACTTCAGAAAAGTTGGAAGAAATCGAGAATGGACTCTTATGGAACCTACCATAATAATAATAGCAATAATTATTATTATTTCAAATCATATTACGCAACTGTTGGTTCAAGACGTGTTTCTAGTGAAAACGTTTGAGAGAAAATGGTGATGTTATCTCTAATAGATTGCAGTCATCATAGCCATCCATTTGTCTCGAATACTGACGATGAATGTTTTTAAGTATGAGAGTTGAGTCCAGGTACATTCAGAAAATAAGATTTATTTAAAGGAGTAAAAAGAAATGCACCATACAAGAATATACATTTCTTATGATTCTCCGAATTAGTTATCACCAAGTTTAGAAAACGGGTTGTACACTAACTATAGGATCTGGAACTTCTCGGTGAAATCCGAATTAGGCAGGATGGGGCTCCAGCACATAATGAAATTGCCTTAAGAGAGTATCTCAGACATATTCAACAGACGATATGCACAGTTAACGACACGTCTAGAATAGCGACACTAGTGTGCATTGTGTAATAATGCACAATTTGGGTACATCAGGGATGGCATTTAAAAACTGATGTAACTGCTGGAGACCATTACATGTATTTTATAGCAAACGTGAAGAAAATTTCGCTTCGCACCCGTGAATGAGTAATCCTTTGTTCTGAAAAAGACTTTGTACGCACAAATATTTCCAGTGCCCATATTTGTCGTATTTTGTCGCCTCTTTTTTTGTCAAATGAACGGAATAATGTTTGGCATGAATTTAAATAGCCCGTTAGGTGTTCTGGGAACGTTACAACTTCTATTATTATCTTACTCCAATTTCCATGCAGCAAAATAGTAATTTATGTAATTAAAAGACTGGGGAATTTTCAGGGTTAATTTAAGATTCCGATTACTGTGGAGTAACACGCCTTGACGATAAGTACAAGTTTTTCCAGTGCTTTCTAACGACTTTAAGCTGTTGCACTCCAACGCTTGCATGAAACAACAATCACAGCGCAGCAAGGAGTTCCGATGTTACAGAAACCATTCACACCCAAGCAGCAGCGCAAGGTAGGTGAAGTCACCTACGGAACCACGTTATACGTGTGTTAGCCACTAAACAACCTGAGATTTTGTTATTCGCCAGCACGCCTCTATTGTCGTGATTGCTAAAGCCGGTATTACACGATAAAGTACTGACTTACTCTCTCGACCATACACCTCTAAAGGGCGTTGTACACGAACCAGTAGATAAGGGGCTTTGCGGAAAATCATCGAAGGTTCCTAGTTACACTACAGTATGTGTCCTGCTATTGCGATCGGTGCACGCGCAAAAATATAAAACATGGTTCCAACTACATAAAATTATTTGTCCCATACGTAATTTTTAATGCTGCTTAAGGCGCCCGTCTACCTGGCGCTTGAACTGCGTTGCAGTGTGTTCCAAAAACACGTTTTTCAACGAAACTATTAAGCGTGCGTCCAACGTACTGATCTACGAAAAGAACACACACTTCAGACGAGAGCTCTTAAGTACTATAAAAATATCACGTACGTTAGAAACATCAATTCAGAGTACTCCAAAACCGCTAAAAACGGCCTTTCCAATGCGCTTTAGCTCAAAATGCACGCATCAGATACATACAAAACTACTATAGGGGCCTGCACTGAACCTTCCTAAAGACTTCCCACTAATAAAATAATATGGTCACCGCTGAAAGTCCCATAGGTACACGCAGCACGACGAGAACACTGCACGCCAGTTCAGAGCCTTGCGCTTAGCGGCGATGGCGTACTTGATGTGCGTGGCAGTGTCACCCTTATCGCTCCCGCGCTTCTCGGCCTAAACGTTGGAAAAAGTTCCAGGTAGACGGGGGCCTTAATTACAAAACATTGTTTTTCGGGAAACTATAACTTCGCAATGCTAACCCATGAACTAAAATGGTAAAGTGGCGGCTTTCGTACACAATAATGCATGACACTACAAAATAACTATAAAAAATTTACAACTACCAAACTCTTAACTCCCAAAATCACTTCTTTGCTCTAAGCAAAATATCGATGTTACACTGAGCCCTCAAAACATATGGAATGAGTGGCCTTTTAAAAATTACATTCAACATTGTTTATTTACTAGTTTTTTTTCAAGTTCATTATAATATTTAAAACTATTCGACTGTGGCGTATTTCAGAGCCATTTTAATGAATTTCAAGCTCAGAGATGAGACACACACAATCAAGATTGAGTAATTTTTACCGTGAGTATTGGCCACGAGGACTGCTATATAAACAGCTCAGATACAAAAGCTAAAAAAGAACGTGTAATATATATCATATATTATATGCATAATTATTTACACACACATTTAACCAACCAAATATGAAATATGAAATCGGCAATATCAGTTTATACAAACCAGAACTAAATATACTTCCGTGTAAATTCGCCAAAAGACGTGGTTTTTTTTTAGGCGAGGTTGTCTGAATTAAAAACCACCGACGGGCCGAGTGGTACAGTGGTCAGGCCACTGAAGTGGGAAACGTGACTGACATTCTCGTTTGCCTGAGGGTTTTCCAAAGGTTCTCCCAGTGTCTCAGCTGAGGAAGGAGACAAATTCCAATCCCCGAAACGTTCTGAAGTCTTGTTTCGTTGTATGTTGAGTTTTCGTTATTAGATATTATGTATCCTGGAATTTTTTTTCAGTATAGCAGTTTTTTTTGCCACGTTTGTTTATTCTTTATCATTTTCAAGTTACATTGTAAAATTAATATTTTTTTTCATATTTTGTGTCCGATTTGAGTTTTTACTGTTATTGCCTTGCTGTGACCTATCGGAATGATTTTTTTGTTTGTTTCAGTACAGCAGTTAGTAATTTCTCTGTGTTTTTTAGTGTTAACTTATTTTTTGATAATTTACCATATACAAAGAAAAATTGATTTCTTTGTTAAATAAAGAAATCAATTTTTCTTGTTTTGTGTTCATTGTGGCTATTATTTGTCTCGTATCTTCGTTGATAATATCCTGCTGTGTCTTCTGGAATAGGGTTTTTTGCTTTTATCAGTTTTACAGTGCGTCGTTTCTCTGTGTTCTTTGGTTAGGTTTTATTATTTTCGATCAGTTTCATTATACTCTGAGCAGGAAGTAATCATTCCCTAATTTATGTTCACTGTAGCTGTTAGTCATCACTTTTTGTCCAGTTTTTTACCTTTTTCTCGTCACATCGTGTTTTATTTACTTATTCTATGTTCTTTGGTTGCTAACTTTTTGTCGTCCATTCTCTGAAATATTTTATTTATTTGCTATGTTCTTCGGATTTTTTCCACAATTGACACACTCCATTTAAATAGTTAGATAAATCTTCATTTCTCCTACTATTGCATTCTGTCATTCCTCTGTTCTCATGCCGGACGATGCCACTGGTCGACGGGTTTTCTCAGGGATCTCCCGTTTCCCCCGCCTTTTCATTCAGGCGCTGCTCCATACTCACTTCAATCACCCCCATAGTCTCTCAAGACCTAGAGGTTAAGAGCCGCCCAAATATTTGCACTCTTCGCTCACTCACTCACTCTGTTCTCATATTGCATCGCGCACGTCGGCGCTGAAGACCTCATCTATTAAACGCTGCCCCAGATTTCTTTAGCATTATGATTATCTAATCGACAACTGCTTGGTTCAGAATCCACTTGAAACAAGACGTCCCGTGATCTTTAGACCCTTATCCCGCCACTCCTAAGGAACCAGGTCCGGGTACCACTGCTTCTCACTTTGCGTGACGAGAAGCAACTAAGAAAGGAGACGGGACAGGCAGTCTTTTAAACGGAGTGCTCCTTTCATGCTGAGTGGGCTGCTAGCCCTCGTTTCCCTTTTTCCCTTTCACTCTTTAACGTTGGCAAGCATGACGACGAGTGAACCAAGAAGAGAGAACTTATTAAGGAAAGCGAAGCAGGCGTGCCAACTTTGCGATCTGAACAGTTACAGAGAGGAGGGAATTGAAAATACTTTCAGTCATTCGCGTTTTGCGTAATTGGAAGAGTTCAGTTGAACAGATGAGTGGTATATGCTGAAAATAAAGTTCACCGAAGGAAACACAAACGGTATTTCCATCGTAGGCTGATCCCGGTAAATATAGCAGGTTTGTCAGCCCTGCTTGCTTTCTACTTTCTACCTACTGTTTATCCCTCCGTGAAATATAAATATTATAATTGCCATGGGACTATTGCCATCTATAACACGTAGTAATACTTTCCCCAATCGTTGCCAACGTTACTCTAAATGCCAGTCATTGTTCAAATTAAACTATATGCAGAGAAGTACACTGATTTATTTCTAAGGTTGATTTCAAACGTGGTCAATCAACGCGAAACTAGTACAATGTTTTGAACTTCATAAAATATATTTTCCAATAAAGTAGCCCCATACTTAAGATACTTTTTTTTAATAGCTAGTATGTTAGGCAGGTAGCATTTCAGACAACGTATTTCCTATCTCAAAGTCATTAAATTTAACTCTGTAAATTTTCCTGAAAATATCTACATAAATAGGGCAGAGTTCCCAAATTAATTCAGTTAAGCTTCTTTTAAGATTGTCACAACAGCGATGAACAAACCACTTCAGAACTATATCTACTCCACTGGGCACGTTTCCTTCACCAGAGTTAAGTCGTCAGGTACTTGTATATAAATTGTGTTATTCCAAATGCTCGAACTAATCGTGTATATGCGACCTAGATTTCAACGCAATCTAGCACGCATGTAAAATGTTTGGCATCTTGTGTTAATGTCAAACACTTACACTGTCGGATTTACTGATTGCCCAGGATGAGGTAGCGTTAGATGCCGTCGCCAAAACTGATTTTTTGTAAGGATTCTACGGTCGTTTCACGAAGATGTGCCAAATATTGTTAATCAGGCCCGGGTGATGGAGTCGCGGACTTCCTAAGTTGGGAGGAAGGCGTCCGCATGTTTGAGGTGTCGGGCATATCATGCCCTAGTACCGGGACGTGGTAAACCCGCGCGTGAATCCGGAAAGGCTTGATCAAGCGTCTTACATAACATATGACCAGCAAGGCCGCCACTTGGCTCCAAACTTCAACCACGATAAAACTTGTGAACACTCCAAACCTTAATAGGGAAAGCTGTTTCACTGAAGTTTTTGATATCCTACTGATTATTTCCATGCATATCTCACGTATTTAAATGAGGTTTCTATTACTTTACTGTGGATTCTTCTACTACAGGCACTGGTTGTCTATTTCCCTGTTAGAAACAATTTATTAAACGAAGTGCAGTGAAAAGCATTTAATTTACTGAAAACACTTATTCAGATTTAGGATACCTCCTACTGTCAGAACACTAACATAGGGAGTACATTACGAAAAGAACTTCATACATACTACTGTTTCACGGAAATTTGTAAAGTTAATAAAGCTAAAGTTAAATATACTGTCAATACTCTGGGAAACCACAACATCAAGCGCGCAGGAATAAATTCCGTTTATGGCACGCCACGAACGAATATCGTTCGCCCATACATATTAATATAGCTAAAACAACGAATGTTGGCCCTTCTGCCAATGCCCTTATATAGCCTATTCACGGTAAAGTGGCCACTTTTTAACACTCTCTCAACAGGCATAATAACGACAACTTAGATTTTATTGTGGCCGCATGCGTAAACTTTGGTCAGCTGTTTATCAGTCGCATCACAATTTTTGTATTAAAAATTAACAAAAGGATACAAAAAAACTGAAAGGAACAATTAAGCACGGCCTTAAAAAGTGCTCACTATACCGTACTATACAGTCAACAGCCTATATATATATATATATATATATATATGTGTGTGTGTGTGTGTTTGTGTGTGTGTGTGTGTGTGTGTGTGTGTGTGTCGATAAACAGACTCGCACTACAGAGAAATGTGATGAGTAGCATACTGAGTGAAATGCAGGTCATATAATCGCTTCGAGGCGCGTAGAAATAAATCACAAATAACACGCTAGAAGAATAATTAAAAAGGATATTTAATCGAGAAAAGTCTCTAATCTACAACATCTTGTCGTAAACGGATTGGCTGCTATTAGAACCGAGGTAGGGTACATTGGGGTAAGTGGAACCCACAAGGAACTGTGAAATTTAACTGGTCTTTGCTGCTGCACTACCTAGTGAGGTTTCGTTGTACTAATACATAGTTGGAAATAAGGGGTTACTTGGAGCGGTAGCATCGTGCAGAACATCACAAGGACGTTTCGTTTGCGAAGTCTCTGTTTACGCTTGCATTGAGACCGGTCCTTCTTTCTACTGATTTCAAGGTACCATCAATCAGTAATTAAGCATATTCACGTCAATTGTTGCGGCAAATGCATCTTAAATAACTGCAAAATATGTAATCATAGTGTAAGGACTATATTTTTATATGTTGAGTGGAGACTCGTGGGGTTCTACTTTCCTCAAATTTGTTTTTCTTGCTGGAATAAGTGGTACGTGTGTAAGTTACACTTACCGCATATATTCCACTTCCCCCTAAACTTAACTAAATGGTTTAATGTTTTTTTTGTTCCGAATACAAAATATTATTACAACATCAAAAATAATTTTATTAACTAACTAGCTATATTCTTAAAATTAATTTTTATGACATAGTTTATTATTTATAAGTTTCGCCGTGATATGAGAAACATATGTCTTCTCCGTGTGTATTGCATACTAAACTTACAATATCAGACCATAACTGTTTTTTAAGTTATGTAACAGACATGGATCACACATTATGTATGGAAGAAAGGCCCTCCTCCATTTTCGAAGGAGCAACTCATAAATTTTGTAGGCTTGGTAAGAAGAGGTGAATTGGCACTATACAGGGCTTCTATACTGTATCACACACCCAAACAAACATTATTCAGCCATGTTAACGTTGAGAGAGTAGTTAAATATAAAACACTTGGTAGGTCAATTTCACTTCCGTATGAGAAAGAAAAGGCGATAGCAGATGGTCTAAAGATAATGGAAAAATGGGGCTTTGGGCTGTCTTAGAAGAAAGTTTTGCAGACTGTATAGGACGCTACGTCAAAGAAAATAAAATCTCCACACCATTCACAAATGGCATTCGAAGCGATGATTATTTCAAAAATTTTAAAAAGATAATCAATTTGAGCATAAAAAGGCCACAAAACGTTCAAGTTGCTCGCAAGATAAGTATATACCCATTCATAATTGCGGGTTATTTGCATATGTTACGGTGGACGCCTGGGCAGGCCGCCGAACGGTATGCAGAGCTCCAGGAGAAAACGTTTTATTAAAATAACCGTCCAACGTGTATGAGTGAGGTCTGCTTACGAACAACATTTAAGGAACGTTACGCGTCTATATACGTTTTTCAGTTCCTCAATTTCTCTCTAAAGCATGTTTGTGTCAATGTGAAAATAGCTCAAACAGGTGTTTTCGCGGTCATTTTTAGGTATTAACATTCCGATAAAAAATATAAAAAAAAGGGATCGGGACGTGCATCAAGCCTTTATTTTTATTATTACGTGATAAACTGGTAGGGTCTCCGCTGAAAGTCTCATAGATCGTGTCATCGACGGCAAGACTGCACGCCAGTTCAGTGTTTGCGCGTAGAGGCTATGAGAGAGTTGATGCGAATGTTTCGGTCGCCCTTAGCGCTCCCGCACTTTTAGGCCTCAGACGTGCAAAATTCCTGCAACCAGGCGACCACCTTAAGAGACGCCACCAACAACCTACCACCCTGCCAACTGTACAGCCTCGACAAGGCTAGTTTTTGCTTGTATCCGGGTAAAACTAAGAATGTTGGGGAGAAGGGGCATGCAGTTCATAGAGACACGAGTCGGGGCTTGTCCTTTCTTCAGAGCTGTACGAACGGTGGGTCTGGTAGAAAAAACAACTGTGTACTGCTGGGAGCAAGTACTGTCGGGGATAAATTGCTCGCATGCAAATAGCCCGAATCTTGGAATGAGCCACAGTGTTGCCGCAAACGAACACCGAACTCTCTAGAAAGAAATAATAACGTGCTTACAGCTCAGAGGAGGAGAAAAACACGCAAGTCTCCGTGGTTAGACAATACGTCATCTAGGTCATTATCACAGCCGAAAGCATGCACGTGAAAAAGGCGCCTCTAAATCGAACTTCAGGTGGGACAGTTAACCACGGCACGTTAACCCAGGCTTAGTAATTCAGACACACTGGTCTGCCAGGAATCTCGTGGTTTATGTGACAATGACAGTAAACATTGATTCACCAAGCAAAACACATGTTTAACTCCGGCGCCGCTTGCTAGCAAATGCCGTACTAGCCAACACGATAGATGCCAAAGAAACTACTAAATGTTCACGAAAACTAAACAATAATTGTGTACCATATTTGTTGCTATATTTGAGGAATACCCATAATACGGTTTTTGATTTCAAGCATCCTGGATCATTACTCTGTAATAACTCCCTAACTTCTGACGCACATTAATTCCAATAACCAATGTAACTAAGGTTGTTACACTGTTACATTTTATTAAGAGATTCCGGGATCGAATATCTTATAAGTAGGGGCAGTGATATTTCGCGAAAAGATTTCGAGACAAGATACATCCCAAAACACTGTAGGGTCGTCCAGCTTCTTTGATTGGCTAAAAAACGTTCTGGCCCGTGTTAACCGTTTGCGCACGAATCACGAAGGTTCAGTGTCGGAGTTACTTAGTCCTGAGTGGCTTGGTCAAATACTGACACGGCACCAGCAGCCAATGGAGGTATAACAACAGTTGAGGTGTGTATATAGTATTGAAGTCTACTGTGTGCTCCGATTTTTACGCGAAAAGTCACTGGCCCTACTCATAAGCCGTTGATGAGTGCAATGTTTTCCGGTTAAATTTTGGTTCAATTATTTTAACTTCCAGACATAAAGAGAAATAAATAAAATATTTTCCCAATAATAATTTCGAAGAGCGCATAGCGCTATTTTGGCCTATTGGTAGCACTGTGTACGATTTTTAAATCAGTACTCAAACGCTTCTTGTAAAGTAACGCAAGGTGTTACGCATCGATAAGAGAAGAAACCCGAATTTTAGACAAGTATGAAATAAGAATAAAGGACGGGAGTGTGCCTACAAACTTACGAAACACACGCAGAATACATAAAAATAAAGACTTCTTTCTCTTATGTTTGTATCCAGCTTTTAATTTCCTCAGAGAAAAAATAAAACTTGCCTCGATGACCTTTAAATTCCCTGCTATTTCCCTTTATTTATTCTTCAAGACTAAGAAAACATGCAACCTTATTTCATACTGCGTATACCTGTATGACCTCCCTATGCCAGGTCCGCATTCAGAGAAGTTTATAAACGTCCTTATAAAACGTCAGCTGAAATACCACTACAAATAATCTATTGAGTTCTCTTCAATAGAAAAATATGATTTGTAACTACCTAAGTTCTTTTTACTTTCTCCAAATGTTCCAGGTTTTACCTTCGATCATATATCAGGATAGATAGGTTATTGCATCACATTTTTTTCAAAAAGTATTAATGTTGGGTTAAAGTAAGTGTTAAATGGCTATTATTAACTGAAGGCAGTTAAACTAAACTTTGTAGCACGTGTGCAGAGTCCTTAAAACAATACTGAAATAATTTTCATTAAAATACGAAACGGTTTATTCTGTATTTAGTTATTCCGCTCAAAACGAGTTATATACGGTACTCCTATAGCGACGTAAACAACCGTTGCAAACGAACTCACACTTGGCCCTAAAATTCGATAATAGCCGGTACAAATCGCCACGATACTGCGATACAACTGCCGCTGCCATGAAATCAGCCAAGAAGTTGTTCCAAACAAATTCATACGTGAATACATTGAAACAAATAGCCAAACTGCCCCACATCAGTTGATAGAGGTATTGGTTTCACGACACAGTACAGCTCAGTAAGCGATAGTCGAAGGCTCTCTAGAAATATGTGCGAAGAGTTTTACAGTGTACCTGTGACGGATTTTTAAAATACAGTTCAAAGTTATTAAATATAATTTAATACTATGTTTTAATATTTGTTTTGTAAATTTTTTGCATCATTTGCCGTTTGTTTCCCACATCCGAACTGCCATTTTGTACAACTATAGCCATTTTTTCCTCAGTTGTGTAGTAATCGTAGCTTCATAGCTCCCTTTACAATGTTTTTTTTTCTTTTTTATTCTGATTTTTCTTAGGGATGTAAAACACGCGCCCCTAAAAAAAGGTATAGCTTAAAACAGTAACCATCCAGTTACTGTATTTCTTCCATTTAATCAGCTCTTTACGATACATAAAACCATCGCAGATTTTTTCACGTTAAGTACGCACAGCGAAAATGGTGGCTAAGNTATAGCCATTTTTTCCTCAGTTGTGTAGTAATCGTAGCTTCATAGCTCCCTTTACAATGTTTTTTTTTCTTTTTTCTTCTGATTTTTCTTAGGGATGTAAAACACGCGCCCATAAAAAAGGTATAGCTTAAAACAGTAACCATCCAGTTACTGTATTTCTTCCATTAAATCAGCTCTTTACGATACATAAAACCATCGCAGATTTTTTCACGTTAAGTACGCACAGCGAAAATGGTGGCTAAGNAATCAGCTCTTTACGATACATAAAACCATCGCAGATTTTTTCACGTTAAGTACGCACAGCGAAAATGGTGGCTAAGTTTATTACCTACTCAGTCATTTTCAAAATCAATCAAAACATGTTGACGCTCATTTAAAACAAGTTATCTTCGCTGGCTACACTATGATAGATTCCCTTTTGTTGAAGGGGAGCAAAATATATTTTGATGCATAGCAAAATTTCCTTACAAACATATGGATAAGTAAGGAAATACTTTCTCCTTGTCTATAACTGGGAATAAACTTACTTAGTAGTTGAAAGATTACTTTATTTATAAAATTCACCATAGTTATGCGTTAGCGCTGTGAAGATAAATACATTTTGATTTCATATGGAAATTGCGTAAATGCCAAACAAGACTTCGTATATGACTTGCAAGAGCCTAATTGCAATACAGGTTTAAAAAAGCGAGAATAAACATATCTTATTATTCAATTTTAAAAGTTTGTACGTTTAATGTTAAGGTGATCAAACTATTGCTGTGACAGGAGATTACTTCTAATGCAATTGGATGATTTTTATTGTTAACGTAATTTAAAATACATTTTCAAAACACAAGAAACATTTCCTCAATCAGCAAATTTTCTTATCAGAAAATTATTTACGTTCATGTCTTCCATTGTAGAAGCGGCACCAAGGACAAGACAAATACATGTACTTGTTTGTGTGAAACAGAGTGAGTGAGTGAAGAAATTTGGACGGCTCTCAACATCGACGTCTTGAGAGCCGATGAGGGTGATTGAGGTGAGTATGGCGCAGCGCCGGAATATGAAAGGGCGGGGGAAACGGGAGATCCTCATGAAAGCATGCCGACCAGCGGCATCATCCAGCACGATTCCCACATGCGAAAGTCCGGGAGTGGCCCGGCACGGGATTGAACCTGGTTCGTCTTGGTGAGAGGCGAGCAGACTAACCGCTCAGCCACCGCCGGGGCCACGTGTGAAATAGAGGCAGGCAGAATTTTCAGACATGCGTGCGTGAGAGAAAATTTTCAGATGATATTTATAACGAGATGACGAAAATTCACCTCACATAGGCCTGTACAATCAGGGAAATCAGTTACCGTAATCTAAGAGGTAGCCCCTAGCTTTTAAAAGCATTTTACTGTATTTTGTTTTTAGTTTGGTAGGGGAGATAATTTATATATTATATCTGACTCTACGGGATCTTACCGCGATATTTTCGGTACCACATACAGTACTTGAATAGAGCCATCTGTCCTACGATGATTCGCTTATCGCGTGGGGAATTTGTCCAGGTGGCTGAAGCGTGCAATCGATGCTATAGTAACAAAGTACCTAAGTATGCAGACGCTTATACCGCGAACACAAACCTCACACCCCAGTAAAATTGCGGCACTAGCCAGCAACGTGTCAGAACGCCGTTAGCCATTCGGGGCGCCTGGGACTTACTCGTCAGTGTCGGCCGCCCAGCTAATAGGGAATATTTCGCATCACANCGTTAGCCATTCGGGGCGCCTGGGACTTACTCGTCAGTGTCGGCCGCCCAGCTAATAGGGAATATTTCGCATCACGTGGTTGCCACTCAAGACTCACGGCCGATTCCATAGACCCTCGCGCGGCCAATAAACGAATGCNATTCGGGGCGCCTGGGACTTACTCGTCAGTGTCGGCCGCCCAGCTAATAGGGAATATTTCGCATCACATGGTTGCCACTCAAGACTCACGGCCGGTTCCATAGACCCTCGCGCGGCCAATAAACGAATACTTTAACGCCCGCATAATAAAAATGCCACGCTATTTCGCCTCTGTATATTTACTTACTCTGTGTAACAGTGGTACTGAAGAAGTGCGAAGGCACTTTGGTCGTCTCCACACGAAGTACTATTCATGCTTGAAAGGCTAGTTTGTCTCGAGGTTGGATTCCTTCGCTATGTCGCATTTATCACTCATTTCTCACACGTTATAATATCCTCCTTGCCCAGTTCTCCGTACCTCGACAAATTTTTCTTTCGATCTTCAGTCACAAATCTACTGAAACAGTAAATAATTCTGCCGAACGCTCTTTAATTAGTGAACGCTGCAAATAACCCGAATTCCAGTCTTTAATTAAGTTGTCTGTTTCTTTATTTCATCTTTTTATTCGTAATTATATATCACGAAACAAATTTAACGATTTCAGAGTCAATTAAAAATTTAATAAGGAGAGTCTTTTAACAAAAACATGCCAAGAAGTTCTTTACTAATGTGTGTTTATGAAATTCTTCCAATACATTTTTCAGTCAGTCTTCATTCATATGCAAGAGTTTAATTTTTTTTTTATTTTTGTGCCAAATATCATAAAATTAAAATTTCAATAGACAATTATCAAACGATTTTCACTGAAAATTATTATACATGTTTTAAGGCCTGCAGGATGAACAGTGTTTGAAAGACTTGTAAAGTAAGTAATAACTGAACTTCCATCACCCTAAATACAGAGAAATAAAACTTTCATCTGTCAAAATTCACTTTCTGTTTTATAAACTGTCAATGCCAGGAGAAAATGCGCAATGATATGTAAAATTTAGTGTGATAATAAATTTCCTGTCAATTGAAGAAATTTGCTGCTTTAATTTTTTTGATGATTTAATTTTAATGCATATTATTAAGCTGCATATATATGCATATATTATAATCTACCTTTCTAGACAGTTATAACGTTAATAACATATAAATAAATACTACCATCAAAATGTGTAAGTACCATACACCAAGAATTATGTTAGGTATTTTAACACACATAATGTACTGAAAATGTGACTCTTACGAAACATTTACATTGAATATTAACATGTAATAAATGTAATCATGTAATCGCAAAATACTTTCAACCGGTACATTGGAATCTACAGGACACTTAATTTTTTAAATAATTTTTTTACTATCGCAAATAACAATGTGAAGAATTATGCATATCGCATTTCACAATACTCTGGAATTCAGGTCGCGCTGCTCTTTACGCATTCGATAAGTCTGCCATTACAATATTCAAGCATTTGCGTCAAGTAGTCCCAGTGTAATTTTATATTTGTGTTTCAAAAAGGTTGTGTCAGGAATTTTATATTTTCCCCACGAAGTCTCAGGCTGTTTAAATTAATCACTGTTTGGGCTTACATAAATCATCGTCGCACATTTAACTGAGAGGCAATAAATTAAAAACTATTTAACAACTTCGGTTGCTTTAAATTGAAAAATACAAAGGAGTTCAGGAACCGGCCCTTATCGTGAATAAAATAAATTTCCTCTGAGTTGAACTCGTGAAGATTGCATTTCCAGTATATACGTCACCGTTAACACATAATGTACAGTTAGAGACTCAGATTACCTGCCAGTCGATGAAACTGATTACGTAGGAGATCGATGCCTCATCTTGGACGTTGATCAGGCCATTTCAGAATAACATCGCAGTCTGAAGTAGTCCTTAATGCCAACTGTAAAATAAAATACGCAGTAGCGCTTCTTTTTTTTACGGCTTCGAAAGCTTTAAAGTTGTTCGTAAAAATGCAGATATACTTTTTGTACCCGGAGCAAGGAACAAAAACATCAAAGCCACTTTATAAACTCAGTTGGCGAATGGTTTATTAGCGTGTGCCTGTGCTTCAGTAAATCCAGTCGAAAACTGGAATGGAAATTAAAATCCAATATGAGAAAGCGAAATGACGGAAAAATAATTCACCTGTGGAGCGGCTGTGTTGATTCTAGACTGTAATGAAATTTTCTGTTTGTTTTAAAAGGACTGTTCAGTTTAGAAGTGAGGGTGCATGATAAGTAATCGAATCTGATATTTTCCCGATAGATCTCAGAAGCAGACCTGAGAATTCATCTAATATCGATGGAAAAAATACGGTATTTTAATTTTGGAAACTGCATAGCCGTGATATATCACAAACAGAAATAAGTAAAACTACTTAAATAAGCAACAATATATATTTTAACGATAAGTACGCAAAATTTGGTTGGGTAATTACAGTTTTGAATACTATTAACCCATTCTATAATCGAATTCTGGTTTTCTGAAAAACAGACAACTTCGATCAGTACACAAAACCTTAATTTGAGTGTTATTACCAATTAAAAATTTTAAAATAACATTACAATTAAAATAATGAGTAGTATGTGAATTTTCATACCCATGCAGGTTTAATTAAAAAAACTGAAAGATTAAAGATTTTGGAATGTCTAACCTTTAAAATTCCGTTGCTCAAATCCACGTCTTATATTCTCTGCTTTATGAAGTGCAATTCAGAGCATCTGTAGATTTATATACAAACATATGGACAATTCTTGGTGCAATAAATCAAACTCGAAGCTCACGACGACGTACCCTAGCGGACACTCATGAGCTACAAGTATGTATCACTTAATAGCCGAAATTATGGATGTTTAGGAGGTTAATTACTTTATGTTGGCTGCACATAGTTGGTACTGTGTTGAAGCAAAACCCAGACGCTCGAGTTTATGCGCATGATATTGAGTGATCACTCAAAGGCACATATAGTCAACAGATAAGGACTTATAGTTTTGTCCGTTCACATAACGAATGTTTAGTTACTGTCCTCCGGATGCACAAACAGACCTTTCTTCGTCGCTTTACATTAATTTATAAATACGAGTATGTGTCTACACTGTTTTAACTCAGGTCAAGCAAATGTGATATTTAATAAAATTTGACCTTCAATGAATTTGCGATCTTATGTCCAGAAATAATATTTTTGTTCGAATGTGTTTACGAAACTGCGTGAACTATTCTTAAGGGTGATAAATACCTGACATCTTGGTTTTATCCTTCTTTCGCCAGAAGTTAAACTTCAGAAGGTGTACCGAAATTCTTCGCAGAACACAGAAAAATATTGTGATTTTCCAACAGGTGTCGTAGAGTTACAGCTTATCTACCTTAAGTAACTTATAGCTGGTAATTTTCGAGAAGATACAGATGATTACTTCTTGTGGCCGATCACAAATATGAATTTAGGCAATACCAACTTAAGTGCAGTTAAAACAAAATGTTTTATGCCTCGCCAATATAAAAGGTAAAAGAAACTCTATATTGCTTAGTTATGATAAAAAAAATTCCATAAATTAAATATAACTGGCATTGACTCCACTTTAGGGCCTAATAAATCACTGAATTCACCAATGCTCTTGAAATTTGTATCCAAACAGCGACTTACGCGTATTTGCAAGTAACTGATAGCAAGCAAAGTCGTAAGAGAATGGTAAAATACANGCGCCAATTTGGAAAGGGTTGCACGTCTGTCACGTTTAATGATTCTCGTCAGTCGTCGTGTGTCCCGTTCTTTCACGATCTTTTTCCGGCCGCAGCGATGTCGATGATGTGATGTTTTTACCGGATTCCCGATATTCACGGTACACTCGTGAAATGGTTGTACGCAAACATCCAAATGTTATCGCTACCTCGGAGATGCTATGTCCCATATCTCGTGCGCCGACTATAACACTACGTTCAAACTCACTTAAATTTTGATAACCTGCCATTGTAGCAGTAGTAACCGATCTATCTGCCGACCGCATCGCGTTACTCTGATTGGTTCCATTCCTCTGTTATCTGCATACGCAAGCCTATACCAGTTTTTTTGGCTCTTCAGTGTATATCCTTCAACCTCTTGGTAATGTAAACACTGCAAAGTGAGTAATAAACAAAGTGTTTACAGTTCACCATACTCAAAACCAAAAGACTGAGGCCGCCATGAAATAAATTTATTCTTTATTATGCTTGATGGAAAAATTGAATTTCTTTTGTTTGGGGGGGGGGGGGAAATTAAACAGTAAATTGCATTCAGCGTTGAAGGAGTTTTTCATGTCTGTGGCAGTGTAAACAAGACACAAGAAACCTACTCTGCATAGGTGAAAGAAGTCATCTACCACGTGGTATAATCTGAAGACTACTTGGATGACTGTTTGATCCGTCCATCGATTTGTATGCACTGACGTAAGAAGAAAGATTTACGTTCATGTTTTTAAGGCCTTATTTTACATGTAATGGAGGGTTTTTCAGTGGCAGAGACGTTATATTATCCCGGTGTGATAATGCACACGTTTTTTCGCGAGTGCCTACTTTTCGTTTAAGGAAACCGACGGAGTTTATTAGCAGAATGAGCAAATTTTTTTGTCGTGCGTGTGTGATGTTTCCTGGGTCACACCTGGGTGTTCCCAGGAGGTCCTGAATCGCCCAGTTCAAAAAATCACCCAGCCACTTGTTCCACGATACCTATTCCGTCTTTAAATAATTAACAGAGGGAGAAAATTACCGCTTAAATATGCTGGAAGAAGAAAATCATTACTTTTATGACTGTGGTAAACGTTGTTAAGCTTGCAGATATTACATGTGTTGTCNAAGAAGTGCGAAGGCACTTTGGTCGTCTCCACACGAAGTACTATTCATGCTTGAAAGGCTAGTTTGTCTCGAGGTCGGATGCCTTCGCTATGTCGCATTTATCACTCATTTCTCACACGTTATAAGATCCTCCTTGCCCAGTTCTCCGTACCTTGACAAATTTTTCTTTCGATCTTCAGTCACAAATCTACTGAAACAATAATTCTTCCAAACGCTCTTTAATTAGTGAACGCTGCAAATAAACCGAATTCCAGTCTTTTATTAAGTTCCCTGTTTCTTTATTTCATCTTTTTATCCGTAATTATACTTCACGAAACAAATTTAATGATTTCAGAGTCAATTAAAAATTTAATAAGGAGAGTCTTTTAACAAAAACATGCCAAGAAGTTCTTTACTAATGTGTGTTTATGAAATTCTTCCAATACATTTTTCAGTCAGTCTTCATTCATATGCGAGAGTTTAATTTTTTTTTAATTTTTGTGCCAAATATCATAAAATTAAAATTTCAATAGACAATTATCAAACGATTTTCACTGAAAATTATTATACATGTTTTTTCGGCCTGCAGGAAGAACAGTGTTTGAAAGACTTGTAAAATAAGTAATAACTGAACTTCCATCACTCTAAATACAGAGCANGAAAGACTTGTAAAGTAAGTAATAACTGAACTTCCATCACCCTAAATACAGAGAAATAAAACTTTCATCTGTCAAAATTCACTTTCTGTTTTATAAACTGTCAATGCCAGGAGAAAATGCGCAATGATATGTAAAATTCAGTGTGATAATAAATTTCCTGTCAATTGAAGAAATTTGCTGCTTTAATTTTTTTGATGATTTAATTTTAATGCATATTATTAAGCTGCATATATATGCATATATTATAATCTACCTTTCTAGATAGTTATAACGTTAATAACATATAAATAAATACTACCATCAAAATGTGTAAGTACCATACACCAAGAATTATGTTAGGTATTTTAACACACATAATGTACTGAAAATGTGACTCTTACGAAACATTTACATTGAAGATTAACATGTAATAAATGTAATCATGTAATCGCAAAATACTTTCAACCAGTACATTGGAATCTACAGGACACTTAATTTTTTAAATAATTTTTTTACTATCACAAATAACAATGTGAAGAATTATGCATATCTCATTTCACAATACTCTGGAATTCAGGTCGCGCTGCTCTTTACGCATTCGATAAATCTTCCATTACAATATTCAAACATTTTCGTCAAGTAGTCCCAGTGTAATTTTATATTTGTGTTTCAAAAAGGTTGTCAGGAATTTTATATTTTCCCCACGAAGTCTCAGGCTGTTTAAATTAATCACTGTTTGGGCTTACACAAATCATCGTCGCACCTTTAACTGACAGCCAATAAATTAAAAACTATTTAACAACTTCGGTTACTTTAAATTGAAACATATAAAGGAGTTCAGGAACCGGCCCTTCTCGTGAATAAAATAAATTTCCTCTGAGTTGAACTCGTGAAGATTGCATTTCCAGTATATAGGTCACCGTTAACACATAATGTACAGTGCGAGACTCAGACTACCTGCCAGTCGATGAAACTGATTACGTAGGAGATCGATGCCTCATATTGGACGTTGATCAGGCCATTTCAGAATAACATCACAGTCTGAAGTAGTCCTTAATGCAAACTGTAAAATAAAATACGCAGTAGCGCTTTTTTTTACGGCTTCGAAAGCATTAAAGTTGTTAGTAAAAATTCAGATATACTTTTTGTACCAGGAGCAAGGAACAAAAACATCAAAGACACTTTATAAACTCAGTTGGCGAATGGTTTATTAGCGTGTGCCTGTGCTTCAGTAAATCCAGTCGAAAACTGGAATGGAAATTAAAATCCAATATGAGAAAGCGAAATGACGGAAAAATAATTCACCTGTGGAGCGGCTGTGTTGATTCTAGACTGTAATGAAATTTTCTGTTTGTTTTAAAAGGACTGTTCAGTTTAGAAGTGAGGGTGCATGATAAGTAATCGAATCTGATATTTTCCCGATAGATCTCAGAAGCAGACCTGAGAATTCATCTAATATCGATGGAAAAAATACGGTATTTGAATTTTGGAAACTACATAGCCGTGATATATCACGAACAGAAATAAGTAAAACTACTTAAATAAGTAACAATATATATTTTAACGATAAGTACGCAAAATTTGGTTGGGTAATTACAGTTTTGAATACTATTAACCCATTCTATAATCGAATTATGGTTTTCTGGAAAACAGACAACTTCGATCAGTACACAAACCCTTAATTTGCGTCTTATTACCAATTTAAAATTTTAAAATAACATTACAATTAAAATAATGAGTAGTATGTGAATTTTCATACCCATGCAGGTTTAATTAAAAAAACTGAAAGATTAAAGATTTTGGAATGTCTAACCTTTAAAATTCCGTTGTTCAAATCCACGTCTTAAATTCTCTGCTTTATGAAGTGCAATTCAGAGCATCTGTAGATTAATATACAAACATATTAACAATTCTTAGTGCAATAAATCAAACTCGAGGCTCACGACGACGTACCCTAGCGGACACTCATGAGCTACAAGTATGTATCACTTAATAGCCGACATTATGGATGTTTAGGAGGTTAATTACTTTATGTTGGCTGCACATAGTTGGTACTGTGTTGAAGCAAAATCCAGATGCTCGAGTTTATGCGCATGATATTGAGTGATCACTCAAAGGCACATATAGTCAACAGATAAGGACTTATAGTTTTGTCCGTTCATATAACGAATGTTTAGTTACTGTCCTCCGGATGCACAAACAGACCTTTCTTCATCGCTTTACATTAATTTATAAATACGAGTATGTGTCTACACTGTTTTAACTCAGGTCAAGCAAATGTGATATTTAATAAAATTTTACCTTCAATGAACTTGCGATCTTATGTCCAGAAATAACATTTTTGTTCAAATGTGTTTACGAAACTGCGTGAACTTTTCTTAATGGTGATAAATACCTGACATCTTGGTTTTATCCTTCTTTCGCCAGAAGTTAAACTTCAGAAGGTGTACCGAAATTCTTCGCAGAACACAGAAAAATATTGTGATTTTCCAACAGGTGTCGTAGAGTTACAGCTTATCTACCTTAAGTAACTTATAGCTGGTAATTTTCGAGAAGATACAGATAGATGATTACTTTTTGTGGCCGATCACAAATATGAGTTTAGGCAATACCAACTTAAGTACAGTTAAAACAAAATGTTCTATGCCTCGCCAATATAAAAGGTAAAAAGAAACTCTATATTGCTTAGTTATTATAAAAATTCCATAAATTAAATATAACTGGCATTGACTCCACTTTAGGGCCCTAATAAATCACTGAATTCACCAATGCTCTTGAAATTTGAATCCAAACAGTGACTGTACGCGTATTTGCAAGTAACTGATAGCAAGCAAAGTCGTAAAAGAATGGTAAAATACAATCCAATCTGCGCCAATTTGAGAAAGGGTTGCACGTCTGTCACGTTTAATGATTCTCGTCAGTCGTCGTTTGTCCCGTTCTTTCACGATCTTTTTCCGGCCGCAGCGATGTCGAAGATGTGATGTTTTTATCGGATTCCCGATATTCACGGTACACTCGTGAAATGGTTGTACGCAAACATCCAAATGTTACCGGTACCTCGGAGATGCTATGTCCCATATCTCGTGCGCCGACTATAACACCACGTTCAAACTCACTTAAATGTTGATAACCTGCCATTGTAGCAGCAGTAACCGATCTAGCTGCCGACCGCAT